>PVKB01001198.1:0-467726 GCA_004027205.1 Ctenodactylus gundi | reverse complement strand
AGAGAGAGAGAGAGAGAGAGAGAGAGAGAGAGAGAGAGAGAGAGAGAGAGAGAGAGAAGCCTTGGCTTTTTTGATCCTGAACCCAAGGACAGCTCCTGTGGCAACTGAAGACCCTTTCTACCTGCTGTCACTCTCACTTGATATGTGAAACCCAAACTGGTGTGTACAAGGCAGCCCCCCGGGACACTGTCATCTCCCCCCAGCTGAGCCAGGGCCAGTCCTCCGAAGAGACTTTCCACATTCCTGTAAAGGTCTGACAAGGAATATATGAAGAAGGCAGTGCCTGGGGGCTTTTTCCTACGTCAGCAGGAAGCAGGCTGATGTCCCAGACTGCTGAAAGAGGCCCCGTCTTTCAGGTGGACTGGAAAGTAGAGGTCCTAAAGGCCTCTTCCCCAAAGCTCCAAGGCCTGGCCCACTTCCAATGTGGATAATTACATTCCCCTTTCCTAAATACTCCCTGCAGCTTAAACTGGATGCAGGATTCTTCTTTTCTGCCCTAAAACACTGCAACATTGCTATGTGGCTATTAAACAGCTGCTGTGGCCCTTCCCTGAGGAGGCTGAGGGAATCGAGTGGGTCATTTATAAAGCTGCTGAAGTGCCTGGGGATGAAAGTGCTCAATATCCTCCAAATGTGGCCTGGGGTGGTTAGGCTGGCGGTCAAATACCAAAGCAGATTAAGCGGTAATCCGTATGTAATCGCTGGGGGACGGCCTGCCCTTCAGCCTCTGCACCCCCAGACATGCTGTGTTCTTCAGGGGCCGGTTTGATGTTCCGATCATTGTTATGAAGCCCTTCAGTTTTTTCTTCTATGAATATATACAGCACTCATTGTGGGAGGCGGAGATGAATAGCGCTGAGAGCATAGAAAAAAAGATGATACTAACATGCTTATTAACAGCAACTGGAGGAACTTTGTCCCAGACAGATGCACACCTATTGGCAATTCTTTCTCTGTAAATTCCTTTCTGAGCTTTTCTAACAGAAAATCAGTTTGGCCAATTATCAAATTTGTATAACTAGTTGGAAAAATGGAAACTAATTATTGCCACAAAAACCATGTCCATATTTTACTTCATAGTACACACAAACAAAAGCCAGCCAGGCCCTGGGATTATTTACACTTAAAAACGAATAGCCAAAATAAAATTTAAGAAAGAAAAAATTAATAACTCACCACAGTGGCACATGTCTGTTGTCCCACCTATTCAGCAGGCTGAGGCAAGAGGATAATTTGTACCCAGGAGCTTGAAGCCATCAAGAGATGAGGCTACACAGTGAGGCCTCATCTCAAAAAGAAAATAATAATAAATAGTATTTCATATGAACATGAGTAGGATTTGGGACTAGAAAATAAAGAAACAGATCCACTATTCTTGGGCTGGGGCCCAGTGACTGGATGGGGTTGTTTCTTACTGCCCATCATCGCCAGTCAAGTCATTTTAGACACAGAAATATTTAGTAAGAAGAAAGTTACATTTAACAATTCTTAACCCTGCTGTTGTACACTAAAGCAAAGTCTCTTAGACAGAACTATGCTTAAGTTTCCTGGCTCAGAAACCAGCCAGCCACGAGCCTGAACAAGGTGCTTAGCTTCTTGGAGCTTCTGGTTCTCTCAACTTTATTTTTTTGAGACAGGGTCTCGCTCTGCAGTCCAGGCTGGTTCTGAACTCACTGTGCAGCCTAGGTTGGCCTCAGATTCACAACAGTTCTCCTGCCTCAGCCTCCGTAGTGCTAGAATTACAGGTATGCGCCACCATGCCGTTTATGTGATGCTGGGAAATTAAACTCAGGGCCTTACTGAGCTAAGCCCTGAGCCCTATTTTTTCAACTTTAAAATGAGGACAACTGTTACCTATGTGATAGGGCTTTAATGAAGACAATTACCTGAGATCATTTATGTAAAGCATACGGCCCCGGGCCCAACTGGAGTTAAGATACTACTGCCATTATTAGGTAAACTTCAGGCAAATGCTCTCCTACAAGCAGTGTCCTTCTCTATTTCTGCTTTTAAGAAAAAGGAGTTTGGAGGCCATGGTCTGTCCCTACCTGCCACTAGAAGTGACAGGTTAATATGGGATATGAGGGCACAGAGTTCCTTCCCAGGAAGGAACCTAGACTTGTTTTTAATTTTAATTTCATATCCAAGAACAACAAGGAGGCCTAGGTTTTATTTGTTTGCTTTTACAGTCATGGCAGCTAGAGCTGCTTTATTTGCTTTGTGTAGAGAAGTGATGCTGAGGGCCAGGGCAAGGAGCTGTGGCCAGTCCCTGGCCCAGTTATAGTGGTGGTTAGCCCACGTGACCTCAGCTTTCATAACTTCTCCCCTGTTGGGCATTCCAAAGCTGTCACCCCCTGGGAGCACTATAAATTACAATGCATTGTGAGGATATTACTACTGTATTGGTTTCCACCGAATCAGTGTCATATGCTAAACACATCAAGATTTTTAATAGCACCAGACTAAACCAATTGGGACCAGAGCCCAAGCAGCTCATAATAAGGAGGGATCAACACTTCACTCTGTGGTTGTACATGCGCAGGACACACATTTTGAGACTGGAGACTAAGAGAATGCAAACCAGTGTAATCCATGTTGTCAGTTCGAGACATTTATGAGCTGTCAGAAAAAGGGAAAAAGAAATTCCCTCACCAATACTACCTGTCGATCAGGCCAGGAAGAAATTAAAGTCAAGAATAATGACAAGAAAATAACCCAGCCCATGACTCCATCATTGCTATCAACATTTCAGGTGGAACTTAATAAAAAGACCAGCTCCCACAGTGTATGGCCTTAGGACCTGGGTCACAGAGCCAGGCACCTAGGTCTGAGAAGGTGGTTAATGCAGATGTGTATACCTGGAAACAGAGAATAGACAGATCAAATAATTCCCAGAAATCCGAGCTGGGACCCCTATTCATAAGCCTATTCTTAAAGGGAAAAACTGCAGGAATAAAAATGACTATGCTGCAAAAATCACCATTTTTACTCCCTTTGATTCATTCTTTAACATAAAAAACAGAGTGGTGTTTTTTTCAAGGTACTGGGGTGAACCCAGAGCTTTGTTCACGCTAGGCAAGCATTCTTACTGAGCTACATTTTCAGCCTTGTTTTAATTTTATCGTGAGACAAGATCTCACTATGCTGCTCAGGCTGGACTTGAACTTGTGATCCTTCTGCCTCAGCCTCCCAAACAGCTGGGATTATGAGGTGTACCATGATGTCCATCAAGGATCGTAGCGTTGTCCTGGATACAAGGTCAGAACCTGCTGCCTAATACTTTTTGTTCCTGATGTGGCTTCAGAAAACTAAACAAACAAAAACCCTACAATGAAAGCCTGGCCTTACCACTATTCAGTCACATGATCCCTCTCTGAAGTTTGCTTCCTATATCCTTATTCTCAACTTGGAAGAATTACCCATCTTTTCATTTGTTTGGAGAGTGGTAATGGACTTTACTGGTCAAAATGACTCCTACTCCACTTCCAGTATCTAGACTATTCTCAGAACAACCTTGCCCAAGGGCTGTCTCCCTAGATTTTTACAGTTCTTTTTGGATTTTTCCCTCAAGCCTAAGGCTAGAAGTATCCTCTTGGGTTTGGTCAGTTTCAAATGTTCTTAAAGATTCTTGGGAGTCTTTTACTTACCAAGTAGTTCACTTGTCTTCTCATCGTATTCTTCAGCCATTTCCTTCCCATCTGGGAACAAATAGTGCACCTTTCTTCTCCCTACACACAAAGTAGAGAGCACCTTACCTCAGATCCTTCCCTTGCCTTGCCCTTTGAAGATCAAAGGACCTACCCCTGAAATATCAATTGCCCTAAGGATATTGAGAAACCCTGCCACAGGCTCCCATGAACTCCTTGCAACCATCACCAACTGTTTCTTCAAGACATGTGCTTTGGCTTATTTCCTTTCTGAAGCTTTCTGTGAATAGCTCTGGTGATTCTTCTACTAGTAGTGGCCCTATACTTCTTTCATCTATAGAATTCTTTCTTGATCTTCAACATCCAGAGCAGCCAGCACTGCTCGCAGAGATCTATAATCCCAGCACTCTGGAAAGCTAAGTCAAAAAGATCACAAATTCATGCACAGCCTGGGAAAATTTGCAAAACTAAAACACGGGCTAGGGATGTAGCTTAGTACAAAGGTCCTGGGTTGGATTACCAGCACCAAGAAAAAAAAATCAACTTGGATGTCCCTGTGACTGAAAAGTCTTCCCTAACTATCATAACCTCTAGCGCCTGTGGCACAATTAACCACTTCCTCCTCTGTTCCTCCTTACTGCTCTATTCAGATCCACAATGGAGCACTTATCACAAACCATGACCTTCTTTTTTTCCCCTTGAGATTGGGTGTTGCTTTGTAGTCCAGGCTTGTTCCGAACTCACTGCGTAGCTCAGGTTGGCCTACAACTCATGGTAGTCTTCCTGAGAGCACAACCAGGCTCAACTGTTATGTGGTGCTGCTGGTTCGAACCTGTGGCCTTATCCTTCCTAGGTAAGCGCTTTAATCAGTGAGCTATGCTCCTAGCCTCAAGATGACACTTCAAGAAACATGACATGAATGACATATGTTTTTCTCTCCCCAGTTCCTAAAACTAGCCAATGTGGTCTGGATGTTAAAGAAGGTATCTCAACCAGTATGTTCCACACCACTGCTCTGCCTTCCTCCACATATCTCTAGGCATTCCTATCACTGAGCCACATGATGGTGGCTAACATGCATTTTCTTCCTGATACATACTTCTCCTGATACATACTTCAGTCATGATTTTACACCTCCTTTTGTGATTCTTTGATTATTGCCTGTCTCTTCTGATGGACAGGAGGAGTTTTATCCCTGTGCCTGTGGTTTCTGAGACCAAAGAGAACACCTGTCATATCTTAGGAGCTCAACATAATACTGACTGAAAGAATAAACACTGACACGCAGAACATCGAAAGAATGAGAACTCAAGGGAGTTTCCTAGCCCAACTCCTCTACCTATGCAACTTACATATTTGCTTAAGGGTAGCTATGTAAATTTCTCCTTTTTATTGATGGAAAGTAGATGCAGGTAAGCTACTCAGAAAGACTAAAAGGGCACTAGTGCCTGCTACTTATATCCCATATCAGCTCCAAAAATCAGGGCCCTAAGGAGGCTTTTTCCTAACTCACTCTTCTGGGACACAGTTCCTTCAAGTCTTTCCTAATTTCTATTTCAGGAAAACTCACAACAAATTTACAGGGCTTCTGGCAAGCCCCCAGGTTCTACCACACTAAGTTATTCATATGATTCTAAGGAGCTAGAAGGGGATTTCCAGAAAAGGCAAAAGATGCTGGCTGTGTGTAGCTGAATCTTGAGTCCCGGCTAGATGCTGTCACCCAGGAAAATTTTATCAAATTTTATTCTTACAATAATCCTGTGTGTCTCCCTTACATATATTTCACAGAAGAGGAAAACTGAAATTTAAAGGTCATAAAACTTGTCCAAGATTATAAAGCCAGAAAACAGCCAGGGCTTAAATTCATTTGAGACCAAAGTCCAGGCTCTAATAACTATACTAGAATAATTTGTATGGCTTTAAATACTTGTAAGGTTGAACATTGTTCCAAGGGTTTACTGGACACTTTTTAGTGAATTACTTTTGTTGTTGTTGTTTTGAGACAGGGTCTCACTCTATAGTCCAGGATGGTTCTTAGCTCACTATGTAGCCCAGACTGGCCTCAAACTCACAGGAATCCTGCATCAGCTTCCTCAGTGCTAGAATTATAGGTGTGCCACCATGCCCAGCCTACGCGGAGCTGGGGAAACAGAACGTGGGTACTCAGCGCTTTAACCACTGAGCTAGTCCTCCAGACCTGTGAATTACTTTTTTGGTCCCATACACTTCAAGAGGGTAAATCTCCAGGCAGATGACAAGGCATATTCATACATTTAATATTGTATTATTTATTGTTTTGGGAAAAAACTAACATTTTTGATCTACTAACCAAAGATCTTAACACAATCCTGACTGATCAAATATTTGTTTAAATACTGTCCCATGACCAGAGGCAGTGAGAGCAGGGACTTGCACAGGTATGTGGATACTAATTCAAAGTACTGTTCCCAGTAGTCAAAACCTAGAAACCACTCAGTCCACCAACAAATAAGCAAAATGTATACATACACATGGATTGGAAAAATTAATATTTTTCAGCTTTAAAAAGGGAAGAAACGCTAAGCCAGACCTGGTGGCACAGGCCTATAATCCTAACACTCTGGTTCCAGTACAGCATGGGCAACTTAACAAGACCTTAGCTCAAAATCAGAAACTAAGGGTTAGAGGAATGGCACAGCAGTTAAAGCAGTTGCCTAGCAAGTGCAGCAAGGCCCGGGTTCTATTTCATAGCACCATATAAACTAGGTGTGATGACACATGCCTATAACCCCAGCACTCAGAAGGCTGAGGCATGAGGACTGAGTTTCAAAAAAAAAAAAAAAAAAATTAGAAACTGAAAATGGGCTAAGGATGTAGCTCAGTGTAAAGGTTCTGGGTTCAATCCTCAGTACCACCAGGGAAAAAAAAATCTTTTGATACATACTAGAAAAATGCTTGGAAGGCATTATGCTATGTGAACTAAGCCTTGAAGGCATTATGCTATGTGAGCTATGATTTCTACCTTTCATGTTTTATATGAAAGAGTAGCCAAATTCTTAAACACAGAAAGCAGAATGGTAGTGAGTAGGAGCTCGGTAGGAGAGAAGGGAATGGGACTTACTGTTTAATGGGGAGAGTTTCAACTAAAGAAGATGGAAAGGATCAGAAGTGGATGGTGGTGATGGTTGTACAATGTGAATATAGGGGCTGGAGGAATAGCACAGGGGTTAGAGTGCTTGTTTAGCAAGCTCAAGACCCTTTGTTCGATTTCCCAGCATCACATAAATCAGGCTTGGAGCCACATGCCTGTGATTGTAATCCCAGCACTAAGGAGGCTGAAGCAGGAGGATTGCTGAGAGTTCAAGGCCAGCCTGAGATACACAGTGAGTTCAGAACCAGCCCAAATTACAAAGAAGGACTCTGTCTCAAACAAAACAAAACAGGATGTGAGGGTGATCTGGCTGTGGCATCTGTCACCCCACTGATTGCCAGGGTTGATTCAGGTGATCTGGCTGGCTACGTGGGTGTACCCTTCCTCCCTCACCATTCCTTGTGGGTCCCTCCCCAAGCTGTGTGCTTGGTCAAACACAACCTTCCCCGTTAGAGGACCATTCAGCAGGCAAGGGTATACGAGTAGCTGTGCTCCCCTGCTCGAACCTCCAAACAAGCTCACAAAACAATGTAAATTAATTCTACTAAATTATACACTTCAAAATGATTAGCATATGAAATTTTATGGTTATGTTTATCATAATAAAAATTTTAAAACTTTCCTATGAGGTAAAGCCCAGAATCTTCTGCATGGCAAAAGGCAAGGGTCCCTCGTCCCTGGGCCACAAACTGATACCAGTCTATGGCCTGTTAGAAACTGGATCACACTGAGGTGAGCAATGTGTGAGCGAGTGAAGCCTCAAGTGTAACCACAGCTCTTCCCACTGCTTATGGCCTGAGCTGCACATCCTATTATCCCTGGATAGAACCAGCTAGTTGCAGGAAAGCCAGATAAGGGCTCCCACTGACTCTGCATTACGGTGAGTTGGATAATTATTAGATATTACAATGTAATAGTAACAAAGTGTTCACTAAGTAATGCACTTGAATCACCTCGAAACCAGTTCTCCCATCTTCCATAGAAAAACTGTCTTTCAGGAAAGTAGTCCCTGTGCCACAAAGTGTGTAGGAACCACTGATCTAAGAGATCAGAAAATGTCCTATTTATCTGTAATTTCTCTTCATTTTGTACCATGCCCCTTGAGAAAAGAAACCCTTTTATTCACCCTTGTATCCTAGCATTTAGCTGTGTAGGTGGTTTGTTACTCCAGCTGGGTGAACTACTAAATGTTTTGTTATTTCTTGAATAACCAACTGTAAACTTTCACACCTCCATGCCTTTACACTCTTACATTCTTCCCCAAATAACAATGTCTTCTCCATATATAAAACACCTATTGGAGCTGGAGGAATGGCTCAGCAGTTAAAGCACTTGCCTAGCAAGCACTAAGTCAAGAGCTAAATACTCGAGTTCAATTTCCCAGCACCACATAAACTGGGCATGGTGTTGCATGCCTGTAACTCCAGCACTCAGGAAGCTGAGACAGAAGGACTGCTGTGAGTCCAAGGCCAGCCTGGGCTCCAGAGTCCATGTCAGTGTCAGAGTTCAGGACCAGCCTGGGCTACAGAGCAACACCCTGTCTCAATAAATAAATAAAATACAATAAACACCTATTAACTCCTTAGAACCTATAAATATCACCTCTTCTGTTAGGTCTTCCTCCAAAGAGGTATCACTCCACCTTTCAACTTCTTGTTCTTCTGGCATTTTACGCAAGACTTCAATATCTATTGACATACATTATTATTTGTCTCTTTCCTGGCCATTATGAACTCTGGGCAGAACACGCCTTTTTTCTATCTGCTCTAGTACAGAGCGTGGCATACAGTAAAAAGTCTCCTTACATCTTACACAATCAACAGCTGATTTTAATTGTGTGTGGTACCAGGGATTAAGTCAAGGACCTACAAAGAGTTACATATCCAGTCCATTTTTTCTTAATTCTGAGACAGGATCACACTAAGTCATTATTGCCTAGGCTGGGATCCAATTTATCACCTAAGCCTCCCAGGGTGCTGGGATTACATGCCCGCACCACCAGACCTGGCTAGAACAGCTGATTCTAATTTTTACAAACTCTAGGCTTCCCTGATTGGCCTCCACCTGTGAGTCCCCAGCTGTAAGCTTTAAAGCCTCAGGAATTTAGACCCAATTCATTGTAGATACCAAGTGGGATCAGGAGAGGACTCTGAGGCACAGAAAGTCTAACACTGGCCAATTCTAAGGTGGGACAAGGCCAGGACTCCATAACCCTGTGTCCATTCTTTCAGGCACAGCCCTTGGTCCTTGTTCTCTCTCTCCTAAGGAACCAGGTAACATTTTAGGATTCATTTTATAAACACAGTAACAGCTGGAAAAGACCTCAGAGGTAAGAGCCTACTCACTTCATTTTGTTTTATTATTATTACACACATACATTTTTGAGACGGGGTTTCACTCTGCAGTCCAGGCAGGTCCTAAACTCACTATGTAGCCCCAGCTGGCCTCGAACTCAAGACAATCCTCCTGTATAAACCTCCCAAGTGCAGGGACTACAGGAATGCACCACCACGCCGGGCTTATGTGGTGCTGGGAAATCTAACTCAAAGCCTCGTGCTTGTTAAGCCAGCACGCCAACACCTGTGCTGTTCCTCCAGCCCTCATTTCATTTTAAAAAGAAGCAAAGTGTGAGGTCCAAAAAGTAGAATGGCCAACTGAGGAGCCCAAGGGGAACTAATGGCAGACTGAAACTAGAACCCAGGTCTCCTGCCCCTCCATGATACCTGGCTGCTCTCAGCTACGGAACCCCTAAAGTGAGGTTCACGGGGTCCAAGTCAAGATCCAGTTGTCCCACTACAGGCTAGAGGAGCTGACACTGGTCGAAAACCTTCCTGTATTTCAGTGTCCTCCTCATTAAAACGGGACGAAAAATAATCTGTCTCTCGGGGCAGTAGCGAGGAGCCCAAGAGGCAGTGAATGTGAAAACGTATCAGCAACAAAACTCAAGACGCGGCTAAGTGGTGTCGGGCAAACTAGGGGGTGTCCTCTAGATGTGGGCCCCAGTTCTGTCATCTCTCTCGGCCTGTTTCTTCATCCGTCAGCGCTGGAACTGGGCTGGCCGATGGCCGTGACCCTTCCAGCTCTGCCCAACCAGGCCCTGAGGCCTTCCAGGGGCCTCCAGAGCGGAAGGCCGGGCCCTAGGGAAAGAGGCGAGGGAATTCGTGGGGTTAGGGGGTGGCGCGGAGGCTCGAGTTACCGTCTTGCAGCAGCGCAGTCTTCTCGGCCGCCCTGAGATTCTCCAGCCAGCCCGTCACCGCCATCTTCCCTCTGCCCAGCAGCGCGCCTGACTGCAACCATGGTAACTGTTCCGCCAGGGGTCACATCCGGCTGACCCGGAAGGTGTTTTGTGCACTTGGCTTTCCCTCCCACTTCCTTGTCCGCTCTTATTGGCTCCCTGGGTAAGTGATTCCTCAACGCCGCAAGGCCGTCCTGGCCCAATATCGACCTCACTTGGGGGTGGGGGCCCAGATGGGGAGCCCAGGGGGGAGGAGGGGCCCGGGGCTCTGAGAACCTGGTCCAGTCACGAGCGAGATCTCCTTTGACTCCCACCTGGGACTCTTTGGCCCGCGCCAGCTGCATTACTGGCGGGTGCACCACACCTGCCCTGGTGTTCACCCCCAGCTGTGAGACTGAGATTCCCCCTGTTCCGGAGGGTGCCCCACACCTGTTGCTGCCGTGCCCCATCTGCTCACAGCTGCGGGTCTCAGCACCCGGGTGCTGAGAGGCCTGCGACTTGTGCAAGTGGAAATGTTCTCAGTGTTTCCACCCCTCAACCCAGTAGTAAGCCCCACTGTCCAGGTTCTCTTTGCGAGTACACGTTGGGAGCGGAGAAAAATTATGCGAGGTGTATGAGCAAGAACCTGACATACTCATTTGCGGAGAGGAAGACGTCCCTTAAGATGTAGCTCCGTTTTTCTAGCTTGTGCACTTAACCATTCCTTGTCATTTTGGTAAAGCCCTTTCTGTGGAAGTGGGACACAGAGAGGGCAGTAGTACTGAATGAATCTGAAGAATGTTACTGTTTTCCGCCCCTCAAAAGCCTCCCTCAGTAGTCTCAGCCTCTTTCTCCCTTCACTCAGGATGCCTCCTTTGGAAAGCTTGTAGGCATAGAAGCAAGGCTTCAAGTTCAGTTGGGTTTTTGGATGTCTGAACAATCTCTGTATGCAAAAGAGTTGGGAGATTCAATCTTGGATTTTCACATGACATCTGTTGTGACCAACCCTTAAATAACAGAAAGGCCAGGAGCCAGCCATACTTCAATGGACCCCAGGGGCATCTTGAAAGCATTTCCCAAGAGAAAGAAAATTCATACCGGTCCATCATCAAAAGCACCTGCAAAGATTCCCAGGCAGGAAGAGGGAGAAGAAGCAGGAGGTGAGCTGCCGTAGCCTCAGAATTCTCGTGCATTTGAGCCCTCGGCTCTCCTGCAGATGGGCCCTGCCTTGTTCTTGTTCAGAACCAAATTTTCTACAGCTGGGCTTGGTGGTGCACACCTGTAATCCCAGCACTCAGTAGGCTGAAGCAGGAGGATTGCTGTGAGTCCAGGGCCTGGACTACAGAGCAAGACCCTGTTTCAAAAAAACAAAAAATAAGTTCAACCTGACACTACCTGTCCAGGGCCTTCAGGTTTTTTGCACTTGCCTTTGACAGACCACTTGCTATGGATAGGTTAGCCTCTTCCCTGCCCTGTGGCCTCCATCAATCACAAACTACTCCCCAGTCCATCCGGAAATGACCACTAGTAGTCTTTGCTACCCAAGAGACTGTCCTAAGGACATACAGAATTTCTCCTTGAGTACCCCTGTTTTAAGTTACTTTGCAGCCAAATTGGTAAGCAGATGATCAGAGCAGGAGCATGTGTCTGTAATTCCAGGCTCAGGCAAGAAGAAGAAAAGCCTGAGACTGCCTGGGCAACTTAGTGAAAACTTGTCTCAATAAAATTTTAAAAAGGGCTGGGAATATAGCTCAGTGTAAGGGTCTTGGGTCTGATCCTCAGTACTGAAAGCAAAAATAAGTTCAAGGACAATTTGAACAATGTAGCAAGACCTTATCTCAAAAACACATAGACAAACAGATGGCAGAGACTCTCAAAAAGAAAAAAAAAAGAAAGTGATTGTTTTGGGGGAGGGACAGAAAATTGCTCATTCTACTCAAATCTAAAAGTTTTGCCAGTAGGCATCTGTATCTTCCATCTACAGAGTGGCTGAGCTCTCTGAGGGCCCACGTTGTGCCCACTGGCATTGGACGAGCCCGAGCAGAACTCTTTGAGAAGCAGATTGTCCAGCACGGTGGTCAGATATGTCCTGCCCAGGCCCCAGGGGTCACTCACATTGTAGTGGATGATGGTATGGACTGCGAGCGAGCCCTCCGCCTCCTCAGACTACCTCGGCTGCCCCCGGGTGCTCAGCTGGTGAAGTCAGCCTGGCTGAGTTTGTGCCTACAAGAGAGAAGGCTGGTGGACACAGCCACATTTGGCATTCTCATCCACAACAGGTGATCTGATCTTGGTCTTTCAAATGTTTTCTGGCAGCATTTTTAGTTTCTTCTTGTGCAATTCAAAATAACTTACTTTCAAAACCAGACTCATTAGGAAGCCAAACTTTCAGAGGAGAGAGGAATTGGGATCAGAGATAGTATGAGATCATTGGTGTTTTAACCTCTGTCACTGTCCTTCCAGGAACTCAGACCAACCACAGCCCAGCAAGGCAGGCCCAGACTCTTCTCTTTCTGATGCCCATGAAGTCCTTTCTTCTCCCAGTAGAGCTGTGTCTGCTCCCCAGAAGGCAGAAGAGGCACCAAGCACCCAAGCACTGGTCAGGAGCCTCCCATCCTTCATAACTTTCTTCCCCTGGAAACCTGATCACAGAAATGGGGAGGGTCTGGTGGTTTTCAGAAAGTCCTAGACCCCTGAGACAGGAAAGCTCTTTTGATTATGTAGCCATTTAGTTCTTCCCTACACTCATCATTCCATGGCCACAACTTACCACTGGAAATCCTAGGGCTGGGCACTGGGAGAGCCACATGGAGCATGGCTCCACATTTAAGTAGATACAAGCCTAATGCCCAGTCCCCAGTCTCATCCTTGGGTCTGACTAGGCCACTCCCTACAAATAGAGTACAACTTTTGGGAGCCCTTCCCATGTAGAGTAGGACTTACACTATTCCTTTTCTACCTCAAGCCTGGCTCTGATGATGAAACCAGTGATGGGGAAGAGCCCCATGTTAGCACAGCTTATCTGGAAGCCCTGGTCAGTGGCCACTACCCAACTCCACCTGAGGAAAATGGCAGGCCTGACCCAGCCCCAGAGGGCCTGGACAAGTGGGTGTGTGCTCAGCCGTCCAGCCAGAAGGTGACCAACCACAATCTGCACATCACAGAGAAGCTGGAAGTGCTGGCCAAGGCCTACAGTGTCCAGGGAGACAAGTGGAGAGCCCTGGGCTATGCCAGAGCCATCAATGCCCTCAAAAGCTTCCACAAGCCTGTTACCTCCTACCAGGTATGTCGGGGCTGAGGTGTTAGTGGTAGAGATGGTTGTATGTGTACTCTTTACTAGCTGGTGGTTAGTGGAGGCACCAGTCAACAGATTTTTTAGTTGTGATTTTATAATATCTAAGATTTGCACAACAGAAACAAAATGTGGGGCTGGAGGAATGGCTCAGCAGTTAAAGTGCTTCCCTAGCAAGTGCTAAGTCAAGTACTAAGAACCCAAGTTCGATTCTCCAACACCACATGAGCCAGGCAAGGTGGCGCATGCCTATAATCCCAGTACTTGGGAGGCTTAGATAGGAGGATTGCTGTGAGTCTAAGGCCAGCCTGAGCTCCATTATGAGTTCAGGACCAGTCTAGGCTATAGAGTGACACCCTGTCTCAAAAAGAAAAAAAAAAAGAAACAAAATGAGAGCTTGATGAAGGCAGATTGGCAAAATCTTGGTAATTATTCATGCTGGGTCATGTATGCTTGGGATTATTTCTACTTTCGAATTTTTAAAATCACACACACACACACACACATATATATATATATATATGTCTTATACACACACACACACACACACACACATATACATGCACATACATACATATTTTTTTGAGTCAGGGTCTCACTTGAGCCCAGGCTGGTCCTAGACTCACTATGATGGAACCCAGGTTAGCCTTGGACTTAAGGCAATCCTGCCTCAGCCTCTCAAGTGTTGGGATTATAGGCATGCATCACCCACCCAGTTTATGTGGTGCTGGGGAATCATACTTAGGGCCTTAGGTAAGCACTTTAACCACTGTGCCATTCCTCCAGTATATGTTTATAATACATACTCATTTACATATTGATTACATAGTTTGGGGAATTGATGTATATATGTAAGTATTTTGATTTTAACCCTTCCCTCCCCACCCGTCTATAATAACATTTTTAAAAAACAAAAGTCTAGGGGCTGGAGGAATGGCTCAGCGGTTAAAGTGCTTGCTAAGTCAAACACTAAAGTACCCAAGTTCAATTCCCCAGCACTACATAAACTGGGCGTGGTGGCGCACACTTGTAATCCCAGTATTTAGAAGGCTAAGTCAGGAGGATTGCTGTAAGTCCAAGGCCAGTCTGGGCTCCTTAATGAGTTCAGGACCAGCCTGGGCTGCAGAGCAAGACGTTGTCTCAAAAAAAAATTTTTTTTTTTTAAAAATCTAGACTCTGGAGCCCAACAGACCAGTGTTGCCAACAGTGTGATTCTAGGAAACTTATTTTAACTCTTTGAGCATCAGTTTTCACATCAATAAAAGATATTAATAATAGTAATTCACTTGTAACCCCAACCCTTGGGAGGCTGAGGCAGGAGGATTGCCATGAGTTCAAGGCCAACCTGGGCTACATAGTAAGTTCAGGACCAGCTTGGACTACAGAGTGACATATTGTCTCAAAAACAAAACAAAACAAAACAAAAAACAGTGATTCATTCATAGTATTTTGTGAAGATGAAAGGCGATGGTTCCTGTAGCACAGAACTCATTTGTAGTAAGCCCACAGTAAATGCTGCCTTTCACCATGGCAGTGATGATGGTGGTGGTGGTCACCATCATTATTACCTACTTCTTATTGGTTGTCTCCATCCCTCTGCGAACCAGATGGCAAGTTCCCTAGCCAGTTTTCCATCCAAACTTCTCTTCAGCTGTGCCTGAACTTTCCACAGCCACACAGCTGCCAAGCTGGCCTGTTAGTGAACATCTTCTGAAGAAGTCAGCTTCCCTACTGGCTGCTCTACCCCTCCTTTTGCTCTTCTGCCTCCTCCTCCACTAGGAGGCCTGCAGCATCCCTGGGGTTGGCAAGCGCATGGCAGAGAAGATCATGGAGATCCTTGAGAGTGGGCATCTGCGGAAGCTGGACCATATTAGCGAGAGTGTGCCCATTTTGGAACTCTTCTCCAACATATGGGGAGCTGGGACCAAGACTGCTCAGATGTGGTACCATCAGGTCATACTCGGGCTCAGTGTTGCTGTACCTTAGAGCTTTACCCCCATAGCTCCCCTCCATTAGGTACTGGGTACCATTCTCCTACCCTGTACAGGGATGAGAATGAACCCAGATAATAGGAAACCACTTTTCAGGGATACCAGAACTCATACAGGCCCCTTTCCTTGCTCCCAGAATGGCAGTGTAGCTTGGTATCCTTGAGGTATATGCAGAAACAAATGTGTTTCTCTGCTCCCCAGGGTGACAAGGGCCTTCCTGAGAGGCCCTTCCTTCCAGGCTATGGGGCTGCATCTCCAGAACAGTGGCTCCCAAACCTGGCTGAGTCCAGAATCACGTGGGAAGCTTGGTAGCATTGAAGAGGCCCAGGCCCAAAGAATCCATGAACCAGTATTTCTGGATGATGCTATATCTTCTACAACCCCTCCTTTCCCAAGCCCACTGAATAGGGCTCAGTTGCCCCTGGAATTGATCTTGCCTTGAGACTTTCATAGAACCCACAGCAATAGAAGTTTCCTGTGTCTGCTTGTTCGTGCCTCTTCATCAGTCCTGGATCCTCATAGCCTTCCTCTGGCTGCTGTTTTCCAGGGCTGTCGGAGCCTAGAAGATATCCACAACCTGACTTCCCTGACTTCCCAGCAGGCCATTGGCCTGAAACATTATGACGACTTCCTCGATCGCATGCCCAGGGAGGAGGCTGCAGAGATAGAGCAAACAGTAAGCATGTGTCCTTGGCAGTTCAGAGAGCCACCCCCCCCCCCATAAAGATCTGCCTGTCAGCCAAGAACACTTGTACTGTCAGCTGAAAAGCCTAATAGGCAGAGGAAGCAATGGGTCACCTGAGGTTGGCAAAAGAGCAAGTTGGGACTTAAGCTGTAGGCTCAGAGGAAGGCAGGTGACTCCAGGGGAAACCTTCAGAACTGGCCCTCTGACAAGAGTTCCCAATATCACACAGTGTGAACACTGGGTGGCCTTAGGGCTAGAATAGAGGAAAGTTATGATCCCAGTTACTCAAGATGTTGGAGTCTGAATAGGCCTAAGTTAGGATGTGTTAGGGTAGAGGTTCTAAATGCTTTCTGGTTCACAGACTTCTTTAAGAACCCAATGAAAACTGTAGACAAAAGAGTCCTGAATGCACATTGTGCCAGCTTTTGTTCTTTCCAGATGTACCAACCCTTGGAAGCCCACCCAGGGGTGGTCAGAGTTGGAATAGGAGTACGGTGCCAATAGGATTAGGTGTAGGGTTATGAAATGCACTATCAAAATTGAGTTAAGGTTAGATCTTAGGAGTAGGGTGGTTTTGGTTGTTAGTGTTTTAGTATAGGTGGCCACAGAGTTAAGATTTGTAGTCATCCAAGTAATAAAGTTTAGCCAAGATAAAGGTTAGGTTTAAGCCAGGCCAAGTGGCACAGGCTTATAATCTCAGCACTCTGAGATGCTGAGACGGGAACATTGCAAGTTCGAGCCCAGCCTGAGCTATTTAGCAACTTAGTGAGACTTGTCTCAAAATAAAAAAAAGGGTGAGGTGGGTTGTATATATAGCTAGGGTTAAGCTTAGAGCTGGGTTAGAGACTAAGTTTATGGAAAACCTAGAGTAAAGAGAGACAGGGTCCATTTAGAACTAGATATGTCTTTGTTCAGCTAGCGTCAGGGTTAGGAGGCTGATAGTACGCGGCAAGGTTTACTTGCTTTGGACAAGAATCTTGATAGTAATATTCTAGGAGACTGGCCCAGCTCAGTAGAAATCAGTGTCTAGTTCCACTCCAGGCCTTGGGACCATGAGGCAGGTGCTTGGTGGATGGACAGTCCGCTTTGTCCACCCAGCCTTGGTGCTGGTGATGACAGCGTCACTCAGCCACGGTGTCCAGGCACAGAGAATGCCACAGCCAGTTGGTGGCCCCAGGCCTTCCCCCAGCCTGTTGGAACAGAAGAGGCTTCCCGCCTGGCCTCTCTTGTCTGCATTTAGGGCTTCAGCCTTGGGGGTTTTGATGGGATTACTTATATGGGCCACCTCCTCCCATTCTTCTAGGAGGCCCAAGCTGGGCCTAAAGGGATTGACAGAGCTTGCTGGTCTGGAGAATTGAGGTGTGGAGCCTTGGGCATTCATGGCCCCAGAAGTCTCTGTGTCCTGGGGTGGAGGCGGGGAAGCATCTGCATATGAATGTCCTCAGTGTGTGGTTTGGAGTCTAATGGGTTTATTTTTCCTTTTTATTTATTTATTTTTTTGAGACAAGGTCTCTGTAGTCCAGGCTGATCCTGAACTCACTATGTAGTTTAGCCTGCCCTCAAACTGATGGCAACCATCGAGTACTGGGTTTACAGGCATGCACCACCATGCTTGTCTAATCTTTATGTGGTGCAGGGGAATCAAGCCCAGGCCTTGTGCATGCTATGTAAGTGCTCTATCCACTGAGCTATGGCCATAGACATAGTTCTCATTGATGTGGGCGTAGGTTCAGATTCACCTCCCCTCACTTTGCCTTTCCCACAGATACAGTTGTATTTCTGTGCTCTAGCCTGTGTCTGGAGCTGCCAGCCTGCTCTAATTCACATACTCTGATCTTAGCTTCAAATTCATAGACATCTTGAACTGCTGGAGCTTGTCTCTGTGCTTCTTAGAGCCTTCGTTTTGTCTTAAGTAGAATTTCATAGACCTAAGCATATGAGTATGGGTTGGGCAAGGGTCAAGAGAAAGTGCCCCTCTGCTCTTACAGAGCTGCAGAGAGTGAAATGGCTTTCAGCTGCAGAGGTGGAGCTGAGCTCGCTTACCCCTGCAGTGTGAGCTACTACTTCTCTGCAGCTAGGGAATGGCAGTCCTCCGGAGCAGATTCTCTCAGCCTACAGCAGGCCTAGGGATTGGGCAATAGCATGGGCACCTGGAACAGGAGAGCTGTCTGCTGCCATGGGAGAAGAACTCTGTAGAGGGCTTCACGCCCACAGCTCTTTGCCTTATCCTGCTTTCCCAGGTTCGGTCTTCAGCCCAAGCCTTCAACCCTGGGCTCCTGTGTGTAGCATGCGGCTCGTACCGACGTGGGAAGACAACCTGTGGTGATGTGGATGTGCTCATCACTCACCCAGATGGCCAGTCTCATCAGGGCATCTTCAGTCCCCTCCTTGACAGCCTTCGGCAGCAAGGTATAAGCTCCATCTTTGGATGAGCAGGTTGGCAGAGACAGGAGAAGAACTGAGTGGGAGAACCTCCAAGTTGTAGTGTGTAGGTAGGAAGCAGGGGGAGGGAGCCGTGGGAAACCTTTACCTCACCTGTGGCTGAGTTTCCTCTAAGAGGAGACAAAACAGAGGCACCAGCAGTACTGTAGCCTGTGGATCTCATCTAGTCTTCCTGGAAAAAGTGGGCAGAATTCCTACCCTCATTTCACAAATCAGGAGATAGGTGCAGAGGGGAGAGGATGACTCAGCAGAGAAAAAGGCAAGCTGGGAACAGAGAATGCAGGACTTAGGAGGAATTTGGAAGGGTGGGCAGATCAGGGCCTGGCTCCTTATCCTCTCAGCTGTCCCTCTACCGGTCTAGGATTCCTCACAGATGACTTGGTGAGCCATGAGGAGAACGGGCAGCAGCAGAAGTACTTGGGTGTGTGCCAGCTGCCAGGGCCAGGGCGGCGGCACCGACGCCTGGACATCATTGTTGTGCCCTACAGTGAGTTTGCCTGTGCCCTGCTCTACTTCACTGGCTCTGCCCACTTCAACCGGTCCATGCGAGCTCTGGCCAAGACCAAGGGCATGAGCCTGTCCGAGCATGCCCTCAGCACATCCGTGGTCCGCAACTCCCAGGGTGTCAAGGTGGGGCCTGGCAGACTGCTGCACACCCCCACTGAGAAGGATGTCTTCAGGCTCTTAGGCTTACCCTACCGAGAACCAGCAGAGAGAGACTGGTGACCTGTGTCGGAGGGGCTGGGAAGCCAGCTGGACCAGCTGCCCCGCCGGGCCAGCTGCTCCCTTCAGCCTCAGATGGGTGAGCCTGGATGCTTCAACCACTGGCTGTCCTCTAGGAGCCTGAGCCTGGGGCTTTGGCCCTGAGGGAAGGAGCTGGCCTGGCTCCCAGGGTGTGCCCAGTGCTTTCCCCAAGAAAATCAGGGTGCTACCCCTCTACCTCACCACTGCCTCTGGTAGAGTTTTGCACATTGCTTCATGTACCATTTTAAATGGGAACAGGTACCTGGTTTGAAGCCAGGTTCCTATGCTAAAGGCCTATACCTACATTCCCCTTTCAAGCTTGACAATGGTCTATCTGCTGGTGTGTGGGACAGAAGCTATAAGAATAGGAGAATGAACTACTCCATGTGTATTTCCTCCATCAAGCTCACTTCCTATGTAGCCAGAGCTGCTGGAAAGGAGCAATCCCATTCTCTATGTGGACTGCATATGAAGGCCTAGGGGCTTAATAAAGTGCATTTGACATTGAATTTGCCTGGTGTGTGTGAACTGCAGCAGCCTCTGCCTGCCTTCTTCTACTCAGGCAGGACAGAGATAGGAGCCAAATGACAGAATCCAGGAAAAATGCATACCTTGGCCTAGCCTGGCCTGGGCAGATCAACTCCTAATACCCAATGGGGGCTGAGTCAGGCAATAGGAGCTCCTCCCTATCCACCTGCAGGCTTCTATAGGACTTGAACAGATGTGACAGGTGAGCTCAGTGGTGCAAGCCTGTAATCCCAGCACTCTGGGAGGCTGAGACAGGAGAATCAAAGTTCAAGCCTAGCCTGGGCTATTTAGTAACTTTGCAAGAACCTATCTCAAAATCAGACACAGCTGAGATTTAGCTCATATGAGAGCAGAGGCCTAATCTCCAGTACTATATGCACATACAAAAGGGACAAGGACAAGGCTTATATAAGACACTTAGGAACAACATGGCAGTCTGTGTGCCATTGACAGATGCAGGGGTCAGCAAAGGCTGCCTACGGGAGGGAGGGACAGCATAACAGGGAGCAGGGAAATAGGCTATTTGAGAGGGGTCACCAATCTCTGTTTAGGAAAAATTAAAGGGCCACCCTTAGAGAGGATGCTGGGAGCTGGGAGAAGGCCTAGATGGTAGGAGTATTAAAAATTGAGTTGCAAGGTTTAGATCAAGACCAGAAAGGAGAAGTTTTAGTTCACAGATATTCTAAGGCTGGCTTTACAGAACAGGGAGAATTGGTGGGGATGGAAAGGTCTGGAAAGAGATATGGAGAGTCATGGGCCCAAAGGCCCACAAAGGCTCTTACAGGAGAGAGGCCTCATGACATGAGAGATTTTGAGGTGTACCTAGATACAGAGATGGGTGTGTGTGTGTGTGTGTGTGTGTGTGTGTGTGTGTGTGTGTGTGTAGTCCTTCGTCTCAGTAAGCTGTAGAATCCCAAAACGGGCCTTAGCTTCCCTGTATGTAGTGGTACAAGATTGTAATCCCAGCTACTCAGGAGGCTGAGGCAGGAGAACAGATTTCAAAGCCAGCCTGAGGAACTTAGACTCCTTCAAAACAAAACACACACACAGTTCTCTGACGGGGAGTCTAAGAGTGGGCATCCAACTCAAGCTCAGATCCCTGGTGTTCAAACCATGGGGTCTTGTCTGCCCTGGGGAGGAACCAGAAGCTACTGGAGCCCAGTGGGCTGTTCTATTGCTCAGTATCAACCTGAGAGAGCTACATCCAAAGCCAAGAGTCTTTGTGAGGGGTGAGCTTCTCCTGCAGACCTACTCACAGGTGGGTCTCAGTGCTGGAGGAAGACAGGAGAGAAGCTGGTGACTCTGGGCCCACAGCTGGCTTACGAGTTCTGTGAGTTCCCTTCCTCAGTGCCTCCCACCACTGTCCCCAGCAAGGGCTGTGACCAGCCTAAGTCTCAATGTGGGAGTTGTGTCCCCCATTTTGCCTTCTGCTTCAGTACTATTGTCAGATCTAGACCTGAGCCATAGGCCCTCAGGACTAAAAGAAAAGAAGGCCATTGGGCAGTGGGTCATGGGGATCCTGGCCAAGTTAGATGGTTCCTACACACAAGAAGTCCCCAGAAACACAGGGGACTTGTCTGAAATCAGGGCCTAACCATACTGATACTTTTGCCATCTGTCTTAACCTCTCACCCAAGGAGACTCAGAATTTAGGGTATGCCCTTAAGCCATACAGGTTCCTGGTCCTGCCTCCAGGCAAGGCCAACAGAAAACCATGGACTAAAGAGAGAGAACATGTGTGTACACCCCACCTGCCAGAGACCCACCCTGGGGTGGTATCTTGGGTGCTCTCTCTGCAGTGAGCTCGGAGACACTGAGGTGAAGAAGCCCAGTGTCTCAAAAAGGCTGACTGGTTTGGAGGAAGGGGCGGCTTTCAGAGTCCAAATTAAGGCATGTGCTAGGGCGGGAGGAATAGCACAGTGGTTGAAGTACTTAGCTAGTGTACTAACTTGGGTTCTTTCAAAAGACAGAATTTACAGATTTATCACAAAAGGATCTACTAGGAAGGCTTACAAATCCAAGGATAGAGGTGGTCCAAGATGGCTGCTCAGCCATCAGGTAGATCTCCCGTCCGGGACTGCAGGACAGCCGGTGAGGTGAGAGTCTGCTGTAGATCTTGGGTGAAGACCGATGCCTGAACATTGGTGACTGAAGAGCAGCAACAGGCAGACAGGCACAAGTCGAGACTGGAGAGAATCTGTTCTGATGATCTGCGATGTGTAGCAAATTGGCGTCTGTAGATAACTGCGAAGGCAAGAGCTTTCCCAGGGGAAGAAGCTGTGACAATCTTCCTCTTCCTTGTATATCCTTGGAGTTCCAGTTGGCCCTCCCACATCTGGGTGGGTGCTCTTCTCTCATTGGCCAAACCACAAATCACTCACACTCTAATCCAGACCAGTTCTTGATCTCCAGTCGAGGGTGGTTGACAAATCTTAATCCTAATGGAGGTGTGGTTCCTAATTCCCTCAAATTGACATAATCCCTTCAATGGACACAGCTAGCAAGCACAAAGCCCTGGGTTTCATTCCCCAGCATCACATAAAGCTGGGCATTGTGACGCATACCTGTAATCCCAGCACTTGGGAGGCTGAGGCAGGAGGACTGCCTTGAGTTCAAGGGTAGCCCAGAATATATGGTGAGTTCAGGACCAGCCTGGAGTGTAGAGTGAGACCCTGTCTCAAATTAAAAAAAAAAAAAATAGACATGTGAGTACCAAGACACTGGTCACCTCAGAGCAATATGAGACTGGATTTCAGAGCCGTCTTGGGAACTGGAATCCTGTCTAACAACTGAGCACCCCACATAATTATCTCCCAGACACCGCCTTGTCCCACTGAAGAGGATACTGGTTCCGTAAGCCTGCTACCTGCCCAGCCCAGTTGCTCTTCACTCTTGCTGTACCTGGGTTGTCCTTGGCCAGACCACACCTCTGACAGGCAGAATAATGGGTCCCACATGTGTCCATGTCCTAATTCCTAGAACCTGTGCGTACAGTACCTTACTTGGCTGAAGAGATTGCAGCTATGATTAAGGTTAAGCATTTTGAGATGATGCGAACTCTGTCTAGTGGATACAGTGTAAAAAGGAGTCCTTAATAGCAGAGAGCATTTCCTGACTGTCGCCAGAGACAGATGCACCAGCAGAAGACAGGTAGGAAGATGAGATTCCAGCTCTGACAGAGGAGAAAGAGGATGCCCAGCACAGCACAGGATGTGGGCTGCGTGCAGAAGCTGGAATAGCACCAGATTCCACCCCAGAGCCTCTAGAGAGAATGCAGCCTTGCTGACACCTGGCTTACCCCAGTGACACTTTTGTTTGATTTTAAACCGGTAACACTTAGGATGCTGAGTTGTGTTACGCCACTTAGTTTATGGTACTTTGTTACTGCAGGTAGCCATGGAGCACTAAACCAGTGTGTGTGTGTGGGGGGGGGGGGCGTCTCTGCCTGTACAAAGTGGACAGAGGAACAGCAGGCCTTACTGGGAGGCCTCTGAAGAGCAGCTGATGCAGGCAAAGGAGGAGCCTGTGAGGGGAAAGCTAGGAACCTGGGTGAGGCATCAGAGTGGCCCCCCCCACCTGACTGCCACCTAATGCCACAAGGCGGAGGGCAGGGGTGTGAGGTCAGGCTGAGTTCCACACCCCTGCTTTTGGAACACCGCCTGGCCCGCCGTGGATGAGTGGAGAGGAGAGGCTGTGGGCCCACAGGGAGTTTGAGAAGAGCAGTTCCACTCTGTCACTGCTTAGACCCAGCCCAGTAAAATGCTTTGCCATTACACCGATAGTGCCTCCCATAATGTCAGTTGCCTCTGACACTTCGTGTGCAGATGAAGGTCTTCTCTGTGCCACCCTGCCCTGGCCCAGCAAGCCGGTGGTGTGCCTTTTCCCGTGGTCTGAGGTGACCACACAGATTGTGGCCATAAACCTTCCCTGGAAGGTCCCAGGCCCAGGGACCTCCCAGGCACTGCTGGAGTGGCATGGCAATTGGTCAGTTCAACTATGTCCTGCCCCGTAGTTCCAAAGGCTGACTCTTTGTCCTGCTTCTTCAGAATCTTGGCACTCATGCTCCTTTAAGTGGAATGTTTGGCTTGCCATCAGGACGAAGGACCCCAGTTCCAAGATTTTGGCCCCACCTCCCTTCTTTCTTCAGCAGAGGAGTTCCTTCTCGTCACCTCAGGGATGGACCTATGCTGCCCAGGCTGCAGAGACGGCCAGCCTGGGATGCCCTCGGCACTGAGACCTTTGGCCCGTGTCCGCTCAGGTGCCTAAAGGGTGCCTGTCTGAACACCAGCTAGCTAGCTCTTCAGAACCTTTGAGCCACTTGGCAGCCCTGCTCCTGAGCTCTGGGCCTTGGGAATCCTCGGGGCTTGAAGTTCCAAAGTGGCCTGAGACTCTGGACCAGGTCTCACACACATCATCCTATCTGGAAGTCATGGAAGTCAGGGCTAAGTGAGCTCAGCAACAGGCCCAGAGGGGGTATCCTTGAAGAGGAGCCCCAGGCCCAGAGATTAGGAGGGGCCCCGGGCTTTGGGGGCTACAGGGCTGGCAGGGAGGACTCTGAAGATGCCACTGGAGATACATCAAAACTTGCTGTTGGAGTGGCCTGACCTTTGCCAGTCTCACTCAGGCCTACCCCTGACGGAGTGGGCTCACAGCCCCAGCCAGCATCTTCTGTAGTCAAGCCCTCATCCCAGGGGCGTCACTCACGACTACAGCCCCCCTCTTCTCGACCATCAATGTGTGTATCTGGGTTTGTGCCTGTGTGGTTATTTACGGTTATTTGTATGTTGCAGCTGCCATCTTGGGTGCTGTGTTTGTGGGCTATGTGTTCATGATTTTCTATCTGAGCATGTGTGTCCTGTCCATCTAGGCCTCTGGACACAGATGCCCATGTTGTCAAGGGCCCAGGCAGGTCCAGGAATGGTAAGGTGGTCCCTGATGGTGCTGGTCAGGGACTATAGGAGGTGGCAGGGCTCTGGCTGGGCCCCAAGCTCTGGGTCCTGGTGTCCACAGAGGAGGCCGCAGGGCGGGCCGCCTGCGTCAGCCTTGAGCGGCCATCAATAGCGCGCGGTTAATTAATTTGATGGGAACAGCAGGGACCGCCGTTTGCATTTAGTGAAGTTCCAGGAACTTCCAACCTCATCTTCATAATTGGCCTCATAAATTGTAAGAAAGAGAGAGATCAGCAAAGCAGGAGGGAGGAGGGGGTGCCCGTCCGTCCTTATTTAATTTTATTGCTGAAATTCATCTTTTTAGCCTCCTCCGCCTGAATCGACTCTCCCTGCCGGATTTGCCTAATCATGATAAATTAATATTCATTTCCCCGCCTCTTACCCAGCTCCCGCGCTTGGATAGAGTTGGGGAGGGTCTTCTTCCAGCCACTGTGTTGGGCCTTGGCAGGAACTTGGGGGTGGGGATCCCCAAAGAGGAGCTGCCTGCAAAAGGGAAAGTGGCCCTTGGGGGAGGCCAGGAGGGTAGCTAGGGAGAAACTTGGAGCTCTGTTTCTTTGGGGAGTGAGAGCTCAGGGAGTGATTAGGGCAGGGAAGCAGAGATTCCTGCCCTGCCCCAGAAGGCTGGTGGGTGGGGCAGAAGAACTAAAAGACCTTTTGGAGACCTAGAGGGCAGACATTGTAGGTTTGGGAGAAAGGACTGAGGACCAACTGGACCTGTTCTGTGTGACCTCCACCTCCTAGCTACAGCTACAAGCTGCCTTGCCTTGTGCAGACTCTAGGACAGTCCTTTGGGGTCGGTGGGTCTCACTGGCACTTTGGTCTCTGCCAGAGTAGTTTCCACACTTCATAGCTCTGCTAGCTGGTGGCTGGACCCCTTAAGATGGGTACCCATGCTGTGTTTTAGAACCATCATGCCTGCTGCTGGTCTTTGGTGAGGCTTTTTGCAAGTTGGGATGGGAGTGCTGCTGGGAGGGTATCACCACCCTACTCTTCCTGGACTATGGGACCTCTAATCCAAAGGATCAGAATTCCCCTTCCTCTTACATCATGATTAGTGTGGGACCTGGGTGGGATGTTCAGATCTCACCTAGCCCCTTCCCCCATTTGCAAATGAGAAAGTTGAGGACCAGAGATGAGAAATGGCTGGTTCATGGTCTCAGAGATAAGGAGGGCTGTCATTAGACAGGGTGCCTCTGTCACATCTAGGAGGCGAGGTACGGTGGGCAGGATTCTCAGCGTGGCCCCAGTGACCCTGTCCTTTTCTCGTCTCCCTTCTGAGTGTAGATAGAGTCTCTAAATATGAGGAAGTGTCACTCCTCTGGTTGTGTTAGAGTATCTAGCAAAAGGAACATTATTTGGGCAGGCCTACTCTAACCATACAGACCCTTTGAAAGCAGAAAACTGCCTGTCATCCCAGCAATGGGGGGGGTGGGGGTGGGGGGGGGCCTGAGGCACGAGGATCATAAGTTCAAACCCAGCCTGGACAATGTAGCGACTCAGTAAGACTCTGTCTCAAAACCAAGCATACAAAATAGGCTGAGGATGTAGCTCAGTGCTGAGGCCCTAGCTTTGATCTCTAGTACCACAGAAAGATAGATAGATAGACAGATAGATAGATAGATGCAGAAAATTGGCTGGTAATAGAAGGGGGGGGAGTCAGAGAGATCTGAAGCATGGGAAGGGCCAGGGAGGGTAGCTGAGGAGCAGACCTGGCCAACAGCTAACAACCTGCAACCCTGGGGAACTGAATCCTGCCAGCAACAAGAATGGGCGTGGAAGTGATTTGTGCTGATTCCCACAGAACAGCCCAGGCAGACTGTGCCTTAATTTCAGCCTGTGGGACCCTGTAGGAGCTCAGCTGAACTTCCCTGAACTTTGGCCCTAAAAGTGGATGATCCAAAGGTTCTAAGTTTTGAACAGATGCATAGGTCTTGGTGGAGATCTTAGTAAGTGTCTGTGAGGGAGGCGCGGGATGAAGCTGCAACTCTAGGCTTCTAAATTACCTGGGGCTACTCCCTATTTGCTAAAGTCTTCATTACTTCCTCTTGTTGTGAATGGAACCAAACCCTTGGAAGTGTTCTATTTGTGGCCGCTGTCCATGTGGAATTTGGACCCTGGGGTTGTAAGGAGCCAGGTACTTACCTCTGGCCAGGTTCAGGCAGAGTCTTCACTTAGGTTAGCACTGCAAGTAGAGAAGACTGATTATTTAGTGCCCTTTCAAATCAAAGTCTGCCTCCCCTCCCAAGCAAGAATTTCAAATTTACTCGAATAGATACATGCCTATACTCCCAGTACTCTGGAAGGCTGAGGCAGGAGGCTCTAAGTTCAAGACCAGCCTGGGCAACTTAGTGGCTTAATGAGACCCTGTCTCAAAAGAAAAAATAAGACTGGAGATGTAGCTCAGTGTGAAGCTCCTGTGTTCAATTCCCAGTTCCTTCAAAAAATTATTCATGGGGCCTGGGTGAGACAGGGTCTTGCTCTGTAGTCCAGGCTGATCCTGAACTCACTATGGAGCCCAGGCTAGCCTTGGACTCTTGACAATCCTCTCTGCCTCAGCCTCCTGAATGCTAGGATTACAGATGTGTGCCACCACGCTCAACTCCTGTGGTGCCAGGGAATCGAACTCAGGGCTGTGCACTTGATAGGCAAGTGCTTTAACTGCTACACCATTCTTCCAGCCCTGCAAAAAGATGTTTTCAACCTCACTACTGGTAGGTACCAACTTCCCTGGAGGTTGGGAAACCAGTTAACACTTTCTAAGTTATAGGTGAGCCTCCAATGAAGAGACCTAGACTAACTGCACTATATTTCTGTTTTTTTTTTTTTAAAGTGTCTTAGCAACATTTGTGGATTTGACTCCTAGTCCTGGCTAGTTTGTGCTTAACCTAACACTGTATGGATTGTATCATATCACCTCTGGGTAACTGTAATATTCCCATGAAGCCCAGAAAGTTTCTTTCACTTCTCCTAAATTACAGCATGTGAAGATGACAGCTGCATTTCACCCAAATCTGTGTGGCTCAGGAAGTCCAGCTGAATGTCCTTGCTCAACTCTAGAATGGCTCTAATCCAACTTTTCTTGTCTTAACTTTTCTTCCCCTTGGCCCCACAGATCCAAAGCAAGGAGCCAAAACTTTCTGAGTCTGCAGAGGGTTGTCAGTGTTCATGTTGAAGGTCACAATCCCTGCCCAGACACCAAGGGTTTCGAGTCTACAGTCGCCCACTTGCCCTCGGATGGGATTCCCTAGCCACTCCACCTCTATTAGAGAGTTAGTGTGTAAGGTCACTGATTCCTAAGAACCTTCCAGGCTGTAAGAGGTAAGTCCTGACTGCTATAGCTAACACAGTCTTATGCTGGTCTGATCTGTTTTCCACACCACTCTGCACTCTAAGTGTCTGTATAAGCTTGACCCTTTCCCCTCAACTTTTCATACATGTTTCTGCACAAGCTGGCCTTCCCCAAACCACCCCCGCCCCGCACATGCCTGTCCTGTGTCCAGCTGGATTGCACCACAGGGCTGAGTGATCGGTCTTAGCCTAAGATTCGGGCACCTGGTGTTCTCCGGTCCAGATTTCTCCTAAGGATCCTTTTTCATTCTCTTCATCTTGGACTCAGCCCTGCATGAAGTACTTCAGGGCTGATATGACCAGAACCTCTGGTCACTGCCAAGCACCACATTAAAAGGAATCACCCCTGGCCTGTTCCCCTTCTTCTCAAGCTACCTCCTGGGGAGAGAGCCCAGGACTCTGAGGGCGTGGCTCGGGGCGGAGTCCTTCCTTTCCCTGCAAGAGCATTCCTGCAGCCCCAGCCTCCACTCGCAGGGGCCAAGGATATAGCCCCTGCCTTAGGGGTACACAGGGCCTCTAGCCCTACCCAAGCACCCACGGGAACTGGGTCCACCACATGAGGGGAGGCCTCCAGGGAGATGCCCCTGATGCCTGTGAAGAGTAAATTTGGGTTGCAGAGGCCCCCTCAAACCCTGGCTTGGCTGGTCTGAAGTACACGCCCTCCGTTGCATGCTTTGAATTCGGGTTTCTGTTCTTCCCTTTGCTCTCAAGGAACTGACATATAGGTCCTCTGTGGTCTGGGTGACAGCGGTTCTTCGGAGCTAGGGAACGGCCAGAAGGACTGGGCTCCGGGCAAGCGGAGGACAGGAGCCTCTAGGCTGCTCTGGGCGAACCGAGTGGACAGGGAGGCCGACGGGAATGCTTTTCAGGAGCTGCCAGCAGAGGGCGCCCGAGGACCAGCGACGAGGCCGGGCCGCGAGGGCAGACCAGCGGGGGTGCAGCAGAGGACGCGGCGGGTGCGGTAGGAGGCCTTTCCTCTCGGAGCTGGGGGTGGCAGGGAGGGTGCAAGAGCCTGGGCCTGGTGGCCGTGGCGCGTCCCTGCGTCTCCGAAGAAGGCGACCGGGTGGGCCCGGCGTGCCCTTCCGAGGGCGCGCAGACTTGCGGGCGGGTCCGGCACGGGAGACCTTGGTGCTGAGTCGGACTCACCTCTGCTCAGAACGCCGTGCCTCAGTTTCCCCCGACGAGATTTTGTCCCTGCTCCTAGACGCTCTGAACCGGGGGAGAGCCGAGGGACCCGCGGGACGGGACTCAGGACCTGCGCCCCCCAACCACCTTTCCCCTCTCACGCCCACATTACCCGCGGAGCCTGGCGGGAGGACAGAGATGGGCGCGGGGAACCAGTACGTGACTGGACAAGAGGCAGCGCCGGGGAAGCCAAGGGCGAGAGTGGGGCAGGTGGTCACGAAGAGGGCTAAACCCCGAGGGGTCCCCCGAGACCTGAGCCGTCCGTCTGTGCTGCCGCGCGGGGTCTGCGCTAGAGGACGAGCTCTACGCTGTATCCCCGATCCGTCCGGTGGCCTCACTCCAGCCGCTATGATTTATGGCTAGGCCAGGCCAGGCGACCTTGGACAGATAACTAATGACGGGTCAATAACGCTACAGAAAAAGTGAACTGGCAAGGGGAGGAGGGCCGAGGCCCATCAGCCAGCCTATCCCTTTCGCCCGGCGTGTCCCCCCCCCCCCCCCCCCAGTCTTGGTGTCTTTCCCTTCAGACCCAAAGGGCCTCATGGCAAATTTGAGAGGCGATGGGTGTTAACACAATCAAAATGGGGAAGGGGGCAGGGACAGGGGATGTTGGTGAGACCGCAAGTGGGTCACCTGAGGATGAGGGAGATGAGCCAGGGCTTTCTGAGCGTACACTGCGCTGCCATTCTATGGACAGAAGTCACCTGGACAAAGCTGGTGGATAGAGTCCCTGCCATCTCAGCTGGGATCAGAGTGTTTACCTTGTTTTCCATAGACGATAGCACACCTGCCTCGTGGTCCTTCCTGCTTGCCTATGGGTGATGGCGAGCAGGAACCTGTGTCCTAACTTCCGCATCCTCTGTCCTGTTGGGCCCCCTCAGGTCTGCAAACTCTGCCTGCTTAAGGTCACCTGGGTTATTTTTGATGAGCAGGGAACCTAGAATTAAGAGAAAAGAAGCATCCTCATCAATGCCTGACTAGGAGGGTTCATTCACCTCCCTTGGTAGTCCATGGCAGCATCCAGGCACCAATACAAATATTTCTTCATCTTCTAGTCCTGTTTTGTGGATGAAGAAAATAAGCTCTCAGTGGAGCAGTCGGCAGAGGGAGAGGCTAGGATGAAATTAGGTCATCCTCTCTCCTTCCCCTCCACCCAGCGGTCCTGGGGGCTCCCAGATTGCACACAGGGAGACAGCAACCTTGGAGGAAGCATGAGCCCATAGTAATGAATGAGGAACCGATTTGGGCCTGTGTGCACCGTGATGGTGGGGACACCGGATGTGCATGTATGTCATCCGTGCATTTACATATTAATCCTACAAGAACTGAATGGCTACCGTGTACGAGGCAATAGGATGTAAGGACAAATTGGATAGCTTGTGCTCTAATAAGGAGTGTTGTAGTAGAGGTGTTCCCTACTGTAGAGTAGGGACACAGATGGCAGAGGCACATACAGGCAGCAATGTGGGGTGGAGACCCTACATCTTCCCCCATCACTTCAACCTCCCACTTCTCTTCCAGACTTTCATATAACCCGTCCCAAGCCAGACTCCCTGTCTTCTTCCCCAAACCTACCCATCTACCAACTTACTAGCTCAACCTGGAAACCTAAGAGATCCTGGCCATAGGACTATCTACATAATTTTTAAAGTCCAATGCAAAATAAACATACAGAGCTCTTTATTTTAAAATGTAAAGAATTTCAGAGACAGCAGAGCATTAGACCATGCATGGGGCTCTTTGAAAATCAAGGCCCCATGGGACTGCACCGGTGAAATCTGCTGGCCTCCGCCTCCCTATGCTTACTTTCCTACCTAGTGACTACCTACTTTGTTAGTTGGACCTATTCCTGCCTCCCTGTTGGCCCCAGCTGCCAGCCTTCTGGTCAAAGAACACATGGTTAAGTCTCTTTCCCACCTGGACTCCAAACATCCTCTACACTTTTCTGTACCTTTTGCTCAGAATCCAATTCCTTTAGAAAATTCACATTTTATTTTATTTTATTTTGAGACAGGGTCTCACTCTGCAGTCCAGGCTGGTCTTAAACTCACTATGGTGCCCAGGCTGGTCTTGAACTCATGGCCATACTCCTGCTTCAGCCTCCTTAGCACTGGGATTACAGGCATGTGTCACTTACTCCACTTATCTGATGCTAAGGAATCAAACCCAGGGCCTTGCCCTTGCTAGGCAAGTGCTTTATCCTCTGAGCTATGTCCCCAGCCCAACTCACTGTCTTTTTTGCTCATCTCCTCCAGGAAGACCACTGGTCTTCCACATTACAAATTGCATTTGGGATAAAGCACATGTCACTTTTTGCTTCCATTCATGGCCATTTATTTGTCTTGCCCCTCCAGTAAATCTAACATTCTCCAAGACAGGGCAGTGCCGTATTCATCATGGTACCATTCCCAGTGCCCAGCGGACACCTGTGTGGCAAAGGCTCAGGATTTGTTGACGCAGCTGTGGGTATCTCATGAGAGCGTTTGGACACCCTGCGTGTGCAGGGCTTTTGCATATACTTATCTTCATACATGTGCATGTGCAGTCATGTTAGGAGCATACATGGGCATGGACACAAGTGCATGAACTGGAGGAGCATAGTGCCCGGACCTCTGTTGGCAGGTGTATGCTTATGTGGGCCAAAAAAGGACAAGCGCTTGTGTGGTCCGGGTTGTGCCTAGACAAGAGCTGCAGGTGCAAGGACAGGGGCGGCTGGTGCGTGTGCGGGCCATGTGTGTGCACAGCTGTGTGTCCTGGCCTCAGGCGGACCGGACGCCCCCTGCTCCCGCTGAGTGGGCTGCTTTGTTCCTCTGCCGCGGGCTGCCGCGTGGTCTCCAGTCAGGGCTCCAAGGCCCGGGCGAGCAGAGCTCCGCCAGGATTGGCAGCCAGGCGGCGGGGCTCAGCTCCCTCTCCAGCGGGCAAAGCCGATGGGCTCCCGTTACCGGCGGCGCGGGGTGGGCAGGGGTGCGGGGTGTGGGGGGTGCGCCAGGCCATCCATCTTCTGTTATTACAGCGTAATGGGGCTGCTCGGGCGCCCGCCTATTTGTCATCGGCCTCGTTCGCTGATAACGGGCATTTGTCATCACTTTCCTCTGCGCCAATGTCATCAGTGCCGCTGACAGCTGGGGAGGGGGAGGGGGCGCATGCACACACGCCCGCTGGATGCACGCTCTCGTGCACATACACACGTGCATACAGAATCCGAGGGGACGCACTGGTCCTGGGGGCACATGTCCCTCTGCTCCCTGGAGATGGACACACACGCAGTCGCGCTCAGAACAGCCTCATCCGTCAAGCAGGTACTCTCAGCTGGAGCTCCTCCTCCTTAGCCAAGGGGGTGGGGGTGTAGAGGGCGTGGCTAATGGCAACTTGAGTGCAGGTGGCCCTCCATGATCTGGCTGTGTGCACATCGCATGTGACATCCACTACCATTTATGGAGCCTCCACGGGCCTAATTGTAACTGTTCTATCGGCGGCACAGAGACAGGCGGCGTAACAATCACTTTTGGACCTCCCAGATAAGAGAGTAATGCAGGCAGGATGCTGGAGTAGAGGATGGTGGGATATGGGGCTGGTTTCTGAAATGCCTCCCTCCCAGCCTTCCAGAAACAGGTTAGCCCAGCAGTCACCTTTCCACTCCTGACCCCACAAGGCTCTGAGCCTAGGGTGATCTACAGCAGGAGCTGCAGGAAAGACTCTAGAAAGAACTTCCCGAGCCTTATAAGGGAAGACAGATATCCCACCAGTAGCTAAGAGGGAAGCTTGGAAGGGGAAAAAAAGATTCCTCTGGGCAGGCCTACCGGGGCATGGCTATGCCTACCCTTTGCTACTTTGTTGTACATGCACCTTGGAATAGCAGAGGGGATTTTATTAGCTCCCCCAATTTCTCTAGTCCCCACTGCCTGGCACATATTAGGTGCTCAATAAGTAGCTGTCGAGTGAAAAACTGATGGAAAGTAGATGGGGGGGCGCAGTGGGGCTTAGTCCCTTCCCAGAACAGCCACCACCAACTGATGGCCCAGATCTCATCTCACACCCTCCCTCTGGCTCCCCTCCTCATGCTTCCTGCATCCCCCCAAATTTCCCTTTTCTCCCAACCTCTCCCTCTTGGGCTGAGGGGGAGGGGCAGGGGAAGGTCCCCTGGCAGAGCAGGGCTCACTTGTTCCTTGTAAATGAAGACCATAATTAACATTAAATTAAGGTAATACAAATGAAGGCAACATAGAGGCTGACAAGATGAGCGTTTGGGGAGGCAGTGGGGAGAAGTGATTCATATTTTTAATTTACTGTACGGATGGGCCGTGTGGCTGGGGAACGGGAGGCTCGCATGGAGGGGGTGTCGCCCCGCGATGTTCGCTGGGCTCCAAGTGAGCACACAATGACTATTAAACTCAACTGTCCATATAATGGGACAGATTCGACACGACGCCCACTGGAACACCAGGGGCCTGGCTGGGCAGGCTGTAAATTCTGCCCACACTTCACCTGCCTGTCCACCTGCCCACCTACCTGGCCTGGCCTTAGGCTTAGGACACAGTAGACAATCCCCCAGGGGCCCAAGATGGGGCTTGGTGTTTGTGCCTCCAGGGACCAGGAGGGCCCGGGCTCCTTGGTCCACTGCACTCAGGCTGGTACACTTAGAGGCACATCTTGAGTGTGCTAGGGTGGGAAAAATTGATGTCCCTCACCTTGGGCTGGACCCGGTTGTCAGGATGGCCCGGAGCTCTGTGGCCCACATGGTTCCTTCCAGGAATTGAACAGAAGATACCCGTGTCTTGTTCCAGAGAGAGGAATCAGTCATCCCTGTCACCATGATCACCACTGCTGGTGCTTGCCAAGCACCTACTACACACCAGCCCATTATGGCTGATCCTTCACTATCTGTGCATCTTCATGGCCAGACAGTGAGGAGGATGCCACCCATTCAGGAAGCAGGGAGACAAGCCTACAGGCTGGATTGGCTTGGGCGCAGAGCTTGTAAACCTGCCCATGACCCTATTAAAAAAAAAAAAGTCCATCTCATACTCTAAATCTCAAAGCTTGGGTGACTGGTGACTCCTTAGTCCTGTAAACTCCCAACAAGTAATGAAGGCTTGTGTCCCACTGGCTCTCCCTCTCTGGACCTGAGTCCTTAGACCTCTCTGGGGACTGGGGGTGGTGGGGGTGGTGGCGGTGGTGGTGTGTGTGTGTGCTAGCGCATGCACGTATCCATATTTTCCATTTTTATTCTGACCAGAAGAAAGGTGCTAACAAATCCCAGACATGCAGAGAGGGATTCCTGCTTACTCACTCTGCAAACAGAGTCGAAAAATGCTCGTCCCCGGGATGAGAGACGCAAGTGTAATTTAGGTTTTGATATTATGAAAGTCTCGCTGCTCTAAAACAGCGGGGCACTCGGTGCCTCATTAATAAAGGATAAACTCGGAGTCTATTTACAAGGCGCTTTTTGGGGTTATTTACTCTCCAATATACATACGTAATGTTGCGCGTACTTACCGCTAGGTACAGCTCATCCTTCCAGCCTGGGCCTCCCGGTCTCCCTGGGGAGGGGAGAGGGTCCCCATAGGGTGTGGAGGATCACTAGAGAGGAGGGAATGCCGAGGGACCACCCTTGGATGTGAGGAGGTTCTGTGGAAAATGACAAGGGGGTAGTCACAGTCACAGAAGGGTAGTGGTGGAAGTCAAAGGGCAGAGGACACATTCTTCTGCTCCCCCACCCCCTTAACATTCCTGAAGCTTCCTTGAGCCACCAGACCTGCTATTACCAAGGCCAGCCCCCGTAAAGACAAGACATAGGCACAACTCTCCTGCCAGTTGTCCAAGGTTCTCCCTCCAGCAACCTGCCCTCGGGATCAGGCCAGGGCAGTGCTGTCATGTCCTTCAAGACCTTCCCTAGCCAGATCCTGCTCACACATTGGGACAAGTCTCCCAGCTTCTAAAGGGAGGCTAATCATATTCTTCTCAACATCCTTGTCTGTGTCCGGTCCTGTGCCACCCTTGTCACGGCACTGCCTCCACACCTTCCGGTGCCCAGCAATGCCTGCAGTTGGCGAGATCCTTCTCACATGAAACAGAGGGGGCCTCCAAGCTCCTGGTGCCCAGTGGCTGAGCTACAGTGGGGATCAGGTTCTCACAGCTGCCCAGCCCCACCTTTCCTTGCAGCGGACACCACAGCCTGGACTCTGCACTTAGAGATGGATTTGGGTAGATGTGTGTGGTGCGATATTGTTTCTATCTCCATTTTGTACAATGAAAGAGAAGTTAGGGAACACACCCAGTGTCACACAGCAGTAGATGCCAAGCTGGAGTTTTGATCCAGATTAGAGTTCCTATCCCAGCAAAGCTCCTCGAGTTTCCTGATCGGCTGCTCATCCCAGCCCCTCTGTTCAATAATAGGCCAGTGAGGAAAACAGATGTCCCTCAATTACTGAGTCATGGATTACCCATTGCCTGCAGCCTTAGGCCTGGGCATTCAGCCTGTTTGTTGATAGGTGTGAGGGAGTAGAGGTCCCCATCTTAGTCAGAAGTATAGGTTAATTCACAGGGGCAGCCTGGCGATAGGGCTGCCCATACACATTCCCCCAGTTGAAAATTTTTAATTACTTGAGACAGGGTCTCACTCTGTAGCCCAGGTTGGACTTGGACTCACAGCAATCCTCCTGCCTCAGCCTCCTGAGTGCTGGGATTACAGGTGTATACCACCATGCCCAGCCTTATGTGGTGATAGGGAATCGAATTCAGGGCCTTGCGCTTGCCAGGCAAGTACTCCAATCACTGTGCCATTCCTCCAGCACTCCTGGTTGAGAATTCTGAGGCTTTACATGCTTGTCAACTCCAGCAGATCATGAGATGTGGCCCAGGGCCCAGTGTGGGGTTGGTGATGCAGCACTTGTGTGTATGGGACAGGGTATGTGTATGAGGGCCAGGGAGAGACAGTGCCTGGTCAGGCTGGACCAAAGAGACATCTTATGACTGTAAGAGACCTGCAGTCTTCTTGCAGGAAGCTCTGGGTGAAGGTATCAGTCTAGCCAGTCCCTTGGAAGTCCCCAGGCGTCTAAGAGGATATCATCACCCTTGAGATGAAGCTCATGATTACTCCAGACTTGAGTGTCTGAAACTTAATGGAAAGAGAGCCGATTTTTGAGAATCCTTCCCAGCTCCAAAGCTGGGGGAGAGCTGACCTGGAAGGTGCTGGGCAGAGGGAGGATGGTATACAGCAGGATCTGATCCATCATTGTTGGTGAACAATGAGCCATCACCACCCTAATTAAAGATGTAATTACAGCAAATACATTCTAAGCTAAGAATGAATGACAGACAGTAAGAAGGCACCTTGTGGTCAGCAGCTGGGAGATGCTGCTCCCCTGGTGCTCTCCCTGGAAGCCGGGGGAACCCTTCTCTTAGCACCCGTCTAACAAGCAGGTTATAGGTCAATGGGGGTGACTCCAGATAGGAGGGGCCTGAGACTGGAGCTGGAGGGCGGGTCAAGGCCAGGGTGGAAAGGAAATCTTGAGCATGGGGTGGGAGGGACTGGCCTATGTGCCTCGGAGAGGGGCCAGGAACAGCCAGCTTCTCTGTGTAAGTGAGCAGGGCACAAAGCAGGATTCCAGGCACACTGCTTGGAAATATCTGGACCCCTGCCAAGGCCTTAGAGTGAATGCAGGGCTTGACTGGGGACTCAAATGATACAGACGAACCATAGCAAGGCTACGGGGGCCAAATTGGCCTTTGGGTCTGGCCTGGACTTCAGAGAGACCAGGACAGTTTGGTGGGGGGAGGGGATTTTCCTGAGGACTGTTTTATCTTTGCTTGGGGGTCAAGGCATGGAGCAAGGGACTGGTCACTTGAAGGGAGGAGAGATAAGCTCCTCTGACCAATAAGGCTTCTGCGGCTCCTTTCAGCAGGGTGGACTCCCCTGCCCCCCTACTCCTAACTCCATAGCCCCTGCCTGGGACCACACCCAATGTTTTAGACACTGAATGCCCTCAGGAAGCCTGGTTCTTGGGGACACTGCTTCCTTTCCTGAGGATTACCAAGGCCTGTTTGCCTTGAGGCCCATACCTACACTTACCCTTAGGAAACAGGAAACCCTGAGAACAGGGTCAGATTACTTTGAGGTTAGTTCCTGGAGCTACCAGACAGAAAGGCCTGTCCTGACAAGCAGCTTGGCGGCCTTGGCCTCTTGGCTCCATCTGCTGTGGTGGTCCCTGGCCAGGTACTTCAGGGTATTGGGCGACCCCAGGGGAGCAAGGATGGAGGGGGGATGGTGGAGAGTCTAGGCAGGCAGGCAGAGAGGAGGGGGGGAGAGGACACTGACAGCAGAACAAATGCTTGTAATTTTATAACCAATCTCAGTGTGTCCATGGGGGGCCGTTTGCGCCTCCACTCAGGACCAATCAGCCTGACAGAGCTATGAGTCTGCCTGAGTGAGTGTGAGCAGCTCCCCAACGCTGCTTACAGCAATCTCATTACTGGTCCAGCCCAAGACTGGCCAGAGCTGAGGGTCTGCAGGGAAGCAAGACTCAGCCCAAACAGAGTAGAGCTAGACCTGTGCTATGGCCAGGAGGGCAGGGTGGGTGAGGGATTTGGGGACCCAGCAGGCCAGAGGAAGGGGAGAACGGAGGCAGCATCCCAGGAGACAGCAACTATTTAGTAAGCACCACTGGGTGCTGAACATCTAGGATCCAGAGAGGGCGTCGGCTCCTGCCCTCAAGGGGCTTGCAATTGGCTTTGGGCAGCTGGACAGATTACAGAGGGATGGGCACTGGGGAAGGTGGGGGTGGAGGCAGAAGTGAACTGAGGGCAAGGAAGAAGCTGAAAGACAAGCAACACAGCGCAAAGGGGCAGGGTCCCAGAGGCAAGCTGGCACTGGGCCCGGGGCTAGGAGGAAGCGAGGGTGAGGGAATCAGAGCACCCTCCAGAGTACAGACAGACACACAGGGCTCGGAGGGAAGGGAGCCAAGTACACCCAAGGAGTGCAGGCTGCTGGGGTGGCAGGTTGGCTGGTGGAGCACGTTATAGGATGTCCTTGCTGGATATCTGACTCTGGGGATGGTTGTGTGCCCATTAGTCTCTCTAATTGTCAAAAATCTAATTTAGTGTCTGAAGCCCAGGCCGGCCTCGGGTTAAAAGGCGGGAGGCCATAAATCTGCCCTCTCAGCCAGGGCTGGTGTTAATTCCGCAGTTAAGTGAGGGGGTGAGGAAGGCTCTGGAGAGGAGGTGCCCTTGGTGACCCTGTGTGCCAGGCCCCACGTGTTAGGTCATAGCGAGGCTATCCTCTTTGGCAGAAGGAAGTGGCTTGCCTGTGGTTTGGCAAGGCCATCCAGGAAAAGTGCCGCAAGTGTGAGGTGAGCTTAGACCAGCAAAGTCTCTTAGAGGCCCCTAGCTGGACTCTTCTTCCAGGACCCATTCAGTCCATATGGGCTTCACTCTTGCAAAATGACTGGGGACAGTCCTTGATTGGTAGAAAGGTTACAAAGCCTACAAAATATCCACAAATCTTGGTGAGGTCATGTTTGCTGTGCACTTTTACGGATGGCCCCAATCCTGAGGACCATCATACCAGAACCTTGGGAAGAGTGAAGAGCCATTCCTAGGTGGGCTGTGAACTCTCCACAAGGGCCTGCTGGGCTTCTCTTGTCTCTGTCCCAGACTCAGGGTGCCTGGGCATGTGGACAGTCCCTAAAAGCCTCCTGTGGCCTGACGTGGGGGTGGGGGTCTCTGACTCATCTTGGTAATGACCTCACTCCCCTCAGAGCTGCTAATTGAAAGCAAGGGGCGTGGTAGGCTCAGCAGGAGAGGCTGGGGGACTGAGGGTTCCAAGAGGCTCTGCTTCCATGGGGGGAGGAAAACAATTTCTCCTAGCTTCAGTTCTATCTCACCAGGCACCTACCCTGCTTCTCCTGCTGCTAACGAAGTATCTTTAATTAGCAGCCTAATAAAATGCTCTTAATCGGTAAGAACCAATCAGAAGGAAGACAAGTCTCCTCTCCTTAGTCTTTGCTGATGGCAGCACAGCTATGGGTTTAAAGGGGAAGGGAACCCAGGTCCTTGCGCTATGAATTTGGCTACTGGACTGTCTTCTCAGGAAATACTCTACAGGTTGGGGGGTGGTGGTGTCTGCAAACCTGTAGGCTCAGGCCCTACTGAACCTTGCACCCAGGAGCCCAGCTGGTGAGGGTTGTCATCAACTAGATGCTGATGGCTGTAGTGGTCTCTGCCGATTCTCCACTCCCTGCTGTTCCCTAGGATGCTGCCTGTTGCCAGTGTGGTTTTGGACAATGTGGGTCTCATTTCTGGCTCCTCAGTTTCCTTAATGGCAAAAGGCTGGGTGTACTGACACTCTGACATTCTTCCAGTTCCAGTAAAAGTTCTGCATGGGGCCTTGATGTTAAAGTCCAAAACTGCCTTAACTGCAGCTCAGACAAGATAGGCAATGAGGCCACAGGCTCACATAAGATGGAAGCTGCTCTAGCAAGGGAATGTGGGCATTAAGGCCATAGGTATAAAACCAGGACAAATCAATTCTGACATGATCTTGTTTGTAAAACTACAGAAGGAAGGGGTAGAGGAGAAACAAGTCCTTTTCTGCCATGGCCTCCAACTCTACATATATATCCTTAGATTTTGTTTTAGGAGAGAAGGTGGAATCACCTGGGAGGAGTAGCAATGTTATGGCCTAAGCATGCAATTCTGACAGCTTGTGGAGTCTTTCTGGAATTGATCTTGAAAGTGAGCTCACTTGTCTCTAAGCGGATCAGAGGGATGCAGAGGAAAACAGTCTTCTTATCTACTGAACAGCACAGAAAATTTAAATTCTGGGTTCAAGCCAGGCCTGGCAGCACAGGCCTATAATTCCAGCACTCTGGAAGGTTGAAGTAGGAGGATTCTAAGTTTGAGTCCAATCTGATTTAGCAAATTAATGAGAAGCTGCCTCAAAATATAAAATAAGAAAGGGTTGGGGATGTAGTTCAAGGCGAAGGCCCTAAGTTCAATATCCAGTACTGGGTTGGAGGGAAGGCTAAGGTTGGGTTGTGGTTATGTGACCAATTTTCAAGTTAGACAACACTATGGCTTCAAACTGATCCAACATGAAACACAACTTACATTCCAGGAAACCTGAGATTTGTCACATGTCAGATTATCTCAAAAGATATCAAATCTGTTGTGCATGTCTTTGATTTGTATATAGAAAAAGTTACTATTCTTTTTATGTTGGGTCAAAGAGACAAGACACTTTTACTTTAATCTTGTATTTGTAATTTAAATTACTTTTTTTCTGAACAGTTAAAAAAACAAAACATACTCTATTAACATGATCCTAGGTTGCGTACATATTGGTACATTGACGATACATCACCATAACATAATCACAGAGGTCAAATGCAGTCAGTACTTGAGGATCTACAGAACAAAGAGCTGAGCCAACCAAAAGCTCTCAGGGAAGCTCACATTTGTTGCCAGGCTGTCACCACAGATTGAGTCCACTGACCATCCCTCAGATAGGTGTGGTTGGGCTTAAGTGATCACTGACTTGGAAAGGTGTTAGTTTTCTTGGTACCCAAAGGTATAACCTCCTAGTTGGTCTTTTTATGCAGTGTTTAAAAAGGAGAAGGCTTAGAAGTAACACTTTAAAACACAGATACACACATATATACCCAATCAAGAGCTAAGAGAGTTAGCTAGGTTGGCTTGCAAGCACGTATTTCAGATGTCACCTGCCTCCAGGAAATTTTATATATGTGCTCGACCTCCAACAGAAGAGGTTTCTAGATATCAAATGTAGTTGAGTTCTACCGGAAATCAAGCAGCCATGATCATGTTCTTTTGGTTTCTTTCTCTTTACCTCCATGGATTCTGATGGCATAAATGAACTAGGCTAAAGATACCAAGAACTAAAACTCAGCTTCATTCCCATAAGAGGGGGCCGTCCTTCCAGACACATTATGATGCAGTGTTTAAAATGACGGGCTCTGAACTGTCAGTGTTCAGCTGTGTGAATACGGCAAGGGAAGATTAGCTCTACAGATAGTGTTTGGATGCACTTGGAACTCTGCTGAAATCATCCAGATGAGGACAGCAATGTGGATTAAAGTCATATGGTAAACCTGATCATCAAAGAGTGTGACAGTCATAGATGGTGGGCATAAAGGTATTTCATTTTCTATCTATGAACACCCTGAATAGCTCCAGAATCAAGCTTGTGGCCTAATTCTCAGGACAGCTCTATTCCGGGTTGGACTGCTTCCACCTATTGGCTAGAAGGTATTATCATTCAAGGCGAAAGGAAGAGGCTAAGGCCAACAATGTCGAGGTTATCTAATCCAACTCTAAGAAAGAAAAAATAGCCCTAATTATTTCCAGCATTCTGCAACCCCACTCCAAACTCTTTGCTTCCAAACATAACCAAGTGCTAAATATGGAGACCAACTACAGCTGTTCAGACCAATGGTACCAGAAGATATCAGGGAAAAGGTACATATTTTCTTCTCTGTAGCTTTAGACTGAAAATAAGCAAACCAAACCAAACCAAACTATCTTGCCCGCTCTACCCTACCCCAAAAAGATTTTTTCTTATAGGAAGACTTTAGAGATCTTAGTGTTTTTTGGGACACAAGTTATGAGATCCACACTTTACTGCTTGTCAACAATTCCGAAGAGTCCTTGTCTCAGAAAGACTTTAACCAAGAGACAAGTGTAAAAGGCCTCTCTCATCTATACTTCACATCTACTTTCAAACTGCACTTGAAGTAAAAGGAAGTCCTCTGCAGTGAAAGTAGATGAGTAGCAAGGCATGCTGGTCTCATAAAAGCAGCCCATGTGAATCAAGAGGTCACATGTGTCCACACAGGTACAGCTGTGTGCCCATACTCCCTATCTACCTTGAAAGGAGGTCAGTCCATCCTTAAAAAAGGCTTACAGACCTTTATTGGAAAGTGGATTTTAGTGGTAAGATACCAACCTACATTGGGGCCACTTTGCTTCTGAGCCAAGGGACATCTTTAGCTCTTTTTCTACCATTCCTTTTTTTTTTTTTTTTGAGACAGGGTCTCACTCTGTAGCCCAGGCTGGCTTTGGACTTACAGCACTCTTCCTGTCTCAGCTTGCTGACTGCTGGGATTACAAATGTGCACCACCATGCCTGGCTTATGTGGTGCTGGGGAATCTAACTTGGGTACTTAGTGCTTGACTTTGTGCTTACTAGGCAAGTGCTTTAACCACTGAGCCATTCCTCCAGCCCCCTCTACCATTACTTTTAATGTGTTGAGACTTTCTTTCTCTTTTCTTTTTAAAAAGGTCAAACTTTACATTTATTCTGTCCCAGTTGGGGATTAGTGATAATCAATTCCAACTGAAATCATGCAGAGATGGTAAGTGGGGTATTTACTTTCTTTGGAAATGAACTTCTACTTACCTGATTATTTCTTCTACAATGAACTGGTAAATGACCCCCAGAGCTGAGAAATGTGAACAATTCAAGGTTTTCAGACCACTTAACTTCATTCCCATTTCCATCAGAAGCAGAGGACAACGTGGAGCATCAACTCAACAGAGCTAATGGCTCCATCTGTGCAGGGTCCACCCCTGATCTCATGTGTGACAGACTGGACAAGCTTCTTATGAACAGTACACCTTCAGCTGAACCTAGATGGGAGAGGAGAATCCTGGGCACTGATGAATACTCAACAATCCCCCCCTTCCCTTTTCTTTTTTCGCAGTACCGGGGATGGAACCCATGGCCTCCTTGCTTATGCCAGGCATGTCCAATGCTGCTGAGCTACATCCCCAAGCCCCGGTCCCACTGTTAAACAGCAGTATGTAACAGAAGAGCTAGCAAAATTATGGCTACTGAACATTAACTGAAACAGCTTGAAATCTATACCTCTTTAATGTTTGACCTGTGCTTCTTCGAGCTGAGAGCCCTCTATCTTCATCTGTGGCAAAACCCGTAACCAATCAGACTGCTAGTATTCAGCATAATAGTAAGAAACCCTGATAATGGCAAAGCAGAAAACAATTCTCTGTAGTATTTGGGTAGCTGGGAAGTGAATTACACGGAGAAAATATTTCCCATGTAACACTGTATCACTACACTGGAAAATATCTTCAAAATAGAAGTTGAGACTAAAGGCTTAAAATTACTTGTAAAGAAGGAATACTGCATATATATGATCTACTTTTCAGGTAAACTACTTTTGGTCTGGTACACTTTGGGAAAGGGACATTCTCTTGCAAACCTCTCTCTTTGACACTGTGGCTTGGATGCTGGTTATTTGCAACTGGCTCCCATTCTGCTGTTCTTATAGCAATTGGATAAAAGTGGCATTCTTAGGCACAGAAACAATGTATTTCAATGCTTAGCTTGCAAGGGAAAGAGATGAAGGAGATTATACTGTGGCCTCAGGGCATGAGGTTGTGCCCAGGCCATCCCTCCATGGGCCCACTCATGCCCAGGAAAACAAGCTGGGTGCAGTCACGAAGCTCACACACTGATGTGGCATGTGTACTGTTGCACCTGGGACCTACTGGCTGGGAACTACACATATACACACATATGTGGCAGGTTGGCCTGGATCTTGCAGAGGTCCATTTATGATGTTCAACTTCCAGAGAAAATTTATCAGTCAGCTAAGTAGAGAATAAAATAAGGCCAGGAGAAGGAAGAAAGGGAAGAAGGCAGTTTTTGCCTCATTAATAAACCCTGTGTGCCAAGTTTCACCCTGATCCTATCTCTGGCAGCTTTGCCCTTTTGCAAATACCAGGTTTGGGAGAAGCAGAAGGTTCTGCAGTGCAAGACTGAGATGCTTAGATAAATTTTTGAGAGATATTTACTGGCCTAAATGAAAAAGAAATCAGCTTTTACTCCTGACCATCTTTTAAGATATTTTGCTCATGGTCTTGGTGGTTACAGGCATCTGGGTGCATAAAGGCTCTGATAGGGAAACCAGAGATGTGAACCATTATACAAAGTGCACCGAGTGACTGGCTCTGGTCATTTCAAACCTTTCCTTCGGCTGAGCTTTACACCAGTGATTTGAGATGAAGTACAATGCTTTTTATTACACATCTAATTGTTAATGAGAGATAATGCAATCAGCAACCCCTTTCCACACTCTACATGGAATCGAGGAGACTGCTGAGTCCAGAAAAGATGCAGCCATTGATGGAGCCTAGGAAATTTCTGGCCTCCACCCCTTGGGCGGGTGGAATAAGACAGGAGTTTCAAACACGATGAAAATGTAATGTGTGAGAATCTGTTGCTGCTTTAGGGTCACTTGCACCAAAGGATGGGCTTGAAATTGTGAATGAAGTCATTTGTGTCCTCTAAGTGGTTCATTCTCTAGCTGCTCCGCCTTGTACACTGAGGACACTCTCACACATCTCGGGCTGAAGAGGGCTTGGGGGAAGAGGGAAAGGGATGGAAACAGAGAGAATGAAGGCAGGAGGCCCAAGTCTTCCCGTGTTTGCAATTCTTTTCTCTGTCCCAAGGCTGCACAGGGTGCTCTTGCCTCCCATATTCAGGGGGCTGGGCTGTTCTGGCCAGGTGTGGGGCCCTGCAATTAATGGGGACATCAGGTGCTGTTTGCCTAGAAGCCGCATCCGCCTATCTCCGAGAAGTGAGCCATTCGGGAAAATTAATTCTTCTGCTTAATGGCAAAGCAAGAGAGACTCTGGCAAAACACTAAATATATTTATAAGTCTTTTTGTCTGGTACTCGATGGGGGAGAATCAGGTGCTGAGGGGAAAAAGGGAGAGAGGAAGGGGAGGTTTAAAAGGTCCAATCATTCACACAAGATAGAAAACATCTTCTGATAGCAGCACTGAAGCAGTCGGCTGTGCCGGGCAGACTGTCCTGGTCGGCTGCAGACCAACTGTGTACCAACAGGAGTCTCAAAGCCCTGCTCCTTGCTGGTCCGGGAAATCCGGGTAAGTGTCTGATTGTTGCTGTTGTTGCTTGTCCTGATCTTGGCAGATACATTAAATACTGCAACTTTAATGAGTCCTGTGTGAAAACAGAGCAAATAGTCATTAGCCTCTTTCCCTATATTTCTCACTTGCTCCAAGAGGAAAAGAACATTCAAGTGAGAGAATGTCAAGTGAGAGAAAGGCTTGAGGGTGTCCTTCCCAATAGTTACTCTGTCCATGCTGTTCAGGAGCTCTGGTTAAGAGAGTTCTTGGCCCTCATAAAAGGATGAGGTTGCTGACATGTTTAGGGTGCTAGTGCTCAAACAGAGTGACACTGAGCTCTTGAGGTTAACAGCGACCATTAGTTTGAGCAGTGTCAAGCTTTCAAGTGTTCCTGTAGCTGGGTGTGGTGGTGCATGCCTGTAATCCCAGCACTGGGGAGGCTGAGGCAGGAGGACTGTTGTGAGTTTGAGCTTGGGTTAAACAGTTAGTTCAGGATCAGCTTGGACTACAGAGTGAGACCCTTTTTCAAAAGCAAAAACAAAAACAAAATCAACTGCTCTCTGGAATGGCAGAGCAGGAGGAACAGCCCTGGAAAGAGTCGCCTGACATTTGGCTAGAACTATGGAAGTAAGGAGATAGAAGTTTGAGAGTCATCTATACTGAGATGAGAGTTAAAGCCCTGAGAGTAGATAAGGTAGCAGAAGAAGAGAGCTTAGTTAAGGTCAGAAATGCCTCAAACAATGGAAGGGGGAGAGGGATGAAAGGGCCTGAAAGGGAGAGGGGAAGGGACATGTCATGATGTCGGGACACATATGTGCACACAGTTCTCAAGTTTAATGAAACCATTATATATTGCACATATATACACCAATAAAAATGGGGAAAAAATCAACTAATCTGAGCCAAGTTTTAAAAAAAGATGCCTGAGACAAACTCCCGGGGTATGTCTGTTTTACTTTATTTTTTTTGAGGCAGGATCTTGCTCTGTAGTCTGGGTTGGCCTTGAACTCACAACAGTCCTATCTCAGCCTCCCAAGTGCTGGCACTATAGGTATGAACCATTATACCCACACCCAGCTTATGTGGTGCTAGAGAACTGAACCCAGGGCTTTGTGCTTGCTAAGCACTTTAAATACTGAGCTAAGCTCCCAGCCCAGGTCTATGTTTTATTGATTGATTGATTGATTGATTGAGATAGGGCCTCGCTCTGTAGGCCAGGCTGGTCCTGAGCTTATTATGAACTCCTGGCAATCTGGTCTCAGCCTCTTGAATGCTGGGATTCCAGGTGTGTGTCACCACACCCAGTTTATGTGGTGCTGGAGAAGCAACTCAGGTACTCAGTGCTTGTCTTCACTGAGCCATTCCTCTAGCACCCCCATGTCTATGTTTCAGAGATAAGAGGAAGAAGGAGACATGATTAAAGTTAGAAGAATAGAGTAGGGAACATATGTTAGCATGCTCAAGGTCTAGAATTCAATACCTAGGATCCACTTCTCCTTCTCCAGAAAAAAAGGAAAAAATAGCAAAATGGCCTAAATCTAAAGATGAGGAAACTTAGGCAAAAAATAAGGACAGGTGCATAAGACAGTTACAATCTTAGTAACAATTATCAATTTTTACTGAGGGCTATGTTAAGCACTCAGAACTTTACAAACAGTATCTCTGAAAAAAACCTCAAATAAACAGTAACTCTGTACAGTTCTCTTAAGAGTTCTGTGAGGGTAGGTTCTGTACTCCTCATTTTACTTATCAGGAAACTAAGGTCTGAAAGTTACTTCCAGGGGACAGAGCCTGTTGTGACTTGCCTAAGGAGGCTGAGGAACAAAGAATTGTGTCCTCTGTAAGAGCAGGGCACTTAAGAGAGCCCAGATGGGTGTGACCACCCCCTCAGGAGGAACAGCACAGAGGGGTGCAGAAGAGCTGAATGCGTATGTTGGCCATGAGAAGAGGACCCCAGCAGGTATGGGAGATGCGAAATCATGAGTGCCAACACTTCCAACTGGTTAGTGCCAAATTTCCCAAATGTTCAATACCTTAATGTATCTGAGCTAGTGAGAACACTGTGTATAATCTGAATTTAGCCTAATATAGACAATCTAGGTATTTTAGGATTTCTTTTGCTTCAGAAAGAGGCTGGCGACCTAAGTAGAGGATATATAGAATTCTCACTAATTTCAGAGTTACTGCTGGTATAAAAACCAGTTCTCTTGTGTTTGGAGGTAGGGGAGAATTGTAAAAAGTCTACCTTTTGTAACTGAATGACATTAATACAGAGTTGTCAGATGTCAGTGGGCAATTTCACCAAGAGACTTTTAATTCACATATAAATTATCTGCTTGGCTTACAGGGTCTTTATTTTGTTTTATTTTATATGGGGGGGGGGGGGGGTCAGGATCTTGCTCTGGTCCTGAATTCACTATGGAGCCCAAGCTGGCCTTGGACTCATGGCAATCTTCCTGTCTCAGACTCCCAAGTGCTCAGATTACATGTGTGCGCCATCACACCCAGCTTATGTGGTGCTGGGGAATTCAGGTACTTAGTGCTTGACTTAGCACTTGCTAGGCAAGTGCTTTAACCATTAAGCCATTCCTCTAGCCCTTAAAGGGTCTTTACTATAGGTATTCATTTGATCTGGGAACTTCAGATTCTGGGTCATGACTGGCTTTCGTTTCTTTTCTTCCTTCTTTCCTTCCTTCCTTCCTTCCTTTCTTTCAACAAGGTCTTGCTCTGTAGTCCAGGCTGGCCTCAGACTCAAGGCAATCCTCCTGCCTCAGCCTCCCAAGTGCTGGGTTTACAGGAATGCACCACCATGTCCAGCTCATGACTAGTTTTCAGACTGATTCAAATTTCAGTTTATTTCATAAAAGTCATATCAGGATAGGAATGGTTAGATTTAGTACACAAGAAGGACCTTAGAATTCTCTAGAAATGATGCTGGACACCTTGGTGTAACCAATACCCTCTGGGGCAGCCCCTTCCTCCTCCCTTTGCTGCCTGCTTCCCCTGCTTTATAGGGCTTGGTGAGATAAAGAGTGTGACAATGAAAAAGCTCTAGGAACTGGCCACGCCACACTGCCGACATTTCATGTCTTACTTACATTGTCATATACACAATTCCTTTCGTACCTGGACAAGTATGAGGTCAGTGTGTGATTATTTATCTGGAGATGTAGGTGTACGTTCGTGAAGGGGATCGCGGGGGTTCAGCTTGGGCAGCTGGATCATTTAGGAAGTCCCAGATGAGAATTGTATCATCATGTGAACTGCTAACAATCTGAAATTCATCAAATTGGAGTCGGAAAACTCTTCCAGAATGCTCCTACAGAAGTGGAAACAAAAAGGATAAGAACTTGAACTACTCAAAATCGAAAGGACACAAAGTAAGTATCAAGTTCAAAGGAACCAAAGCAAAAGGAATGTAAGGTGCTAGTTTTCTTTCTACCATTTAACTGTTTCAAAAATACAGATGGGGGGAAAACTTACTTGGTCACAGGCAGGATGGAAAAGTCAAATAGTGGGTAGCCAATTTCAAGAACAAAATACTCTTTGGCAAAATGTAAACAGCATGCAAGTGTCCCACTGCCTAATCTCCTTGAGCATTTCTCAGGACCTCCTTGGCCTAATCCTCTTCTTGGTTTCTCTAAGTTGTTCTTATAAGCAGAGGCCCAGGGTGGTGAGCAAAAAATAAGTGGTATGTTGGAAAATGCTTACCACTGACAACTGCTCAATTCGTAAAATCACATACAGATATTCATGTTGTACCAACCATCATGCAGAATTCACGAAAATCAAACAGCTGGCTTTTGTAAGTGTTTGTATGGTTGGTGTAGCACACTACTGGCAGTAATCACTACTCTGAACAAGATGTAGACTATTCCCAATATCCTGGAAGGTGCTCTCGTGCCCCTTATTAACGTGTGCTCTAATGTTAATATGACTAATTTGTTTTGCCTATTTTAAAAATATGACAGAATGGAGATTAAACCCAGAGTTTCTGCACCAAACAACATACCCGATCTTTATTTGGAGACAGAGTTTTACTAAATTGCTAAGCTGCCCAGGCTAGACTTGTACCTGGAATCCTCTTCCTGTCTCCCAGAGTTATGGGATTATATTCCTGTTGCCTAATCTTGAATTTTACATAAATACATCCATATAGTATACAATCTTTTCTCTTTACTCAACACTGTATCCTCTCTGTTACTACATATAAAACAGTGACTCATTCCCCTCTCCCCCCAGTACTGGGAATTGAATCCAGGGCCTTGTGCATGCTGGGCAAGCACTTTACCTCTGGGCTACATCCTGAACTATTTGTTTCTGTTTTCTTTTTTTCCTCTTGAGGTATAAAATAACAGGTCTTTATTTAGAAACAAAGGATAGAAGGGTAAAAGCTTCCACTATTTGTGAGTGGGGTCTCAAGTGGGTTGCCCCCCCTTTTTTTATTTTTGAGACAGGGTCTCATTACACTGTTCTGGCTAGCCTGGAACTGGAAGTCCTCTTACCACATCCCCTAAGTAGTTGGTAGCATAGGCAACAGTTTTTGTTGTTGTTGTTACTGGCTGATATTCCAGTGCATGAATGAATATACTACAATTCTTCTTTTCTCCTGTTAGTGGACATTTGGGCAGTTAACATTTTGGGCTATTATAAAGTTGCTATGAATATTAATGATGTCTTTTGGTAGATTCACAAAGTCATTTTACTTAGAAGCAGCACTTTTGGGGCATGGAGGAAGTATGTATTTAGCTCAAGTAGATACCATGAGAGTATCTTAAAAATCGTGCTGCTTTATATTCCTGCAAGCAATGCATGTGTTTCAGCTGCTCAGGTTTCAGCAGCCCTCAACATTAACTTTACCCAGGGCGCTCGACCACCGAGCCATTCTCAGCCCTTTTTATCTTGAGACGGGGCTTTGTTATTTTGCCCGGACCGGCCTTGAACTCCTATCTTTTGCCTCCACTTCCCTGGCAGCTAGCTGTTCCTACAGGTAAGCACCACAACTGGCTCTGCACTTGATGATACAATCGTGTGATTTTTCTTCTTTAGCCTGTTGATACGATAGATTACATTAACTGCTTTTGAATGCTGAATCCAAAAATTCAGCTTTGCCTACTATTCCTGAAGTAAATCTCATCTGGTTACAGTAATTTTCTTTATACAATGTTGGATTTACTTTGCTCATATTTTTTGAATTTTTTTAAAGAGTTCATTTTACTGAAAGTACCTTAAATTTCAGAAATCCCTAACACAAAAACAGTAACAAGATTATACTTGAATCTGACTATACAAATATAATTATTGTCATGTATTGAGAGCACTCACATTAGTAATATTTTGATTGTCTTAAGTTTATAAAACAAAACTTACCTTTTTATCCATGCTGAGGATTGAACCCAGGGTTTGTGCAGGTTAGGTAAGTGCTCCATCACTGAGCTACCTCCTTAATCCCATTATGTGCAAAAGTACAGATGTGTTTGTGATAAATGAGGACTGAACCCAGAGCCTTCACCCTTAGCTACATCCCCCCACCTCTTTTTATTTGGAGACGGTCTTACAAGCTACCCAGACTGAGCTCAAACTTGGCAATTCTCCTGCTGGAGCCTTCTAGAGTGATGGAGTCACGAAAGTGTCAAAATACCTGGTGCATTTTACCCATTTTTTAAGTGCACAGTTCAGGACCCTATCAGCACTGCTGTGCAACGGATCTCCACAACTTTTTCATATTGCACGTATAAAACTCTATACCTATTTTCCTGTACTTTATACTCTATTTCCCACTCCTCCATTCTCCTAACTACCATTCTATTTTACATTTCTAGGAATTTGACTACTTTAGATATCTCATACTAATGAATATAAACTGTCTTTCTTTTTCTTTTTTGAAACAGGGTCTCACTCTGTAGTCCAGGGTGGTCTTGAACTTACTATGTAGCCCAGGCTAGACTCAGACTCATGGAAATCCTCCTGCCTCAGACTCCTAAGTGCTGGGATTACAGGCATGTGTTATCACGGTGGCTTATGTGGTGCTGGGGAAATCGAACTCTGGGCCTTGTGCTTGCTAGGCAAGCACTTTCATTGCTGTGCCACTTCTCCAGTCCCCAAAGTGTCTTTTTGGGACCAGCTTATTTTGCCTAGCACAATGTACTTGAGCTTCATCTATGTTGTATGTAGCATGTGACAGAATTTCTTTTGAAGGCTGACAATAATGAAGCTTAAAAAATTCACTTGGGCTGGAGGAACAGTCCATTGGTTAGGTCACTTGCCTCACAAATACAAGATCCTGGGTTTGACTCTTCAGTACTACATAAGCCAGGAGCATGTCTGTAATCCCAGCACTCAAAGGAAGTTGAAGCAGGACTGCTGTGATCCCAAGGCCAGCCTGGGCTACACAGTGAGTTCAGTATCAGCCTGAACTACAAACTGAGATCCTGACTCAAAAAAAAAAAAAAAAAAAATCATCTGTTGATGGGACACTTGGGTTGCATCTACTTCTTGTCTAATAATGTTGCTATAAATATGGGTGTGCAAATTTCTTCAAAATCCTGCTTTCAACTACTCAGAAGTAGGACTGCAGCATGGCAATCCAATCTAGTCTTTTTTGATGAACTGTTATATGTTTTCCATAAAGGATGTGTCATTTTACATTCTTCTGAAAACACAGGACATCTGTGTTCCTGACAAATACTGGGCTACACCTGTAATGTCTTTTTCCTGGTTTGGGTAATAGAGTAATACTAATATCGAATGAATTAGGAAGTACTCAGTGCTTTTATCTATTAGAAGAGACTTCAAGTGTTTGGTAGAATTCACTGGACCCTATCATATGGACCTGATAATTCTTTAATTATTGATTCAACATAATTTCTCAGCACTTGGAAGGCTGAGGTAGGAGTATTGCTATGAGTCCAAAGGCTAGCCCAGGCTACATAGTGAGTTCAGGACCTGCCTGTGTTACAGAGTGAGACCCTGTCTCAAAAACCAAACCAAACCAAACCAAACCAAACCAAACCAAACCAAACCAAACCAAACCAAACCAAACCAAACCACTGTAGACACAGACCTGTTCAGACTGTTCACCTCTTATGTCAACTGTACTGTACCAGGTCATAGCTTCCAAAGAATTGATCTGTTTTATCTACTTCATCAAATCTGTGGGTAGTTGTTTACAGTATTCCATTATCCTCTTGTTGTTCATGGAATCCGGGGTGACATTCTCTATTTCACTGCTGGTAATTTACATCTTTTCTCTTTTTAAAAAAAAATTTGGCAGAGTAGTTTTATTGATACTTTCAAAGAACCAGTTTTTGGTCTTGATTTCCATTACTAGTTTCTTATTTTCAATTCCATTGATATATGTTCTAAATTGTATTATTTTCTTTTTACTTTAGATTTAGTTTGTTCTTAGTCTCAAGTAGGACTTAATGCTTTTTGATTTTTCTTTTTTGTACATGCTACAAATTTTCATCTACAAACTGCTTTTACTGCAGCCCATATATTATTTTTCATTTATTTATTAATTTTATTATTATTATTATTATTATTATTATTATTATTATTACTTTTGAGACAGGTTCTCACTCTGCAGCCCAGGCTGGTCCTGAACTCACTATGGAGCCCAGGCTGGCCTTGGACTCATAGCAATCCTCTTGTCTCAACCTCCCAGATGCTGGGATTATAGGCGTGCGCCACCATGCCCAACTTATGTGATGCTGGGGAATCGAACCTGGGCCATTCGTCATTCAATCCCATATATTTTAAGAAGTACTTTTGTCTTCATTTAATTCAAAATCTTTTCAACATCTCTTGATATTTCTCCTTTGACCCCCATGTGTTAATTAAAAGTGCGTGGCTAGCTGGGTATGGTTACACATGCCTGTAATTCCAGCGCTTGTGAGGCTGAGGTAGGAGGACCTCTTTGTCTTTGTTAAACTACCCAGGCAAGCCTGATATGGCCAACTTAGCAACAACTTGTCTCAAAATAAAATGGACCAGACATGAAGCTCAACGCAAAGGCCCTGGTTTAAATTCCTACTAACCTAAATAAATAAATAAATAAAATTTATTTGGTGTTGAGTATTAAACCCATGCTAGCCAAGTACTCTACTACTGAACGACTTCCCCAGCACCTTTTAGATTGTATTTTGAGGGCTAGAGGTTAGGATGCTTGCCTAGCAAGCATAAAGCCTTGAGTTTGATTCTCCAGTTACCACATAAATTGGGCATGGCAACACATGTCTGTAATCTCAACAATAGAGAGGCTAAGGCAGGAATGCCACGAGTGAGTTCAAGGCCAGCCTTGGCTACTGAGTTCAGGAGAGTAAGACTTTGACTCAAAAAAAATGTATTTTGTGTCAGGGTCTCATTAAATTTGGCCTCAAACTTATAATATTCCTGCCTCAACCACCTCAGTAACATGGATTACAAGGTGTATACCACCTTGCCTGGCTAAAAGTGGGTCATATTTTGAGATTCTCCAGCTACTTTTCTGTTACTGATTTCTAGTTTAATTCCATCATGACTTGAGAGGATACACTGTATTATTTTTTATTTTTGCTTTATTTTGAGATGAGATCTCAGTATGTTGCACAGGCTAGTCTGGAACTGGTGGGCTCAAGGGGCTCGCCTGCTTAAGCCTCTCAAATGCAGGAAATATAAGCATTTGCTATTACATCTAGCTTGTATGATTTCCATTTTTCTCCCATTATTAAGGATTGAGCCCAGGGCCTTAAATATGCTAGGGAAGTACTCTATTACTCAGTTAATACTCTCATCCACCCTGCTTTTTTATTTATTTATTTATTTATTTTGAGGCAGGGTCTTGCTCTGTAGTCTGGGCTAGTTCTGGAATATGTGGCCCAGGCTGAACTCAAGGCAATCCTCCTGCCTCAGCTCCCAAGTGCTGGGATGACAGGTGTGCTTATGTGGTGCTGAGGAATTGAACCCAGGGCCTTGTGCTTGCTAGGAAAACACTTTAGCCACTGAGCTATTCCTCCAGCACCCCCCCCCCCACCCCTTTTCTTTTACTTACAGAGAGGGTCTTGTTAAACTGCCTAGTCAAGCCTCAAATTTGCAATCTTCCCTCTTAAGTAGCTGCGATTACAGGTATGCATCAGTGCACTTGGCTCAATTTCTATTCATTTAAATTTGTTAAGGTATGTTTTATGGTACATCTTGGTGAATGTTAATGGAAGCTTATGAAGAATGTATATTCTAGTGTTAGATATATTCTATAGATGTTAATTATATTCACTATGATAATAATAAATCTGTGGCTTGCTAGGCTTGTCCATTACTGATAGGACTGCTGAAGTCTCCAACTCTAACAGTGGGTTCATCTATTTTTACTGAAGTTCTTTTAAAATTTTTTTTTTTGGCCTCACATATTTTGATGCTTTGTGAAAAACAACTTTAAAAAGAAAGATTTATCTTGGCTCATGGTTTCAAAAAGGTTTCAGTCCTTGATCACCCTCAAATGCACATCCCCAGTGACCTATGTGCTCCATGGGGCCCCAACTCTTACTAGCCATTCAGCTATGAATTAATCAATGGATGAAGCCACCACTGAGGTTAGCACCCTCACTATTCAATCACCTCTCTAGGTAGCAACTGAACACTGTTGTATCAGATATCAAGCCCTTAATGTATGAGTCTTTGGGGGGACACTTCATATGTAAACTGAACAAGCTTTCATAGCAAAGTGTCATATACTAGGTAGCTCAAAAAACAGGAATTTGTTTTCTCTGGTCTCGAGGGTAGAAGTACAAGATCAAGGAGCTGGCAGGGTTGGTTTATTTCTGAAGCTTCTCAGCTTGCAGATGGCCATCTTCTTTTGTCTTCACATGCTCCCCCCCCACCCCACCGCCCCACCCCATGTGTCCTAATCTCTTGTAAGAAAACTAGTTATATTGGATTAGTGCCTACCACAATGACCTCATTTAACCTTAATTACCTCTCTAATTACTTGTCTCCAAATACAGTTACATGCAGAGGTTAAGGCAACAACACACAAATTTTTGGAGTATACAATTCAGCCCAGAACACATGGCTTCTCTTTCTCCAATTTCTTTACTCCCTCCCTGTACCGGGGATGGAAATCAGGGCCTCATATGAGTGACCTCCATTTCCAGCTCCAACACTTTACTTTTAATTTGTGGCTGTATATTTAAAACAGGTTTCTTGCACATAATATTTATACCTCAGCCTTATTTTTGATCCCCTAAAAATCTTTCAATCTTATGTAGGAAAATAAAGACCAAGAAATACCATAAAAGCAGTCACAAGAAAAATACAAATTACATACAGAGAAATGAATAGAAATGATTTCCAACTTTTGTCAGAGACCAAGGCAAAACAAAAAAGGAATGACAAATTAAAATGCTGTGCTGTTAGTGTAGCATCTGGTTTTTTTTTTTTTTTTTTTGCTTGTTTTTTGTTTTTGTTTTTTGGTAGTACTGGGGATTGAATTCAGGGCTTTGTGCATACTGGGCAAGTTCTTTATCACTGAATTCACATCCAGCCCTCAAACTAGAAGTTTTAGCCAGTAAAAAAAATCTTTCAAAATAGGGGCTGGAGGAACAGCACAGCTGTTAAGTGCTTGCTGAGCAAGCGCAAGGTCCTGAGTTTGATTCCCCACCACCACTTTAAGTTAGGTGTGGTGGCAAATGCCTGTAATCCCAGCACTTGGGAAGCTGAGGCAGGAGGATTGTCCTGAGTCCAAAGATACCCAGGGTTCCATAGTGAGTTCAGGACTAGCCTGGGCTATAGAGCGAGGCCCTGTCTCAAAACAAAAACAACAAACAAACAAACAAAAAACCTTTCAAAATGAAAGCAAAGTTAGGTATGCTGATGTACACCTGTACTTGCAACAAACACTCTGGGAGGCAGAGAGGCAGGGGCTAGTCTGAGCTTCTACACTGGTAAGCTTAGGCTGCAGAACTAGACCCTGTCTCAAAAAATACAAAACAAAACAAACAAACAAACAAAAAAGCTGAAGATATATATATAGCTCAGTGGCAAGGCCATGAGCTTAATACCCAGAACCAAAAAGGCAAAGTTTTTCTCAGACAAACAATAGTTAAGGGTATTTGTTAACAGTGTACATTAGTATGAAATGTTAGAGGAAGTTCTTTAAGGAGAAAAAATTGAATTTATACAAAAGAATGGCGCACAACAAAAAGGTAAATACACGAGTAAAGTTAACATTATTTTTTTGTTTTTCTCATTCAAGAATTTTTTTAAGGGCTAGGGGAGGAGCTCAATGGCAGAACACTCACCTAGCATACACAGAACCTTGGGTTCCATCCCAGCACTGTAAAAAGCAAGCAAAAAACTCTACTTCTTTAAAACAGTTGGTGGCTAAAGCAAAGATACAATGTATTATGGGAATAATACCATATGTAAAAACAAATCTATGCCACTAATAGCACAATGGATTGGAGGGGGAAACGGAAATAAGTTTCATATATTATATGTGAAGTAGGACATCATCACTTTATAGTATATAAAGTGTAATAAAGACACATACTGTAAACCTTGGATCACCTCTTGAAATACAATATAAACAGTAACTCAAAAGTGGAGGTAAAAGAAAATCCTCAAAAATAATCCTCCCCCCATATATGCAGGAAAACAGAAAAATAAAGAGCACAAGGAAAAACAGAAAACAGCAACATGATAGATTAAAACCCAATCACATCAAATTACATTAATTATAACTGTTCTAAATGTGCTCATTAAAGGCTGAGATGGTTAGAATGAATTAAAACAACATGCCTGGGGCTGGGGATATAGCTCAGTGACAGAGCACTTGCCTAGTGTGCTCGAGGCTCTGGGTTTGGTCCCCAGCACTGTACAACAATAAGGTTTCAGTATATGGTGAATATGAAAAACTGAATTAAATATAAAAACACAGGTATATTAAAAGGACATAATAAACCATGCAAACATTGATCACAAAGATGCTGAATGGACATATAATAACATCAAAGGTTTTAATTCTCATAACAAAGATTATGAACATTAAAAAGTTTCATAAAGTTTGTTTCATCAGCAAGCTTAAAAATACATGAAATACAAGTTGTCAGAACTGAGAAATATCCAAGTCCAGAATTATGGTGACAGATATCATAATTCCTCTCACAGTAACTGCTAAGACAAACAGAAACTCATTAAGCATTCAGAAGACCTGAGCAACATTTTAAGCCAATTTGATTTAATTGACATTTTTAGGATGCAGCTAAAATAGTGGTTAGAATTACAGACATTTATAATTTCAAATGTTATATCTAAAAATGTCCAAAATCAATGATCTAAGTTTACTTTAGTAAGCTAAAATAGAAAACTCAGTGAAATGGGAAAAGAAGACTGCTATAACAGACATTAAAAGGATAGTAAGGGAATATAAGACAAGTTTATTTCAATAAATTTGATAACTTAGTTGAAATAGTTAAATTGCTTACAAGACAAAGTATTAAAACTGACTCCAGAAGAAACATTAAATCTGAATAGTACCATAGTCATCAAATAAATTGAATTTGTAATTAAAATTCTACAACCTTCCAGCCCAGACGCTTCACTGGTGAATTCTATCAAACACTTAAAGAAGAATCAAGCCTGGTGTGGTGGTGCATGCCTGTAATCTTTTGTGTCAAGACTGACACAAAGCCCAGTTTGGGCAATTTAGCAAGATTTGACTCAAAATAAAAAGATTTAAGTAATGGGTTGGGGGATATAGCTTAGTGTGATGGTCCTGTGTTCAATATCTAGTTCTGCCAAAAACCAAAATAAAATGAAACACCCCAAAGGGAATCGTAACTCTTCTGTGTAAATTCTTTCAGAAAAGAGAGAACATTTCCAAACTAATTTTAGAAGGCTAACATCACCATGATAGCCAATCAGAGTTCTAAGAAAATACAGTAACAGGGGCTTCTGGTCAAGATGGCGGCAGAGTAACAGTGCTGCACAATGTCTCCTCATCGACCCACTTAAAAGGTCGAGAATTTAGTTAGAAAAAGTGTGTTTGGTGTATCTAGGAAAGAGAACAACTGAAAGTAGACCAGGGGAAGGTCAGAAATTCCGAAGGATTATCAAAAGCAGAGAAAAAAAAAAAAAATCCCTGTGGCCCAGGAAGTCGCCACAGCCAGCTGCAAACAGCTGGAGCTGCAGGCAGCTGCGGATGGAGGAAAGCTTCATGGGCCCGAAACATCTGACGGAGCTAGGAGAGGACGGAGGACCCCAACAATGAACAGGAGGTGGCAGGCGGGTCAGAAATTCTGAAGTCATGTCAGAAGAGGAGGAAAAAAGCAGCTGGCATCCACAGGCCACAGACAGAGGAAAGTCTGGAGCCAGAACCTCAGCCTGTGAGACAGCCAGAGACAGCAGAACCACGGGGAAACGTGGTAACAAATCTCCTACAAAAAGACCTGACACCCCAGAAGATACTATCAGGGATACTGAAATTGCAGAATCCAAAGATGAAAATGACAAAAATGATGGTAACTTCTGGGTCCAGATGTTCACTGAATTAAAGCAGGAATTAATGCAGGAAATAAAACAGACAGCAGAAAAGCTACATCAACACATAGCTAAGTTAAAAGCAAGCCTTGAAAAGCAAACAGAGGAGACCATAGAAGAAATATACCAGAAGACAATGAAGGTAATACAAGAAATTAGAGAAGAACACAATAGAGATATAGAAAAATTGAATGCAGATATTCAGGAAGTGAAAACTGCACAGGAAATAATAAGGAACCACATTAAACATCTTCAGAATAGAATGTCAGACCTAGAAAATAAAGTGACTGAGCTGCAACATACAGGCCATGAAGAACACAAAGTAAGTAAGAAAGACAGCAAATCATAACAGCTGATAGATGATTCAATGAGAAACAACCTCAGAATTATGGAAGTCTAGGAGAACACTGAGGACAAAACAAAAGGCTTAAAGGTCATGTTTAATGAAATTATGGAAGAAAATTTCCCAATTCTAAAAAAAGAAATGAACATGGAACTATTGCAGGCATACAGAACACCAAACAACTTTGATCAGAAGAGATCCTCATCACAACACATCATAATTAAAATTCTAGAAACCCAACACAAAGAGAAAATACTAAAAGCGGTAAGAGAAAAAACAGAAGGTGACCTATAAAGATAAGCCCATCAGGATAACTGCAGACTTCTCAATCCAGATTCTAAAAGCAAGTAGATCATGGAGCAACATCATTCAAGCACTAAAAGAACATAAACATAAATGCCAACCAAGACAGTTATATCCAGCAAAATTATCTTTTAATCTAAAGGGAGAACTTAAAACTTTCCATGATATAGACAGCTTAAAGGAATTTGAAGCTACTGAGCCAGTGTTGCACAGAATACTTAAAGGAAACTTAGAAAGTGAAAGGGAGGCCAGCGACACCAATGACCCCAGAGGAAAAGCGATAACAGCTAGAGGAGAATGAGCTGAGAAAAAGTATGTTAGTAATCAGTGAAATATGAGTAAATAAGTTATGAAAGTTAAAAAATTCTGAAATAAATAAATTTGCCCTCATATCTGTCACTTTAAGTATATTTATGTGGTATAGATTTAAGTTCATTTAATGTAGCAATGTGATATAGTTTTAACTTTGTTTTATTGTAGCAATTCATTTCTTAGGTCACTGATGAAAATTTATCCTAAGAAAACTGACTGATTTAAAGATAACCCTGTGAATGTACAAGTATGTACCTTCCAGTATTCAGCTAAGGCATTTGAAATTTAACTTTTTTTTCCTTCTTTCCCAAATTTACTGGTCTTTTGAACTATATGCTTGTAGTTATTTTCTAATGTGAACTGGTGGGTAAGGCCAGGTTTAAGAATAGCAACAAAGACACAGCAAAATATAGGAAAAAAAAAAAAAAACCCTTTGGCAAATGTCCCAACAAAGGGATTGGTTGAATTCAGAAAAGAGGCATCAAGATTTAACGACTGTGACCCATTTGAGGAATAGGAAGCTGAGTTAGAGTGGTGACTTAAGTGAAATGATTTAGGTGTGGAAGATTAATATGTTAAGTACTGTGTAGTCTCTCTGACTTGGAAAACCCAGAACAGAGACATTCTATAGAACCACATGAAGTGATAGCTGGAGTTGGGGGAAGGGACAGGGAGGGGGTGGGTGAGTCAAAAATAGGAAGGGATTGTAAAGTTGATATGATGCATATGTGCACGAAATACTCAAATTCATTGTAAATACTATGTATTACAAATATATATTAATAAAAATAGTGGGAAAAAGAAAACCAAACAAAAAGAAAATACAGTAACAGACTAACATTCTTTATGAACACATATACAAATAAATCGGTAAAAACATATAGTAAAGTGAACACAGCAATGAAAAGATGATACACTTTGACTAACTGGAGCTAGTAGGAACAATGCAAAAGGACTTAACATTTAAAAAGTAGCTGGGGTGGTGCTGCATACTTGTAATCCTAGCTAGCAGAGAAGCTGAGGCAGAAAAATTACAAATTACAGGACAACCTGGGTAACACAGTGACCAGGTCTCAAAATAAAACATAAAATAGGGCTGGGAGTATAGCTCAGTGGCTAGAGAACTTGCTTAATATGCACAACGCCCTGGGTTTGATTCCCCCAAGTACCAGACAAAAACTAGCTAGGCATGGTGGCACACACCTGCAACTCCAGCACTTGGGAGGCTGAGGCAGAAGGATTGCCAGAGTTTAGGCCAGCGTGGGCTACACAGTGAGTTCAGGATTAGCCTGGACTACAGAGCAAGGCTCTGTCTCAAAAAAAAAAAAAAAAAAAAAAAAAAAAAAAAAAAAAAAAAAAAAAAAAAAAAAAAAAAAAAAAAAAAAAAAAAAAAAAAAAAAAAAAAAAAAAAAAAAAAAAAAAAAAAAAAAAAAAAAAAAAAAAAAAAAAAAAAAAAAAAAAAAAAAAAAAAAAAAAAAAAAAAAAAAAAAAAAAAAAACACCACAGCAAAAACCTGACAAAACAATGACGACAAAACCATGTTAATACATCAATTAACGAAATAAAAATGAAAACCTGTACTCTCATCTCAAAGAATGCAAATAAAGCATTTAATAAACTCCAACACACATTCCAAATACAAATTTACAGCAATCTAGAATAGAAAGGGATTAGCCCTCTGATAATGACTGTCCATGAAATACCTGAGAGACTAAGGGGCTAGGATTGTAGGTCAGCAATACAGCACTTGCCTAGCATCCAAGGAAACCCAGAGTTCACTCCCTAGCACTGTTAAAAAAAAAACAACCTAGAGCTGACATATACCTATATTTACAAACACACACACACACACACACACACACACACACACACACACACACACACACGTGTGTCAAAAAAGCTGAATGTCTTTGTCTTTGATCAGGCAAGAGCAATCTTCAGCCTGCTGTATTTTTATCTTTTGTTTTATTGAGTGAAGTGAATTGTCTTAGATCATATATAAAATGAAATACACACACACACACACACACACACACACACACACACACACACACACACGCTTAATGTATATTACTTTAAAACATTTTCATTATAACATGAAAAAGGACAAAAAATACCTCAGTAGGCTAGATTGGACAAACCTCATTTAGAACATGAGTAACAACTCCCCCCCCACCACCCCCCGAAGCTCCCAGAGGTTCAGGCAGTACTGAGCTACCATCTCCAGCCTTTTTTATTATTTGTAGTTAAGTACCCCAGGTGGGCCCCTGCCTTTGCCTCCCAGAACACTAGGATTATAAGTGTACACAACCACAACTGGCTAAGATAAGGATACTCTTATCAGTTATTTTTAATAGTATTCTGGGGGTCAGCCATTGCAATCAAGAAAATGAAATAAAAAGTACATAATTTCAGTAAGTAATATAGTCTTTGTGTGTGTGTGTGTGTGTGTGTGTGTGTGTGTTTGTGTCTGTGTCTGTGTGTGTGTGGTACTGGGATTGAACTTGGATACTGTAACGCTGGGCTACACCTGCGGCCCTTTTTATTTTTTATTTTGAGACACAGTCTTGCTAAGTTGTCCAGGCTGGCCTTGAATTTGTGATTCTCTGGTCATAGCTGGGATTATAGGCACAACCCCCTTGCCTCGTCAGTGCTTGAGATAGAACAAGACATCATACACACTAGAAAAATGTTTTATGGCTGAGGTACATACCTTGTCCTGCTTGCAGAGGCTAATGAGAAACTGAAGTCTAGCAACTTAGCAAGATACTATCTCAAAAAGAAAAAGAAAAAGAAAGAAAGAAAAGGGCTGGGATGTAGTTCAATGCAAAGATTCTGAGTTCAACTTGAAAGAAAAAAAAAAAACTCTGGAGTTTAAAAAAATACTATTTCTGGGCTGGAGGAATGGCATGGCGGTTAAAGAGCTTGCCTTGCAATTGCAAGGCCCCAAGTTCCATTTCTCAGCACCACATAAAGCTGGGAGCGGTGGTACACGCCTGTAATCCCAGCACCCTAGAAGGCTGAGGCAGGAGGACTGCTGTGAGTCCAAGGCCAGCCTGGGCTCCATAGTGAGTTCAGGACCAGCCTGGGCTACAGATCGAGACCCTGTCTCAAAACAAAATAAAGCAAAACAAAATAAACAAAAAACTCACCATTCCTATGGCAGGAAATAACTTAGGAATAAATGTGACAAAAGATATGATATACAAGACCTTTACATTAAAATTTCTAAAATATAGTGAAGAGAATTTAGAAGACCTAAATAGATACATTCTGTTCATGGACCAAAGAAAGAAACTCAGTATGGTTGCAAAGTTAATTCTCTCCAAACCAGTCTCAATTCAACAAAATTCCAACAAAACTATTAGCAGATACTACTGGCAATTCAAAGGACCTGAAAAACTCTGAAAAAGACAAACTGAACCCAGGATCTTGTGCATGCTAGCTAAGTATTCTAACCTCTGAGTTATGCCTCCAGCCCAGCAGACCCATACATATATTTGATCAATTTATTTTTGACAAAGCTGCAGTGCAAAGGCTATTCAGAGGAGAAAGGATAGCCTTTTGGGCAAATGATGGTAGAACTGTGCACACACAGGCCATAAAACAATGACAAGATAAACTTTTATTTAAGTCATACTATATAAAGAATTAACTGAAGCTGTAACTATAAGGTTTGAGATGAAAGCACAAGAAAAATCTTTTCAATGTTGGATTAGGCAATAATTTTTAAAGATGAAGTAGCAAATGACATAAGTCATGAAAAAGTTGGTATTGACTTAAAAATAAGTCCTTCTCCCCATTCTTCTTCTTTTTTAGAAATCGGGTTTTACTATGTTCAAGGCTGGCCAGACTCAGTATGTGGCCCAGGCTGGTCTTAACTTGTTATGTAGACCAGACTGGACTTGAATTTCTAATCTTCTTGCCTCAATTCCTGAGTTCTAGGACTATAGGCCTATACCATCATGTATGGCAGGGAATGCTTCTTAAAAGACACTTTTGAGTATGAAAAACTAGCCAAGGACTAGGAAAAAATGTTTGCAAATCACATACCTCAAAAGGAATAAGTAATCCAAAATATGTAAAAACACTCAATGATAAGAAAAGTAGTAAATTAAAAAGGGCAAAAGACTTGAAGAAATATTTCACCAAAGATATACAGATAGATGGCAAATAAATAAATGCTCAATGTTAATCATTAGGGATATACAAATTATAATAAGATACTATTCTTTGTAACATACTTATTAGAATGGCTAATATAAAAAGACTGTGGTAAGTCCTGATCAGGACTGGAGTAACTTGTACTCTGATACACTGCTGTGCTGTAATGTAAAATGGTACACATTACCTTGGAAAACAGTCTGGCAGTTCACCAAGTAGTAAGGAATAAATTGTGGTAAAATTATCTTTATTAGTGGAGACTGAATCCAGGGTCTTCATAGTTACATCCAAACCATTTTTAAAAAATTTTCAAAGTTTGAGAAAGGATACTCACTAAGTTGCTTAGTTTCCAAATCAGGCTGAACTTGTGGTACCGCTGCTTCAGCCCAAAAAACTCCCAACAAAAACTCAATAAATAAATGGTCACAAGATTTAAACAGACCGAGAGCTGGAGGAATGGCATATCAGTGAAAGCGCTTGCCTTGTAAGCACAAGGCCATGAGTTTGATTCCCCAGCACCTCATATAGCTGGGTGTGGTGTTGCTCACCTATAATCCAAGCACTTGGGAGACTGAGGCAGGTCTGCCACGAGTCCAAGGCCAGCCTGGGCTACAGAGTGAGACCCTGTCTCATTAAAAAAAAAAAAAAAAAAAAAAAAAAGACATATCTACGTATCTTTTTTTTTTTTTTTTGAGTCAGGGTCTCGCTCTGTAGCCCAGGCTGATCCTGAACTCACTATGTAGTCCAGGCTGGCCTCAAACTCACAGCAATCTTTCTGCCTCAGTCTTCTGAGTGCTGGGATTATAAGCGTGGAACACCATTCAGGCGCTTAGCGCTTGCTAGGTAAATGCTTTAACTGCTGAGCTATTCCTCTAGTCCTAAACAGACATATCTTAAAAGAAGAAAAACACATGAAAAGATTTTCAGTATCTAATTAGTTATCCCAGAAATGCAAATGGGTCCAGAAATTCCATTCCTAAAAACAAAACGAAAACAGTATATACAGAAACCTGAGGAGGATTATTTTCAGTGCTGTTTCTCAGAGTCAACAAGAACTGGAAACATTCTCAATGTTCTTAAACTAGTGAATGAGTAAATAAATTGGTTCAGGGATGGACTCAGTGGTTAAAGCACTTGTCTAGCAAGTGCTAAGTATTTGAGTTTGACTACCCAACACCACATAAGGCAGGCATCATAGTGTACATGGTAGTGTACATCTGTAATCTCAGCACTCAAGAGGCTGATACAGGATAATTGCCATGAGTCCAAAGCCAGCCTAGGCTCCACAGTGAGTTCAGGACCAGCTTGGACTCCCAGACTCCAGAGTGAGACTCTGGTTCAAAAAAAAAAAAAAAAAAAGTTTTATCCATGTAAAGGAATACTACTCAGCAGCAAAAGGAAGCGCGATACATACAACAACACAGATAAACAAAGTTAAAAAAAAAAGGTGAACCTGAAAGTCGCATGCTGAGTAATCTATGTGCCATCATTTAGAAAGCACAGCTACAGCACCAGCAGTCAGACCCACAGTTGATAAGGGTTGCTAGGAGGCGGGAGAGTGTACAGGTGCAAAGAATCCTAACAAAAATTCTGGATGACAGGAGTGCTCTGTATCTTGATCACAGTGACAGTTAGTTACACAACTGCAAAATTTACAGAAGTATCCTTAAAAACAGACATGCGTGAAACAAACAGGTAAAACACACTGGCTTTTGAAAAACACATTTCAATCCCATATTCTTCAGAGTCAAGAATGCCTGTTAAAAGCCAGAATTAAAAACATCTCTGAATGCTTGCTCTCGATTTTTTTTTTTTTTTGAGAGCTTGTGCAAAAGACTCTGTCCACCTTGGCGGCTCACCTGAACCCCTAAGTGAAGCATCATGCGCCAATCTGGGCCTTTAGCTAATACCACCAGAAAGAATTTAGTGCTTCTGAAGGTGACAGCCATTTATTATTTTTTTGCAGCACAGAGGATTGAACCCAAGAACTTAAGCTTGCCAAACTACATCCCCAGCCCACATTCCTCCTTTTTGATTACTTCCCCAAGTGTCTTCAGACAAAGGCATACATAAGCAGGCATATATATATATATATATATATATATATATATATATATATATATATATATAATCTCAAAGATTAGATCAGGTTGCTGAAAGCAGCATTCCTTGAATAGGATATAGAACTAAGGGGCTGACCAGGAGGTTCCCTTAGATTTTCAGAGCACTTTTGCAGGAACAGGCGTGCAGGTCCTTAGATTCTGGACAAGTTTCAGTACGAGTAATTACATTCTCCCTCCCTTCATACCTCCTATTTTATCCACTTCTTGTGTTCTCAGGATTTGCTGTGTAGCTGTTAAACTGCTGCCACATTCTTCTCCTATATAATGTCTAAAGCATTCTGAACAAACAGTGCTACATAAACATTTTTTATTGTCATGTACTGGTTGCCCTTCCACATAGCAGTAGGTTTTGTGAGATGCAGCTATCATATCCAGATCTATATTCCACAGCACATTGACATTTAATCTAAACTCCTCTAAACAACAAAATTCTTACCACAAGTGTCCTTAGACAGAGAGTCCCTGCAGGAGCACGGGGGTCTAAAGCAGCCACAAGATCCCAGACTTTAATTTTTCTGAAGATCAAAAAGGAGAACAAAATTTTAGCTAAAAGCAGAATTAAAAGAAAACACATGGAAGAAGAAAGAGTCATGTAAATTGTGAACAGAGTTTATATTATGAATCCAGCTCATAGGGATAGACTGTTCTGGAAACTCGGTTCTTGGATTCATTCTTAGGTAGAGGTTACTTTTCTAACAGAATAAAAAGGCACAGGATTAACCTAATAATGAGAAAATGGTTAGCTTTAACCAAACTGAAGATAGTTAATGGAAAAGATACAGCATACTCTGGGGTGAAGTGGAGAGCTCTCTGTGTGTTTCCCTTTCTGTTTTTTTGTTGTGCTAGAGATTAAACCCAGTACTTATCACATGCTAGGCAAGCACTCTGCCACTGGGCTATATTACTGGAAATTTTTTTTTTTCTTTGAGTCAGGGCCAGGCTGGCCTCAAATGTGCAATCTTCCTGTTTTGGGTTCCTTAGTAGCTGGGATCACAGTTGTGTACCATTATGCCTGGTCATTAGACTTCTTAATGGTAAGTGAGTGATTACTCAGACCTAGAAAGCTGAAGCATCCTCTTTCTGATCTATTCTATTCATGTGACTAGGTCACATGTATGGAAAGGGCTAGCGTCCATTTAAGAGCTCTGGGTTTTATACAAGCAAATCCTCACATTGTAAGTAAGAAAAGTATCCCTTCAAAAAAAATCAACTGTAGAACTTTTTTTTTTTTTGCCTCAAGTTATATAAAAACCAAAACCCTCCAAAAATAGATACAAATCAACAACAGAAAATATAACGTGACCTGTCTGGAACATATCACAGCCTTAACAGTTTCCCCAGTTTATGACAGTGATGGCAACCTCAAAGCAGAGGAAATGAAGTGGCTAAATTTTCTGCTGCTTGAGTTGGTTTAATGTGTTAGTATAATCAGCTCAGGGACTGGGGGCATAGTTTAGTGGTTAAAGTGCTTACCTAGCATAGCAGCTACATAGTGAGGTCAGGACCAGCATGGACTACAGAAAGAGACCCTGCCTTAAAAAGTATGATCAGAATTTATGTAGCCCAGGCTGGCCTTGAACTCATGGCAATCTTTCAGCCTCAGGCTTCCAAGGCCAGGGTTACAGGTAGGCACTACCACATCTACCTAATTTTTATTTGGTGCTGGAAAATGGAACCCAGGGTCTTGCACATTATAGGCAAGTGCTTTAACCACTGAGATATGTCCTAGCCTGTGAAAGGACTTTTGTTTGAACTTATTCTATAGTTTGTATTATTGGACATGCAATCTATTTATAACATTTACAACTCTAAAACCTCTAAAAATTAAGACTAGAGAAAATATGTCACCATTTTATACACATAACCTATTATACAAGACTGTCTAGTTATTTGCTTTTTAGGGAACTCCCCCCCACCCCAATATAATCAAGTAACTAAAATAATAAAATTTGTGTGTAAAAAATGGCTGGGAAGAAAATTTTAGAAATATATAAACAAAGGACAAATGAATATGTAAAGAAATATTGCATTAGATCCTTCTTATGAAAGCTATAAACTTTTATTTACTTGATCTTGCTATGTAGTTCCGGCTGGTTGCGAATTCACTATGTAGCCCACACTGGCCTTAAACACAGCAATCCTCTTGCCTCAGGCTCCCAAGGCTAGGATTACAGGTGTGCAGCACCACGCCCAGTTTATGTGGTGCTGGGGAATCAACTGAACCTAGTGCTTTGTGCATGCTAAATATGTACTCTACCACTAAATTACCATATAGGCTTCAGATATTAGCAAACTTACCCATCATAGGCTCCACTGACTATCCTCTTGTTATCAAATCGAATACATCGCACCAATTCCTCATGGCCTTCTAACACTCGTAAACATGCACCACATTCTATATCCCACAACCTGGAAGAGAAAATGTATTCTCTTCTGAGCCTCGAATGTTATAATAACATATATCACATGTCTTTTAAGAATCCATAAAAATAAGGTCAATCACTACTCATACAAAAGTACACTGTTTTGAATGTAACTTACTTCCTTTCTGCCATACAATCTGGGCAAAAAAATGTACAACTTAAGCTTACATGTATTATGTATTTTCTTTTTTGTTTTTGAGACAGGGTCTTACTCTTGAGGTCCAGGCTGGTCCTGAACTCACTATTTCACCAGATTTGCCTTGAACTCATGCCTCTTAAGTGCTAGGATTACAGGCGCATGCCACCATACGCAGTGTAATATGTATTTTTGAATTACAAAGGTTTATATAATTCTACAACCAGGTTATTCCATACATAAAAGGGACTATTTCAATGCACACAGTTGTCTGGGAAGGAAATGACCAGGTCAGGAATATAATGCTTCCTAATATTGGTAGTTAAGAATAAGATACAGTGTCAGTGACATTTCAAGCTCACAGAACACCTCCATCTCTCCTGAGGACACTTTCTGCTCTCACTTCTACTCTCTCCTCTAAGGACACTTTAGAACCATCTTCTTTCATATAATAAAAACGCAGGGCTGGAGGAATAGCTCAACGGTTATAGCGTTAAGTACCTGAGTTCAATTCCCCAACACCACCATAAGCTGGATGAGATGGCGCATGCCTGTAATCCCAGCACTGGTAAGCTGAGGCAGGAGGACTGTCCTGAGTCCAAGGCCAATCTGGTCTACATAGTGAGTTCAGAACCAGCCTAAACTACTAAATGAGACCCTGTCTCAGGTGGGAATAAAAAAGAAAAAGAAAAAAACTCCATTAACATGCAAAGCCAGTTTTTAATAAGTTCCATGTAATAATAATTTAAAAATCTAATGCTTTCAAATTAATCTATGTGATGAATAAAAACAATAACTTCCAGAGACTTCTGGTCAAGACGGTGGCCAAGTAACAGAGCTACACAGTGTCTCCTTGTGGACCCGCTTAAAAATATAGTCAAAAACTGCCTGTTCAATGTAGCTAGGACAGGGAAGAGCACCCCAACAATTGAAAGGAGGCCACAGGAAGGCCAGAAACTATGAAAACACATAGGAAGCCGAGGTAAACAGCAGCCCTGGAAGTCACCCCAGCCTGACTCTGAACAGTTGGGAGCCAATGCACCCACAGACAGAGGAAAGTCTGCCTGTAGCCCAGAACCTCTGACCCAGATAAGCACGGACCTGGCAAAAGTGGGAATTGACAGCATCTGGTGGCCCCAGACTTCAAAAGACAAGCCTGTGCGTGGTACATATTACAAACACAATGAGAGCTCTCCTAGAAAAGAGTCTAGATCAGAAATAGTGCTTGGCAGCCATAAGCGGCAATGACGTACTTTAAAAAAAGAGCTCAAGACTGAACTGATTAGAGGAAATGAAAGCTCAGAAGAGCACACCAGGGTTTTTGGGGTCACTCCTAAGCAGCACCTGGGAAGAAACTGGCACAAGAGACAGTTGTGGAGAGGACAGGCCACAGATCCTTGGAAGGGCCCAGGTGGTAGTGGGACCACCTCTGAGGGTGGAGAGCCCTGTCCTCAGGGGAGCGGAAGCCAGGACAGGGGGGAGAGCTTTGCTGAGAGAGTTTGGGATAAAAAAGACACTTGAGAAGCCAATGGACTGTTAGGTTTTCCCTCTCTGCCTAGTCCCGGCACAGAACTCAGTGGAATTTCAGATCCCCACTCCCAACCCTATAGCCATTCAAAGAAACTGCTTGGCTAGACCTTTAAAGTGAAGTTCTCCAACAACAGAAGCAAGGGAAGAAGATAAGGCAACAGGCCACACAGAAATGACTGATTTATGTCATGGGCCCTGACACAGCAGAACCCACAGGGAAGGAAGTCAAAAAACAAATAAATGAGTTGAACAACCAGTTCAAAAAAGATAACCTCTAAGAAATGCAAGCAACGATCAGCAGGCTTAAAGTTGGTTGAAGTAATCGGGAAATACAAGACATGAAGGAACATTTTGATAGAGAAGTAGAAATTTAAAAAAGAAACCTACCTGAAATTCAGGATAGGAAAAATACATTTGAAAGCAGGGGAAGTTGACTTGAACATTGTGAGGACAGAATTTCAGACCTTGAGGACAGGCTGAGGAAACAAACAGTGCTATATTTAGGCACAACTTCAAAATTAGAAATAGGCAAAGTAGCTGGATGCAACAGCTGATGGATGATTCAAAGAGAACCAATCTCAGAATTATGGGTATGGGAGAAAGAGCAACACTGAAAGTATAAAGAATTTATTCACTTCAATAGTGCAAGAAAATTTCCCTAATCCAGGAAAAGAAATTAATTTTCAGGTACAAGACACTTACAGAACACCAAATATCCTCAACCAGCAACAAGCTTCACAATATATCATAATCAAGACCTCAGAAATACAATATATTAAGAGAGAATATTAAAAGCAGCAAGAGAAAAACAGACATTACTCTACCAAGGCAAATCCATTTGAATTACCACAGACTTCTCAATGCAAACTTTAAAGGCCAGGAGAGCCTGGAGCAAAATCTTTCAAACTTTAAAAGACAGTAAACATCCACCCAGGTTGCTGTATCCAGGAAAATTATCCCTGAAAATTGAAGAAGTAAACATTTTTCATGACCAAGAATCCCTAAAGAAATTTGCAAGGACTAGTCCAGCATTGCGGAAAATACTTGGAAGGAATCTTTGAGAGAGACAGAGAGACAAGCAGCACCAAAGAAAATGGAGGAAAGGAAACATCTAAAGAGAAAGTGTAACCAAAAAAACAGATTGGTATTTGAATCATTTGACTGGTATCTTACTACAAAAGCACCAGCTTTCTCATAAGATCTGTGAAACTTCCCCATAATTATTGTATTTTTAATAGTGCATTAATATATATGCAAAGCATAATCATATTCAATATGGGAAATAGGTATATAATCTTTAAAGATATGTATGCATGAATTTATGGATGGACAGGTAGATAACATACTGACCCAACTCTGGTAAAATGTTAGTAATCAGTGAAATGTGAGTAAATAATTTATGAAAGTTAAAAAAATTCTGAAATATCCAAGTATGCCATTATATCTATTGCTTTTGTGTAATTTACTCTTGTGATATAGACGTTAAGTTAAAGTTTAAAAAATTCTGAAATATCCAAGTATGCCATTATATCTATTGCTTTTGTGTAATTTACTCTTGTGATATAGACGTTAAGTTCATTTAATGTAGCAATTCACTTCTTTGGTCTTTGATGTAAATTTATCCCAAGAAAATGGATTGATGTAATGATAACCTGAATGTCTTTTGAATGTACAAACATTTACCTTTCAGTACTCAGCTAAGGAATTTAAAATTTGACTATTCTTTTCTTTCTCACATTTTCTAGCCTTATGAATTTCACTGTTGTAATTCTTATGTGGACTTGGGGGTTACGCCATGTTAAAGAATCTCAAAAAAGATACATACATATACATATACATATATATATATATATATATATATATATATATATATAAATAAAAGAAGTTTTGGCAAATTGTCCCAATAAAGGGCTCTGCTGGACCCAGAAAAGAGGCATCAAGGTATGGCCACTGCAGCCCATTCTAGGGGTAGGAAGCTGACCTAAAGAGTGGTGATTTAAGTGGTGAACTGAGTCAGACAAAGAAGATTAAGTATGTTAAATATTGCATGGCTTCTCTGATTTGGGAAACCCAGAATATGGGTATTTTATAGAGCCAAATGGGTGTAGTAATGGGAGCTGGGGGGATGGAGAGGGGGTTGGAGGGCAAAAAATGGAAAAGGATTATAAAGTTGATGTTTATATATGTGCACAAAATACTCAAAGTTCATTGTAAATACTATGTATCACATATATATGTATGTATCAGTAAAAATGGGGAAAATAAAAATGATAATTTCCTTAGATATAACAGCTCTGTTTTGTTTTTAGCTGTTTTTTAAAAAAAATTTTAGTGGCCTTTTAATCCTCTCATTACTTCACTGAAGAAATGGAAAGGATAGATAATTCTTTCAAATCCTAGTCATATCTGTGTAATTCATCTTTATAAAAGGGAAAAACACAAAAAAGTAGTTCAACATGTGGAATTATCGTAATTTTAAAGACAGGTAATTCTCCAATAACACAAAAGTCCATGATTTTTTGTAGAGAAACATCTTTTATTTTAAACAGTGGCAGAGAAAAGGCTATTTACTACCACCATGTATTAGCTTTTTATTAGCACTTTTCAACTGATAAAGAATGAGCAAGATAAATTTAAAAAGAATGGCCTTCTACCTTCATCTGTCTTTCTTGCTTACTTCCTTACTTAATCAGTACCTCTCTGAAATAGGTCTATCTGGTGATAGAACTATTATGGGAAGAAAACACAGCAACAAAAGGATTTGTTGTGTTGCCTCTCTGCTTGGGGCAAACTTTTGACCTGTAAGAAGCTACAGAAAGAAAATGCATTTGATTATAAACATAAGATACTTGAAGAGTCATATGATCTGTGCATAATGATGAATAAAAGGATAATATTGATCCCTTCAGGGAAGGGGGCACCTGTTACTCACCTGATTGTGTTGTCAGAGGATCCACTCACAACCAGCCTGTCTCTGTACTGCAAACAGGCAATGCCTCGCTTGTGTCCATTTAGGGTCCTTACAAATTCACAAGTACTTGTGTTCCATACCTGAGATAAAAAAAATGACACTGAGCAGTTGGTCTGTTGCTTTTACTGATAAAAATCCATGGCAGAATGGGAGGCGGAAAAAAGGAATGAACCACTGAGGGATATTAACTTCTCAAACAAATAGAATAAAGCAAATAAAAGACATTAACTCATGGTAATAAAGGGTTAATTTGAAGCTGGCTGCTATTAGATGAGAATCCAGAGTGCTGGGATTACAGACTTGTACCACTATGCCTTGGTGCAGATGTATTTTCTTGAACTTAAATCTACCTTTGCCCTTCTCAGGCTCACCATTATTATTTCATAGAGCTGGGGGCTGAAGCAAGCGTCTCATGCATACTAGGTAAGTGTTTTTGCCACTAGGCTATATCCCTAGCCCATTAACATTATCTTAGAAATAAAATATCTAACCAAAACTGTTTCACAACTTGTTTTACTTCTGCCTTTTCACATACTCACTAGTCTCTGAATTAAATATTAAATTACTCTACAGCAATCGTTACATATGCAATTGTCGGTGATTAAATTTTTATATAAACACCCTAATCTGAGTTGGGGACTTGCTGAAAAATGCTTTTTTACCTTTATAGTTCTATCCCCAGATGCAGAAACGATGTACTTGTCATCAAAGTCTACAACATTGACAGCAGCTCGGTGTCCAACCAGCACCCTTCGGAGAGTAATGTCAGTTGGGGAGACCATATCCCATACAGCAATAGAACGATCTTTAGAGCAGGTCACCATCAGGCCATTATTGAAACGCAAGTGTAGAACTGCTTCACAATGGTGAATCAAAGTGTTTAGCATTTCACCTGTATTTACGTCCCATACTCTGGAAGGGATATCTGAGTTAGATGGCACTCAAGCTGAAATGTGTTACCAGTATTTGAACATAATGTTACCTACTCAAATTCCCACATTTTCATAGTATATAATATACTTTTCTTTTGCAACACTGAGGGAGAATCCTTGTGCAGTATGGGGAAACAGGAGGTAGAAGACTGAACAGGTGAAATGGGAGAAGGAAAGGGATGAGATACTCCCAAGGTTGAATCTTGAAAACTTAAAATCTGGGTAAGTTGTGGAAGCAGCTACCATCACAACTGACAGGTTAGCCCAGTGTTCAAGATTATTATGAAACTTCTGATGCTTTTTAAAAAAAAAACTATTTTCTGGGCTGAGGGTGCAGCTCAGAAGCACAGCACCTGTCTACCATGTACATGACCCTGTGTTTAATCTCTAGAACAGGCAAAAAAAAAAAAAATCCCTCTTATTCTATAAATGAGGTAAGCAACAATAATGTTTCAGCCCCTGTGAAGGTTCTCCACAAGAACCTTTAAATGTTAAATGTTGACAAATGCAAAGAAGAGTTAGGCTTACTATGCCTTGAAGTCAAAAGACAAGAATCAGGACCAGAATTTTCTGTTCACAGAGGATAGCTTCCATGATAAACATTTAACTTTAGAGAATTAAACAATATAGTTAACTCCATTTTTTTCTAATTTATGTTTTTAAGCTACTTTTGATGTATTATGTTTGCTAAATCCTTTACCTTGTGGCAAAATTCCTAACAGAGGTTCCCAGCAGTTTCTTGTTTCCAGAACTCAAGATACACTGGACTCCAGCAGTATAATGGCTGTGTCATCAAATCACTAATGCCTCAGGAAATCAAAGGTCCCTCCCTGAGTGAACTCACAATTAAAAACTGCAGGTACAGCAGGGGAAGAACTGGCAGAGGGGGAGCACTGCTCCCTGTACACATTTTAAAGAGCGAATGCATGCCTGTGCTATAGTTGTATCTACCTGAAAGGATAGCTTCATTCCACTCATGTCACTCCTCTGTGAGGTAGTTTTGTTGGGAATGCAAGGTTTACAATAAAGGTAAGTCTCTATGAGGGAAAATTCCCCAAATTAAAATAGAATGTGTAGGTTCTTCAATGTACAAAAATGTAAACTTATCCCAATCACTCCTAAATCAAGTTTTCCATTCCAGATTTACATAAATGGTTTATTATTCATTAGTTCAGAATTACTTCATGTATATATATAAACAAAGGTATTCTTTGTGATAAAGAACACAGCAGACTTGTTTCAGAGACCTGTTTCAGAGTTCAAAAGAGCATTTGAAGTTCTCTACCTGACTGTGGAATCCGATGATCCAGTTATGATCACCCTTTCGTCATACTGGAGACACAGGACAGAACCTGTGTGGCCTGTGAGAATTCGCTTGCATTCCAATGTGCTTTTATCCCAGATCTAGGACGGCAAACAAGATCCTTTTGATCACTGTGATAATCAGGTGCTGTGGAGACTTGTTGGCTCTATTATGTGTTTGAACCCCCAAAAAAATCAAAGCCTAGCATAGTGTGGACTGCATTCTTTTCCACAAGTATGGTTAAGCACCTATATATGTATGTGTGTGTGTGTGTGTGTGGGGGGGGCTTTAGTTCTAATGAAAACTAGCCTTTTCGTTAAGGAACAGGGGCATGCTATAATTATGAGGGCCAAAAGAGTAACAGCTCCCTAAGTGCACTTCAAGAAGGAAATTTAACCCTAAGGCTATCTATTTGTATGCTCAGCCAGAGAACAAGAGATATGTATCCTTCAAAGCAATGATTTTGGCTTTAGTACTAGAAACAATTTAAAATTCTCACTTTTAGAAATAATGTTTAGGGTTTACGATTTTATGGCTATTTTATAGATGTGGTCACCCCTGTGTTTTCAGCTGTATTTCCACAACAGAAGAGACCTTACCTTGATTGTATTGTCTCGAAGGCCGCTTACTATTTTCTGGTCATCATATTGTAAACAGTAAACTCCTTTGCTTGTTTCACTTCGGCAGTGGATTCTTTGTAAACTATGTCTTCCACATCTCCAATTAGATTCTATTGTCTGAAAAGAATGAATGGTCAAGAGGTATATAATTGGAAAACAACCAGGACCAAACTTTTATCTGACAGTGATGGTTACTAACGGGTCAAAGCATCACTCTATAAGGCATAGAGGACTTAAGGCAAGCTACAAATATGTATTTAGTAAGGTTGTGTGCTCCATGTTCTTCTGACATTTGTGGTAACCACTGAACTTCCATGGAGGCTCAAGTTGGATGACATCTGAGTATCAACTTAGTAGTACAAATATAACAGTCTCATTGACATCGTAAAAAAGCACCAGTTGCTCTCTTGTTCTCAGCTATAGACAATTTTTTAAAGCTTTGTAAAATTTGCCTGGCAACTGACTGTATTTTACCTATCCGATTCACTTGCAAAGTATTGCTTTTTAATCCATATCAATAAACCTCAATGGATTTCTTCTAACGATACTGTAACTAAAAGAATACTTATGATTTTCTACCATTTGGCAAATATCCCAGAATACAGAGATTCTTACCTCAATGTCTTGTATAATTTTAGGATAAAGTGCTCTATAAAAAGAGTTGGGAGGAGCATTCCCATCAGGAGGTTTGTTTTTGAATAAATACTGTCCCCTAAAAAAAATTTCCAATGAAAACCATATTATTATACATTTACAAGGAGCTCCATATTTCTTTAAAATATTTCACAATTATTATTCTCTATAATCTCCATAATAAGCCTGGATTTCAGGAGTTTCTCTCAAGCAGTAACTTAATGTATGCTAAGCAATCTACACTGATTTGCTTTTGTGTGAAATATGATTATTTTCAAAGATGAATTATCAGTTTCAAGCCTTCTGGAATATTATAATTTCAACAGACAGAGTACGTATTATCACAATTCATCTACTGGTCTACTAGTCTTCTGTATAGATTTATAGGCCTTATCTTTGATAATTTTATTAGTAATTTGTTGTAGTTCTCCCTCCTCTCCCCATATCAAGCTGTGTCAGTACCAAGAGCTCTGCATAGTGGGCAGCAGCAACGCCCCTTCCAGGGAGATTACTTTCCCAGATCTTTATTGTATAAGTTAAGGTATGTTGGCTTTCTGTCACCCAGGCTGCTGACAATCAGTGTGTCTATGCTCTAGATGGGGCAATTCAGCTCATTTCAACAGAAAACAGAAAAACCACAGGAGTATCCAGCAGGAGCAAGGGAAGATGAAAAGAAAAGCCAAAAGTACTATGCTGTCACACCAGAGGGTATAAAACTGACTTAACATGTATGTCCCTGCTATGTATACACATCTGTGCATTTCATGATTTTTCCCTGATTCCAGTGAGCAGCATTTGTTAGCAGCTCCTTCCTTATGACAGCACATCTCTGGAACACTCATATCCCAAGTTAGATCTTTGCTACTGTAAAAAATTGGTAAATGGCAATCACTTTCTGCTGGGTAAAAAATTTAATTCCTCATCCTGAAGTTAAGAATCCACCAAACATGGTGTGGAAGCTATTAAACCCCACTACGGTGTACTAACTGCTGTTATCACTGGCAACATGCCTTGCAAAGTGGAGATATGCACGAATGCCTCTGAGTGTAATCCTGGCACCAGAGAAATCATGTTTTCTCTGGGCTAGTCATCTACTCTTCCTTATCTATAGCTCTATTACAATATAATTAATTGTTCCATGTCTCCAGGAGTGTAGTGTGTTTTTCTGTCCTGCCCTCTTTCTATAATACACCTTAAGAATTAGTTGAGAAAATTTCCCATCAGGAAGGTAGTTAGCTCTAACTTTTGTGTTAATACAGAAAATGAAACCTGAAACAGAGAAACAAAAACAGTAATTTCAAAAGATATTAATAAAACATGATACATTGGCATAAAGGAAAAGGAAAATGAGCCAGGTATGGTGATGCACACCTACAAACCCAGCTACTCAGGACACTAAGGAAGGAGGATCCCAAGTTAAAGTTCAAGGCCAGGACAATTTAATGAGATCTTGTCTCAGAAAAAAAAAGAAAAAAAAGATAAACAAAAATAATTATGTATTAAAGGTAAACATCTCTGAATAATGTGTCTATAAAAATTTCGCAGGTAAATGATAGACTGAGAAGATTTCATTTATTTTATTTATTTATTTAGGAGACAGAGTCTCACTCTGAACTCACTTTGAACTTTCAGTCTGAATTCACTACGGAGCCCAGACTGATCTTGGACTAATGGCAATCCTCCTGCATCAGCCTTTCCAGTGCTGGAATTACAGGCATGAACCACCATGCCAGGAGCACTTGCTAGGCAAGCACTTTAACCACTGAACCATTCCTCCTACCCTGAATAAGAAGATTTTAGATTTGACTCCAGCATCAACATTCCTAATTAGTTTCTCAGTGCCCACCATTGTGAGTTTCATGTCTCGCTTCTAGTCTCTGGTAATTATAGAATTTTCTTCATATGCAATAAATATTACCTATACATCCTTAGAGAAGAGAACTCACAGAAGGGGATCTTATTTTTTTACCTCACCACCTTTACCATGCCTTGCTGAAGTATGCAAATTTCTTCAAAGTTGCTACACAAAGAATTTGGTAGGTGTTTTAAAATTGGCTTTTTAGTATCTATGCTTTGAATCAAAATCATTTACAATGCAAGCTCTTTGACAAAAGGGACTACTTCTATATGGAATGTCTAGTATCTATGAGATTGTGAGAATGTGATAAATGTGGAGTATTAAATTCGGAATGTTACCATAAAATGCGATCTGCTGATTAAGAAAATGGGCTTTTCCCAAATGGTCTTTTACCGTACTTTTAAAAGAGTTACCATTATTGAGCAGAGAGCATACTCAGGTATTACTCAAGAGAGAAAATAGCAGTGTTCATGTTCTCGGGGCAGACTTGTCAAATCTACCTACATATAAAATACAACAGCAATGTGAAAGTTAAATCTTAGAGACTCAAAGCTTTATTAGGAAACTACATTTATTTATTTTTTTTGCTTAGAAGAAATGGGAGATACTTGCAAAGATGGCATATGGAGAAAAGGCATAACACGAAAACTTTGACACAGCAGACTTAGTCACTTAACTTCCACAGAAGAAAATAAGCTATTTCAAATTGTTATTTTTGAAAGAAGGACAACTCATACAAGGAGATGCTAAACAGGCTTCTTGGGGTGGACAACTACTAGTAATTTCATTGTGCTACATCAAGTTAAGAGAATAAATGTGGCCAATAATATGAGAATGTAGTCAGAACTCTGGAGGGTATTCTTTTTTTTTTTTTTTTTTTTTTTTGAGACAGCGTCTTTCTCTGTAGCCAAAGCTGGTCCCGAACTCACTGGTATAGCTCAGGCTGGCCTTAGACTCAGGACAATGTGCCTGCCTCAGCTTCCCAAGCACTGGGATGACAGGCGTGCGTTACCACACCCAGCTTTGTGTGGTGCTGGGGAATCGAACTCAGGGCCTTGCAAGTACTTTAATCACGGTGCCATTCCCCTAGACCCTGATGGATATTCTAAAGAACAGGGATGGGTTTCTGCAGTTGAAAAAAAGAGAAAGAGCACTAATTTGTACTGGGTCTTGCTGCTTAGTGTTATCCAGAAAAGTGGTGTTGTCTACTTTAGGGAGAAAGAAACCAAGATCCAGGGAGATCATGAAATTCCTCAAATCACACAGGTACTAAGTGACAGAGTCAGGAGCTGGCTATCAAATCAATACACCCAGGAGGTATAACTATGTACAATTAGTCCTCTATATGTAGAGTTCTTCATCTGCCACACCTACCTGACTTTTCCTTAATACTGACAATCTAGAAACATACTCTAAAAGAAACTGTGCTGGTTTGGATACGGAGTGTCCCCCCAAAGCCTCATGTTCCTATGGATATTGTATAGGGTTTAGGAGGTCGGGCCTGGCTGGAAGGGGCGGGTGCTTGGGATTGACCTGGAGGGATGTGTGCTGTTTCCATCCTTTCTCCCAGTTTTTCACTCTGTACCACCATGTTGTGAGGATCTCTGCTGCTGGAGCTCTGGCTCAGGCCCTGCACCCGCTCCAGCCCTGCTATGTGCTCCCACCCTTTTCCAGCCGCCCACCAATAAATGGACTGTGACCTTCTGAAACTGTACGCTACAATAAATCTTTCCTTCCTAAGTTGTGGATGTCAGGTATTGAATCACAGCAATGAAAAAGTAACTAAGACAGAAACTTTTTTATTTTTTGAGACAGGGTCTTACTCTGTAGCCCAGGCTGGTCCTGCATTCACTATAGCCCAGGCTGGCTTGAACTCATGGCAATCCCCCTGACCCAGGCTCCTAAGTACTGAGACTACAGGTGTGTGCCACCATGCCCAGTTTACATGGTGCCAAGGAATTAAACAAAAGGCCTTGCAAGTGCTAGGCAAGCGCTCTGACTGCTGTGCTATTCCTGCAGCCCTCTGAGAGAAAACCGTGTAAAGAAAGACATCTTCTGGAAGTTCTCATAAAATAGTGCCATTATGTTAAGAGAAAATAAAAACTGGTGATTTCTCTTAGACTGTCAACTATGTAATACCTTTAGGAAATTCAGAATTAAGCAAGAAAAAAAAATCCTAAGAAAATATGATTCATATTAAATTTCATTTTTTTCTGATGGCTAGAGTTTGTATTGTAATTGACCATAAAAAGCAATTTTTGATTACACAGGTGATAAAAATATAGAGGCATGGCCTAAAGGCAAGAAATAATCTGGAGGAGAAAATAAGTGTTTTTCCACATTATCTTAGGGTAAATATGCATCTGATGGTTTCTTTCTTTTTTTTTTTTTTTTTTGAGAAAGGTTCTTATTCTGGTCCTGATCTTAGTATGTGGCCCAGGCTGGCCTTGAACTCACAACAATCCTCCTGCCCAACCTTTCCCAGCGCTGTGATTATAGGCATGCACCACCATATCTGGCTTATGTGGTGCTGGGGAATTGAACCCAGGGCCTTGAGCTTGCAAGGCAAGCACTTTAACCAATGAGCTCTGCCCCAGATCTGATGGTTTCTACACAATTCAGTCATTTAATTCCCCTATAAATTGCAGCTAGCCCTCTTATGGAGTATCAATCTCTACCTAGAGAGTAGAATAAACAAAGGATGGTCAATTTTCTGTTTTTTTTTCCCCCAAAGTAATATCAACATAATATTGTACCATTTTATGAGTGATTGGTTAGAACAACAACTGCTGAGTATATGAACAACTATCCCTTTTACATTTTTCACTATGAATCAGCAAAATCACTATATTAAATGATAAGTGGTCTCAGTGGTTCCCAATAATCTTTTAGTGATTCTGAACAGCTGGGTCTGGAAGCTCTGTAACAGGAAGAAAGTTAAAAGGCTTACCACCCTCTCCGTTCTGCTAGGCCTCTCCACAGAGAATCTGTCCTGACCATTCTCTCAATGAGCTTCTTCCATAACATGCCATCTGATGTCACTCGGTACCACTCTTTGCACACAAGTTCAGCAGCACATAGTGATTTGGCATCCAAGTATGACAGAATGTTCTCAGCAATATGATCCAAACCCCGAGCTTTCAGTGGGTGGGAACAGGCAAAGACAAAGAACAGAAGGGGTGGGCAGCGATTGTTTTTTTTTTTTTTTTTTTTAACAAAAGCACTTATTCTGCTGCAAAGGCACATCATTGTCCCTAGTGTGGTTCAGTTTCTTTTTCAAACACAGGCTTGGGTAAAATGAGTGTTAATAATTTTTCCATAAGGTTACAGAAATGAACAGTATTTTCCATCTTCCTTTAGATAAGGAAGTTAAAGCTAACAACAGCAAACCCCCAAGACATTAAAAATAAAAAGGAGTCCAGAAAACAATTCACATCTATCTATATGGATTTCAGCACTAGGGGATGTTCTATGGATGGTATCTCAAACTCTGTGATTCAGACCCCCCCAAATCTCTATATTAGGTCCATTTCTCATTCTGTTTCTATTACCGCTGCACTTCCAAAGCTATTCAGTAAAAGAAATATCCTTTAAATGTGCTGGGGGAGAGGCACTATGTCAGAATGTGCTGGGTTATAGAATTTTGGGCGTGCAGAAGGAAATACAAACTGATATAGGAACATCCTGATAGGAAGGATAGATAGAGAACTCGGTTTAAGTTCAAGAATGAGTTTAATTTCAGATACTTTAAAAAAAAACCTATGTTTGAGAATAGTTACTGCTACAAAACCTAAATGACAACTTATTGGGGTCTTCAGGGCCCGAGAGCCTCAGCATCACTGACCTTGGCTGAGTTCCTTCCTTCCCACGCACAAATGTTACTGCTTGTAAGTTAAGCCAGGTGCTGTTTTGCTTAAGCTCCTGGAACTGCTCCTTATCGCATCCTCCCTCCTCCATTCCTTCCCTCCCCCTGGGCGACCCCACACTGGTTGAGGCCTTGCTGATTGGCCCAAGATAGCTACCTCAGTCTTTTTAAGCCCCTATACTCCCTAAATAAACTTGAGACCGGGGATCACTGAATCTGTGTTACTCTGTCATCCCATCCCTCCTCGGCTGTTCCGGGGGTCCCCGTGGGACAGAGACACCTACAACAACTGACCAAAAATGAAAAAATCCCAGACCAATGGCATCCCAACTTAGCATTTCAGACAGTAATTTGATGGGGTGTGGGAGAAAAAAAAGTGGTGAATAGGTCTTGGGCTATGTGAACAGAAGGCCTCCCAATTAAATCTCCTCACCACCCAAATCTATACTGAGGCCTTGATGGAAAAGAGCACATAAAATAGGATGATTGTACAAATAAAGTATTTTTTGGCTGCTGTTCTAAGTTCACAAGTGAGACAAAAACTAAGTTGTTGGGTGTGATGGTATATACCTGTAATCCCAGCACTCTGGAAGACTGAGGTAGGAGGACTCCAAGTTTAAGTTCTTCCTAGGCAATTTAGTAACATAAATTCTGCCTCAAAAAAAAAAAAAAAAAAAAAATTGAGGGAGGGCTAGAAGCACAGCCCAGCAGTTAACGTGCTTGCATAGCAAGTGCAAGGCCCTGAGTTCAATTTCCTAGCATCACATGAGTGTGGTGGCATACACTTATAACCCCAGCACTAAGGAGGCTGAGGCAGGAGGAATGCCATTAGTGTGAGGCTAGCCTGAGCTACACAGTGAGTTTAAGACTAGCAGCCTGGACGATGGAGTGAAACTCTGCCTCAAAAAAAGGCTGAGGCTGTAGGTCAGTGTGATGGCATTGGGTTCAATCTCTAGTATACCAAAGAAAACAAATCAAACCAAACCAAAACCAAAATCCAAAGTGATTCTTCCTTATAGTTTATATATCAGAGGCTTTCTAAAGACTTAAATAGTTTAGGAGGACCCCAGACTATCTCCCAGAGGCACAAACTTGAGAGAGAATAGTTTGTTTCATTTTGTGGCTTTCCTCTGAATCACATGGAGATACACTTGGACTCCATTATCAACAATACAAATACTCTTATTAAACATTATTCTAATTATAAATGTTTGTGAATGCATATCAGTCACATTTTTCAGCAGACATGGGAAAGAAAACATTACATGAATCTTGTTTGGCTAGCATCATATGTTCATGTTTAAGCTTAAAGCAGACAGAGGCATTTGTCATCTAATTCTTATTAAGGGAACATGACTATAAGAAAATTAAAAATATAATAATTAGTTCCTCATAAAAATACAGTGATGGGACAATTCATGAATCATCTTTATTGAAACTTTCCACACCATCAGAAGCTTAAAAGTATTTCTGAGTTTTTAACAGCTGCTGTCAAATTGCTCTTGATCATTTACTATGTATCTTTAAGTCTTTGGAAGTAATTTCACCTATCACTCCAAACTAAACCATTACATCAATGAATGAAAGGCATTTTTGAAAATAGCTTGGGTTACTAAATATATTCAGATGATATAAGTTTTTAAGTTTATTTTTATTTTTTTGAGACAGGGTATCCCTATGTACCCCAGGCTGGCCTTGGACTCAAGGCAATCCTCCTGTCTCAGCCTCCTGAGTGCTGGGATTACAGGCATGCACTACTACACCCAGTTTATGTGGTGCTGGGAAATCAAACCTGGGTCCTTAGGTTTATTATTCTGAGAGGACAGCTTGCCAGAATATATTAAAAATATCATCCTTTTTAATGTGGTAATTCCACTGCTAATATTTTCCCTAAGATGCCCACAATATTAACGTGTAAGAATATCACAGTGTAATTTATAGTTGGAAAAAAATTAAAACTACCTATATTTTCTTCACTTTCTTCTTCCTTTGATAAGGAACTGAGCATAGGGGCTCTGCACTGATCTACATTCCCAACTCTTTCCATTTTTTATTTTGAGACAGGGTCTCATTAAGTTGCCGAGGCTTTCCTTGACCTTGTGATTCTACCACCTCAGCCTCTCAGAATGCAGGATTATAGTGCACTACCACGTCTGGCTCTAAAATTTCAATTAAGGGGTTAACTCATGTACTTAAATCATTGTAAAGAATACTGTGTAACAACTAAAAAGTATGTTTAAGAGTATATAACATTTTAGTGTTAGTCTACCGCAGCACAATGTACTTAGTGAAAATATATTACTTAAAAAATAAATTAAAAAATGGCAAAATACTAACTTCTTTCTGAATGATGCAGTTTTGGAAATTTTTATTTTTATTTTATCCTGTTTTCATTTTCTAGATGAAAGTTCAAAATAAAAAGCAAAATTCTCTGAAAACAATATATCATATTTTAGTTAAACCTCACACATCTTTGTACAATTTCACTTTTAAAATAAACTTTCAACACATATAAAAATTTCACACTTTCCTGTGCATTGCCCCTGAATACTGGTTTTATGGTATTCTAGATCATCATTCATTAAGAACTCAGAAAAGTTATAGTACTTTTCAAAGTAAAGTATTTTAAGTATTTAAATATGAATATATTCGCATACCTTTGACATCGTAAGACTCCACAGATATTCTAAAATTCAAAAATGTTCATCACTACAATTTAAATATTCTGTTGATAAATCTCCACAAAGATCTAAGAACATAAATTAACATACTATTTCTTTTTTTTTCTTTGTGGAGCTAGGTATCAAACCTCACAAAGCGTTCATCACCAGCTCGAATTTAACAGATCTTGAAACTAAAATATTTTATATTTTACATAAGACACACCTCAAATAGATAACACTTTAGAAAAGATTTTATTTGGACCTAGAAGAAGTAAAAAGGTGAACAACAGCCCGGTGTGGTGGCGCATGGCTCTTTCCCAGCTATTGGAAGGCCAAGAGGTAAGAGACAGCAAGTTGGAGGTCAATCCGGGCAACTTGGCAAACCTTTCTCTTAAATTTTACACTAAAAAAGGTGGGGGTGGGGGAGGTGGATGTAGTTCAGTGCTTCCTGGGTTCAAGTAAGTCCCAGTAGGGAAAAAAAGGGGGAGGGAGGGATGAACAGAAGGGTATGAGGTAAAGGAGAAAAAAAAAACCCAAGTATTTATTTCTCTTGGGTTATATTTTCTTTGTATTTTCATTAAAAATGTACCATTAAAAAACTTAATTTGACAAGTTGACAAAAACTTAAATATAAGGATTAAAATCCAGTTATGTAGTAAATTCATGATCTGCAAATACATGTACACATACCTGGCAGAGCTGTTATGAAATCCCTCTGCAACATAGGCTTAAGGTAAGAGTTTATGTGCCCATGTTGGTAGTGACACATTTGGGATATAAGATGTTCCACAAATTCTACTTGATCAGACTCTGACCATTGTTCAAAGTACTTGACACACAATTCCTTTTCCTTCTCATAGCTTGCTGAGAGCTTCCGTTGCTTGGGCACAATCATACTGGAAGTGCCATTGGCAAGCTTTGTCTGTAAGAGAGGGATTAAAAGGAACACCACATCACTAAGTATTGAAAACAGGAAAGAGAGAGAAAGAGAAAGAGAGAGAGAGAGAGAGAGAGAGAGAGAGAGAGAGAGAGAGAGTGTGTGTGTGTGTGTGTGTGTGTGTGTTAACAATTTCTAGTCTGCCATGTTATACTATTTCTTTATGATTGAGCTTGCTCTGCTATTTTGGGAGGACTTGGACATTTGAAAGCCACAGAAATATCAGAATAAGGGGGTAACAAGGTATACTGCAAAAGACTATGTGCCCATTTCTAAAAGTTCACAGGAAGATATTATTTGCACATACAAGAAATACTTTAAAACCAAATGTGGAAAGCACACTGTTTCTACTACCAAGCAAAAAATGAATGTTCTTTTTTCAGTATATAGTAGGTACTGGACATTTAGATAATTTCTTGCTTGTAACTTATTTTTAAATAGTCAAATAAGGGGCTGGAGGAATGGCACAGCGGTTAAAAGCTCTGGCCTTTTAAGTACAAGGCCCTAAGTTAGATTCCCCGGCACCACATAAAGCTAGGCATGGTGGCACATGCCTGTAATCCCAGCACCTGGGAGGCTGAGGCAGGAGGATTGCTTTGAATCCAAGATCAGCCTGGGCTAGAGAGGGAGACTCTGTCTCAAAAAAAAAAAAAAAAAAAAAGTCAAATAAGAAATAGTCTATGGAAAAAAATTCAGTGAGTATTTTGAGACAGTATGATACCTTTGAAGATAAAGCTTAAATAACACTTATGCCCAATTTACCTTTTCCCAAAATCTTCCCTCCACAGTCATGACAGAGTATCTTACTCTGTAGTCCAGGCTGATTCTGAACTCACTGTGGTATTTAGCGCTTGCCTAGTGCTTTATCCACTGAATTATTCCTCCAGCCTCATAGAGCTTTCTAACTAATTGAGTTATTCAATAAGTATTTGAGCATTTATAATATCAAACACTGTCATTGGTGCAAGAAATACAATAATGAACATCAACAAGAGAATTGTTCCAATCATCACAAATACCTAGTTTAAGAGGCACAATTAAAAACGTAAGTAAATAAATGGAAAACATAATGCAGATTGTGCTATAAAGAAAAATAAAGCAGAATAGGGAGACACAAAAAAGGGATGTTATAATAACAGGCAAAATTCTAAGATGGCCCCCTATGATTACTGGCTCCTGTTATGGTACACCTACCTCATTATGTTCACACATACATTAATGTGGGTACTCCTGTGATTTTAAGAAAGGAACTAAATCAACTGAGCTTAGGATAGAGATTCTCTGGGGGTCTGATTAATTAGATAGAGGAGGCCTTGAATGTCGTCTTTTTCAACTGGTTGCAAAAGAGGAATAGGGGAATGTGGCAAAGGGAACACAGTCATGCTCTTGGATCTCAGAGCGGTCATGCTAGCCAGCCAGTGAGGAAATGGGTATCTCATTCCTGCAATGGCAAGGAACTGAAGTTTGCCAACAAGAATGATCTGAGAAGAGTTTCAGATGAGAACTCAGCTCAGCCAACACTTTCGCTGAATGCAGCCTTGTGTTACTCTGAGCAGAGAACACAACCACGTTGCACCAGACTTCCTACCTACACAACTGTACGTTAGGGCTGGGGATGTAGCTCAGTGGCAGAGCCCTTGCCTAGCATGGATAAGGTTCTAGATTCTAGTTCCCTGCACTCTCTCAATTCTCCCTCTAAAAAAGAACTCCAAGTTAATAAATAGATGTTCCAACTTGGTTAAGTTTGCAATGACTTGTTAAGCAGCAAATGATACAGTTATTTAAACCTACCTGGTCCTATAGAGAGAATATCTGGATACAGGAAATAAAATGAAGAAACTAGACAGGAAACTAAATATTTTATTACATGGGAACCTTTTTGACACCAGAAACCTATATAGTTGAAGATGATTCTCCCAAGGATTGAGAGGTAGGAAAGGAACATATGGACAGCAGATGTGGGTGAAGGTGAGGGAGGAGGGAAAGAAACAGGGCTACAAAGAAAATGGGACAGCTTTGAAATAAGGAGTAGGAGCAGGATGGAAGTGGGGAGCAAAGTTCTGCCTCCTGTCAGATTAGCAGCAGTTTTAGAACCTAACAGGAGCTCAGTAGAGAGGAGGCAGAGCTTAGCTCACACTTCTCTTCTTGTTGGGGTGGGGGCTGGGGATCCCTGGTCTAGGTAATAGGAATTTTGAGAGCAAAGGTCCTGGGATGTAGTGTATGCGGTATGCTTACAGACACAAGGGCCTGGTATGCTTGGAAATGAGTAAGCAAGGAGAAACAAGAGTGCAAAAAGCAGCCTGAGCCTTGTCAGTCAAGTCACTTAGGTGGTGGTCAGCATGATCCTACTCGGTCCTAAGAATGCTGCTGTTGCTGATCTGACAGGAGACAGAGCTTCCCTTCACCTCTCCTACTGTTGCTCACCATTTTAAAGCTGGACATACCCAAAGTGCCATAAAATTGTAACAGAATTTAGTAATACAGTTTTGCTATATAAGATACCGGCTTGTCTTATTTTCTACACGTTAACTGCTATATACAGACCTCTTTACAAATGGTTCTTGATAAAGAGATGAAAGTATGTTTTAAAGAAGCCATTCTATTTAAAAGAAAAATGTTGATGCCTAGAAATGGCAAGCTGTGATGTGTAGAGCTGGTTGTCTTTTATTTATTTATTTGTTTATTAGATACCTATATCTAATAAACCCTAAATAGGATATTTAAATACCTGGCTGGAGGGGGTGGGTGCTTGGGATTGACCTGGAGGGGTGTGTGCTGTTTCCATCCTTTCTCTAAGTTTTTCTCTCTGTACCACCAAGTTGTGAAGATCTTTGCCACTGGAGCTCTGGCTGTGGCCCTGCACCTGCTCCAGCCCTGCTATGTGCTTCCACCCTTTTCCAGTTGCCCACCTATAAATGGACTTTGACCCTTTAATTATTTAATTTAGGGTCTCGTTCTGTAGTCCAGGCTGGTACTGAACTAACTATGGAGCCCAGGCTGGCCCTGAACTCATAGCAATCCTCCTGCCTCAGTCTTCCAAGTGAAGTGCTGGGACTGTAGGCATGTGCCACCATGCCTTGGCTTTTGGGGTGCTGGGGAACTGAACTCAGGGCCTTATGCTTGCTAGGCAAATACTTTCACTACTGTATTATTCCTTCTGGCCCAGAGTTGATGTTTTCTAGCATAAATGTCACTCTTGTCTATGACATAGACTATAGATGATTAAAAAGACAGTTTCTAGAAATGGACCCTAGGGGAATTTGAGGCAGCTTTTTTTAGTAGGTTATTTGCTTGCATCTCAGCAATGAAAAACTCATCAAATGTGAAGCAAGGGGCTGGAGGAATGGCACAGCCATTAAAGTGCTTTCCTAGTAAGCGCAAGGGCATGAGTTCAACTCCCCAGCACCACATAAAGCTGGGTGTGGTGGTACATGCCTGTAATCCCAGCACTTGGGAGGCTGAGGCAGGATTGCCGTGAATCCAAGGGTAGCCTGGAGCCTGGGCTATACAGTGAGTTCAGGACCAGCCTGGGTTACAGAGTGAGACCCTGTCTCAAAAAAAAAAAAAAAAAATAGTGAAGTGAGAGATTTAGATAGCTGACAAACAAGGTGGGTTTACAAACCTGACCAAATGCCACTTTTCATTCATACAACCAACACTTTCCTCACGGTCACTGTTGATCTATTTGCTTTTTATCTAATGTTACTGGCTAAGTATCAGAAATGTCAGTAACAGAAACATTCATCAAGTTAACAAACTGATCCTGTTTATTTTTTAACCAATTCATGTATTTCTATAATCATGAGTCAAGCTTTCATTAGTGGTATCAGATTGTTAGAAAAAACTGTCTAAGAGCTTAACAAGTTTGATTGACTATCCTACTGGAGGAGCTAACATTCACTGGAGCTAACATTCAATGAGCAAATCATAACTAGGACTCAAAATATTTAACTATTAGAAATGAGTAAATTGAGATTCCATATACTTGCCAACCATTCTGTAATGTTCTGGCCAATATTACATTCTAGCCATCACCCTTTAAAACAAGGAATATTTTACAGCGTAGGCACATATCTCACTTTCAAGGAGCTAACCATGACTCCATACTATATATGGTATAGTATGCTTTGGCCCTGGAGAAAAGGATCTAGTTTCAAATTCAAGCTCTCTATCAGCTGTGTGACATAGAATAAGTAACTTTATCTTTCTGTGTTTACCTCAACTGTAAAAAGGGAAATCATAGGACCTAGGGGCTTGGGAGCGTAGCTCAATGGGACAGCATTTGCGTGACACAAGCAATGTGCTGAGTTCGAGTCCCAGCATTGTAAGAAAAAATAATCCACAAATAACAGGAATAACAGGTTAGATTTCTGTGAGGATCACATGTAAAAATCTATGAAAAGCAAGCTTAGCATACTACCTAACACTCAAGGAAGTGCTCAGGATATCATCCTCTTCCCTTCCAGTACTGGGGATTGAAGTCAGGGTCACCCATAACGCTAGGAAATCTCTCCACCACTGAACTACCTCTCTAGCCCTAAATCAACATATTTAACTCATGACACTATTGGAATTCGGCTTTCCCCTACTTTCTTCAGATATTATCTTTTTTCTCACTATGTAATGTATATTTTTCTATTTTAATCTTTAATAAAGTTTGATATAAATAAGAGCATAATCTTAAGTATACATACAGCTCAATGAATTTTCATGAAGTGAACATACCAATGTAGCCAACACAGAGATCAAAAAACGGGTCATCCCAGCCTCACAACTCCCCTTTTGTGCTCCTTTCCACATCCAACCACAAGGAACTGTTATATTCATTTTCTTTTTTTTTAAATGTATTTTTGAAAAGCATATGAACAACAACAAAAAAATCCCATGTAGTATATTTAGGAACAAATTTGACAAAATGTGTAATATCTGTAAATGACAAAAAACTGCTAATGAAAAATTTTTAAAGATTTAAATACATGTAAAGATATGTTCACATATTAGATTCAATATTGTAAGATATTCTTTCTAAGCTGATCTACCAAGTTAGCCCAGTATCAAAATCTCAGCAGGCACACTGATTCTAAAAATTTATACAGAAAGGCAAAAGACCTTGGGGATGGTGGCAGAGCTCAGCAGTTAAAGCACTTGCCTAGCAAGAGTAAGACCCTAGGTTCAATTCCCTAGCATTGCATAAGCTAGACGTGGTGGTGCACACCTGTAACCCCAGCACTCAGAAGGCTGAGACAAGAAGATTGCTGTATGTTCCAGACCAACCCAGGCTAGAGACAGTGAGTTCAGAACCAGCGCAGACTAATCAGCAAGACCTTGTCTCAGAAAAAAATCAAACAAAACAAAACAGGAAAGTCAAAAACCTAAACTTAGCTAATATACTCTTGAAAAATTTGAGAGGATTTATACTACTGAATTTCCAAAGATGCTATAGTAATCAAAGTAGTACAGCTTCAGTGTAAGGACCAAAGTGTAAACAACTGACCAAAATAGCCAGAATAAAGAGCACAGGCACATGCTGAAGTATGGCCAACTGAAAACGTACTATGATAATTTAATAGAGTGAAAGATAGCCTTTTCAAAAAACTTTAAAACAAGTGCATTTCCAGATAGGAAAAAATACTGTGGCTATTCCTTACTTCGATTAATGTAAGAGAATCCTAGATTTATAGGAGCTAAAACTATAAAACATCTAGAAATAAATGGTTGTCCTAGGGAAAGGCAAAATTTTACTGGTCACAAATGAATACCTACCTTATTTTCTTTTTATTTTTTTGAAGTTTTAATTTCTTGTGGCACTAAGCAGTGTGCCCAGGGTCTTATCACTGAGCTACATCTCTAGCCATTTTTAAATTTCTTATTTCAGACAACTCACTAAATTATCCAGGGTGGACTTTAACTTACAATCTTCCTGCTTCAGCCTCCCAGAGTGTTGGGATTACAGCTATGTACCATCATGCTTAGCTATAAACATTTTTTAATAAAAGAAAAAATTGTCACATGATAAAATATAAAAATTTTGACTTCCAAAATAGATACAAATATATATATATATATATATATATATATATATATATATATATATATTTTTTTTTTTTTTTTTTCTTGAGACAGGGTCTCACTCTGTAGGCCCAGGCTGGTTCTGAACTCACTATGGAGCCCAGGCTGGCCTTGTTCTGAACTCACTATGGAGCCCAGGCTGGCCTTGTTCTCCCAGCAATCCTTCAAGTGCTGGAATTACAGGTATGCACCATCACACATGGCTTATGTAGTGCTGGGGTTAGCGCTTACTAGGCAAACACTTTAACTACTGAGCCATTCCTCCAGCCCCCAATAAAAGTTTTTAAAAGTACAAACTGGGAGAAACATTTAAAAAGGGACTTATATCCAAATTACATAATTTTTAGAGTGCAATAGTGAAAAAATAAATACCTTTTCTTAAAAAAAAAATGCCGGGCCCAAGGGTATAGGCCTGTAGTATCAGCACCAGCATTTTCTGGATGCCGAGGCAGATGGGTAACAGGTTTGAAACCAGCCTGGGTAACTGAATGACTTATCAGGACACAGACCCAAAATCAAAAAAATTAAAAATGAGCTGGGGATGTGAATGCCTTTGGCTTGATTCCTAGTACCAAAAACTGACTAAACAAAAATACCTGGCTTATATTTTAAACTGACAAAAAGATTTGAATACAACACACACACACACACACACACACACACACAGAGGCATCCATGGATGGTCAATAAGTATATGAAAGGAGCTAGAGGAATAGCATAGCTGTTAAAGCGCTTGCCCAGCAAGTACAAGGCTCTAGGTTCATTTCCCCTGTATCAAATAAGCTGGGTATGGTGATGCGCGGCCATAATCCCAGAACTTGGGAGGCTGAGGCAGGAGGGTTGCTGTGAGTTCAAGGCCAGCCTGGACTACCTAAGTGAGACCCTGTCTCAGAAAAAAAAAAAAAAAAAAAATATATATATATATATATATATATATTTTAAGATAATGAGGTACTGCTACACATTAAAACAGCTAACAGGACTGAAAAACTAAGTATTTGCAAGAATGACTAGAAACCAGGTCTCTTACACACTGCTGGCCTAATGTTCAATGGTAAAACCACTTTAGAAAACAGGCTGGCAAGGGTTTAAAAAGTCAAATATATACTTAGTGATACGACCAAACAATTCTGTTCTTTTCACTGACTCACACAAAGACTTGCCACTAATGTTCATTGCTCCTTTATTTGTAGTAATCTGATGCTGTAATAATAAAGTGTTTATTGAGATAAAGTGGTAAATTATGTGTCTGTACAATGAAACAATACTCAGCAATAAAAGGAATGAAATACAGATACACAAAATGACAAGGATAAATCTCAAATACATGCTGTATGAAAGAAAACAGGCACATGTATACAACTGCAGGAACAAAAAATTTAAAGTTGAGTGAACAAAACCAGAACCATGGTTGCTTTGAGCTAGATGTGTGAAGGGGCTTATTATGGAGGGGCATGGGAACTTTTAGGGGAGCAAAAGTATTGTACCTTGATTACAAGCTTATAAAATTGATAAAATTCACTCAACTATATACTCAGCTATACACTGCAATATTAATTCTGTGTGTAAATAAGACATTTCTCTACATTTCTAAAGAACTCTGAAGATGAAAGTGTTTGTTTTTAGGCCGTGACCCCCTACCATTCTCCTATACAGATATTTCTACAAATGTCTAGAGTAAACACAGCAAAATTTCAATTTGAGAACCTCTGAAAAGACACAAAAGCACAGTGAAAAGTTCTATTATTGAAAGGCCCAAAAGGTTGTATATTAGAGTGGGAGAAAGGGGAAGGGTTACTGGTTGTGGCAGAATTGATTTGGCTTTCCCAACAAAAGCCTGATAACTCAACTACTACCGTTCAAATGTCTAGAAAGTTGACAAACAGTGTCAGTTTAATGGTAACACTAACTTTCTGCCACCCTTGAACATCTCCTCTTCTGCTTTTCTGCTTACAGTGAGCAGCTGTCTCCAAAAGAAAGAAGCTGTCAGGTGACAAGCAAATGAAATCCAAAGAGCTAAGTACTTATAGAACTGTCTTCCAGCTTAGTCCTCAAAAGTTAATGTTTTCCTCCCTAAAAATAATATTATGTGTGCCACTTTTATAATTACCATGATTTTACCTGAAGAGCATCCTGGGAAGGGAGGAGAAAATATACACTTGTAGACATTAAGTGGCTTAACCACTAATACTAGAGCATTAAATATGCTGACTCGGAGCCCACGCCTATTTATCTCAGTACTGAGGCTGAGGCAGGAGTTTAAGGCTACCATGGGCTACATAGTGTGTTTAGGACTAGTCTGGACTACAGAGTGAGATCTTGTCTCACTAAGTAAGTAAGTAAATAAATAAGAAAAATGACTTTGCTAACTGAACTACACACAGGTTAGAAAATATACCACGGACTAGCTGACTTAACAGCTGAATGTTCCAGTTTGCATGCAAACTCTGATCTAACCAAAAGAAAGGAAGTGAGAAGTAGAGAGAGAGAGAGAGAGAGAGAGAGAGAGAGAGAGAGAGAGAGAGAGAGAGAAAACTATTCTAAACTTAGGGCACATTTGGAATTGAGGTTTTAAGGGCTAATGAGATGCAAATTATAAAAGATATCTCAAGATTCTGTTCGATTTTAAGAAGTCTCTGGTGGGCTAGGGAATAGCTGAGGGTTTAAAGTGTTTGCCTAGCGAGCTCAGGGCCCGGGGTTTGATTCCCCAGTACCACTTAAGCTGGGCAGGGTGGTGTTTGCCTGTAATCTCAGCACTCAGAAGGCTGAGCCAGGAGGTTGCCACGAATTTGAGGCCAGGTTGAGTCATATAGTGAGTTCAAGACCAGCTTGGACCACAGAGTGAGATCTGGTCTCAAAAAAAGTCTGGTAATACAAACTATGGCAGGGGTAAGTAGATATTATAATGATTAAGACAATGAATTACAAATAAAATGAGCAAAAGTTCTGCTGGGAATGAGGATACACCAAGGGGAATAGGACAAGAATTCTGATTAAGAATGAAATTTAACTAATTACCACTTATTGAGTGATTACTCTGTGCAGGACACTTTACTAAGTGCGAGGGGAACTGCAGTGAACAGGCACACAAGGTTTCTTTGCCCTCTCTGGGGAGAAGTGATGAAGGGGCCAACAGAAGAAATAGGTTAACTTCAGAAATCATGCACTGTGAAAATAAGATAAAACAGGAAGTGAACAGTACAGCCTATTTTAACTGGCATGGCCAAAAAACACACCTGCAGGATGTGACATTTGAGCTGAGATCATCTGAGGTGAGCATAATGACAGTCAGTCTTGTGGGAAGGTCTTTACTACAAAAGGAAAAGCAAGTGCATAGGTATATTCAAGTTTAAAGACAGAAAGAGACCTGGGTAGCTGAGGCAGAGTGTATAAGAGGAAGTGTTGACAAATGAGGTAGTTCGGGCCCTCTGGGCTACGGAGGGAGCCTGAATTTCATTTGAGATGAAAAGGAGAACCCTTGGAGGTTTTTAAATAGTCAAGTATGACATCATCCGATTTCTGCCTTAGAAATATTTTTAGAAGTTGCAACATAAAGAATGGACCAGGAACCAGGAGTAAGAACAAGTTGCAAGAACTAGGAAAAGAAGATCAATTATTAATAGAAGACTGGTAAAAATGAGAAAAAAAAAAGAGAAAGGTTTTTAAGAGATCTATACTATACTCTTTACAGGGTGCTGCAGGCTTTAAATAAGAATCCAAGCCGGGTGTGGTGGCATGTGCCTGCAATCTCAACACTTGGGGGACTGCAGCAGATGAATCAAAAATTAAGCCTACCTTGAGCAATTTAGCAAAACTCTGTCTCAAAACTAAACACCTGAATGTAGCTGGGAATGTAGCTCAATAAGAAAGTCTTGGGTTCAATCCCTAGTGCTGCCAAAAATAAGTGGGGGGAGCGAAAACCTCAGAATCAAAGCCAAATCAAAAAAACCCCCAAAACATTGAATTAAGGTTTTTAGCCAAGGATGGCTTCAAACCCAGGCAACCACCCTGTCTCAGCCTCCCGAATGCTGGGATTATAGGTGTGCACTGCCATGCCCAGGCAGTATATGGTGCTGGGGAACTGAATCCAGGACCTAGCAAGCACAACCACTTTAACCACTGAGCTATGTCCCCAGCTCCTGATATAAGTTTTTTTTTTTTTAAAAAAAACTTCTTATAGTTTTCCCTTTATTTTTTTAAAGTATCTTCCTCGTTGGGGTGTGTGCAGGAGGTGGGTAAGGGGTAGGAAGAGAGTTGAGGGGGAAGGCTGTATACTGGGGATTGACTGAAATCAAGGCCATTGCACTGAGCTACATCCCTAGTCTTTTTGATTGTTTTTGTTTACTAGGGATTGAACTAGAAAGCACACCTAAGAAAGACGGAGATAATAGTGAAAACTCTATAGGGCTCCCAAAGGGGTAGAAACAAAGGAAACCCACTGGGACATGGGGATTTTATTACAAGAAGATTTCAAGAGAAATGGAAAGAATCTGGCCATAAATTGTACATGCAGATAAAAGGTAATAATTGCTCTAAGGTGGGAAATTAACCTTCAATGTATTAAAGTTCTTACAAACTTTCTAACTTTTACTGACCAATAGTCTTTTATCTTTTGGGGGGGATTAGAGTGGGAAGTGGGAGTCTAAATGAAAAAAAAAAGATAGTTAAACATGTAGAATGGGGTACACATTTCAAAAGATACAACACAGTTCTCTGTGGGATTATCATATTAATATTTTAACAGCTTCTACTAGATATGATTACTTATTAGGTGAACTCATAAATATGTCAGATCTGATTAGTGAATGCAGAAGACAGGAAGAGGAAGATTTGTCAAGACAAAGTTCACATTATAAATTCCAATGATTTTTAATAAACAACAAAGAAAAGCGTACTACCATTCTAATTTTTTAAATTAAAATTCACTAGGAAATTAACTCAGAATGTCCCAGTATACAGGACTCTTTTAAGACTAGATACCTGCCAATCTTTTCTTCTATTTACTAGCTATGAGAAAAGCCATATATAAAATTTACTGAAGTCAAACCAAAGCCACTTTGATTTCCTGATTTTTTATGTACTTAAAAGGACAATGTAGTTATGTAACAGTTTTAAGTTTCAAAACTGAGACTTCTGTTTCTTTTGTGGGCTCCTTCATGCAACTTCATAGCTTCCAGGGTGATGGGTTCTTTTGTTCTAAACCAAGAAACTCACAGTAGTTTAATTTACTGCTGCATTATTATAGCTACCAACTACACACACCTCTAAGGCTGGTAAACCCACTGATATAGACAGTGCCACCTTAAAAGGAATTTAGGATAGGTCCTAGTGAAGAGGGGAAAAAAAGAGGACATAATGTTTAATTATAAGAAATGATTGAAATAGGCACAGACATACCCCGGGTGTCTCTGCACTGCAGCAAGCTCTAAACTTGTTATCGTTAATGGTTTAAATTTCACTGTGCTAATCATTTCAGGACACAAGCCTTTCTTGATAATCTAATGAATTATTCCAACATCCTTCAGCAAAAAAAAAAAAAAAAAAAAAAAAAATTCCTCCATGACAGCACTAATTACAAGACGTTTTCCCAGTGCTTATGTAAAATATGACAGAGCAGCAGCTTAGGGAATTGCAGAAAACTGCTTCTAATTTCCACTGAGAAACTGACAAACACCTCTCTTTCATCTCTCCCAGCTCTCAAGTAAGATTTAACTTTCTCATTTAGTTAATTACCGAGTGAGGATCATCATTTCCCCGGATCGGAGCGGCACAGAGCCTTTATCGTGTTAACTTGTGAACTTGATCGATGGCTGCTGCTAAAACTTAATAACTTCACCCCCTGGCAAATTGTAAGATAAATATAATAGGAGAAACTCTGACAGTAAAAACCTGCCAGAAATGAGCACTGTGTTTATGTTTCTTTGCAGGCAGCAAAAAAACAACCGACAGCTTATTACTGGTTGCGTGTTACTTATATTTAAAAGACTCCAGGCAGTTAACTTTCTATGTACTGTTAAAACTTTGCTCACAAGATGGAAAAACGTGGGGGAAGAAAGAGCACTAGTGTTGCTGATTTAGAGAAGTATGAGAGGAAAAACAGGGAGAAGTGCAACACAAGGAACCAAATACATTGTGTAAGATCTCCAAAATGTCGTGTTTTGGGGGCTGGAGGAATAGCACAAATGCTTGCCTAGCACATACAAGGTCCTGAGTTCCATTCCCCAGAACCAAGATAAACTGAGCGTGGTGGCACATGCCTATAATCCCACTACTCGGGAGGCCAAGACAAGAGGATTGCTGTGAATTCAAAGCCAAGAGGGGCTACATAACAAGATCAGGACCAGCCTGGATGACAGAGTATGATCCTGCCTCAAAAATAGTCATATTTTTCCTATAAAAGGCCAACCAACATAAATAGACATAAAATCATCTTTAACTCTGAAAAAAAAATAACTGGCCTTCAAAAATACTGTACTATTATCTAGGAGTAAAGAAAGAAAATTTTGCTTACCTGGGCTGGGGGATATAGTTTAGTGATTAAAGGGCTTGCCTAGCATGTACAAAGCCTTGGATTTGAAGCTCTAGTACCACATAAAGATTAGCTGGGTGTGGTAGTGTGTGACCGTAATTCCAGCACTCTGGGAGGCTGAGGCTGGAGGACTGCTATGAGTTTCAGGCCAGGTGGGGCAACATGGTGAGTTCAGGACCAGCCTGACAGCAAAGTAAAACTCTGCCTCAATTTGGGGGGGTGGGGTGGGGGGAGAGAGGGAGAAAGGAGGGGGAGGGAGAGTGAACTTTTCCCCCCATTTTATTGATATGTAGGGAGAGTGAATTTTGCTCAATTTTTTAAATGACCATTAAACACATACCTAAAAATTCAATTAACTACAAAATTCCTAGATGCCTTTTCAAAATTGCCTGTATTTATAAAACTATTCACTAACTGTACCAGTTCCCTCCTTGTGAAACGAGTAAACTTCAGCTAAGAAATGAGTAACCTAGTCTAGAACCCTTCATCTACTCTTATATTGACCTTCTAAGCCTAGTTAGTTAACCTAGAAAAAAAGTCTGAGCTTGGAATTTTACCATTTAACTGAGGCAGGGTTGGTACCATGGCGTCATGGAGCAGGAATTTTATGCTTTTTAAGACCAACAGTTCCAAGCACAACAGACAAGGTGTACAACAGAAGGTGTAGCAATGTTGAACTGCTGCTCACCAATGCTTTTCCTCCAGTTCCCAAGACAACAGGGATGAAAACAAATCAGTATATAAACCACCAAGCCTATCAGACGAGCACTTTCCTAGTATAGAAATATTTTAGAAAACAAGACAGGAATTAAGTTTTAGGAAAGATAAAGGCATGAAGGCTATACAGAACTTAACAGCTTAAGCCTCATTTGTGAGATGATATTCTACATGTACTATGTGTGATACTAGCACCAATAAGCCAAAAGCTTAATGGCAGACTCCAGAGGGCCACCATTTTGAGAGTTGGGAAAATTCAGAAAATTGAACATTAAAATAGCAAAACAAATTTATATTCATCAGATTATCAAATCTATTTTATTTTGTTTTTACTTTCATGAAAGAAAAATCTACTGGGGCCAGGCGAACAGGCTGGCCTCAAACTCAATACTCTTCCGTGCTACTCCTCCCGCCCATATAAAGAGCATTCATAACAGACATGTCTGTAACCTCAGCACTTGGGAGGCTGAAGCAGGAGGACTGCTGTGTGTTTGAGATGAGCCTGGGCTACACAGTGAGCTCAGGACCTGCTTGGACTACAGAGACCCAGTCTCAAAAAAAGGGATGGGGGGAATTGTATTTTTGGGTCTCCTTTGTCTATTGGAAGCTTTATTCTCTTTCTATATTTCTTCCCATAAAGTGCCTTCTCTACACTGTGAAGAAAAAAAGAAAGAAAAGGAAGGGCTCAAGGATCGTACAGTGATTAGAATGTTTGCCTAGCAAGCACAAGGGCCCTGAGTTCGATTCCCTAGCACCACATAAAATGGTTCTGGTGGCACTTGCTTATAATCCTCTAATCACAGCACATGGAAAGCTGAGGCAGGACTGCCTGAGTTCAGGGCCAGCCTGGGCTACACAGTGAATTCAGGATCAGCCTAGACTACATAGAGTGACACCCTGTCTATAAAACAAACAAACAAACAAACATGAAAAACCCCAGAAGTACAAAGGACATTAAAATTGATCATCTTTTCAACTACTGATAAGTAGACTACATAAGCCAATAAAGTAATAGACAGTGTCTACATTTTAGTATGCAAGTATTTTTAGAGTCTTTTAAAAGAATTACAATTATTTGATTCATTCAGGAAGGAGCAATATTTCTGTGTTATCCAAAGGAGTCTTTTTCCTTCAACTGAAATTAATGAAAGCAGCTAGAATAATTCTGCCTTTGGAGGATACAAAATTTTAAGTAGTTGTGATCACAGAAAGGAAGAAAAGGGAGGAAAAGCAAGAGAAGTGGGGCAAGGAGAAGAGAGGAAAGAAAAGGGAAGGAGCAAGAAGGAAGACAGAAAGCGGAAGAAGCTAGGACTAGGGAAGAATGTCAAAGCTACTGGAGATAGAAAAGGAGGATTGGGGACTAGGTGCTGGGGTAGGTGAGAGGCCAGAAAAAAGAAAGGAAGAGGAATAACCATGGGTAAAGCAATGATGGGGAAGAGGGAAGACATGATGGGCTGGGGAAGAGATGAAGTGGAGAATGAGAGGATGGTGGAAGGAGGCAGGAAGAGATGAAGGGTTATAACCAGTGTAACGAAATGGAAAAGGGACAGATTGAGCTGGCCATGGTGGCACACACTGTGGTGATATACCTGGGAAGCTGAGTAAAGAGTGCAGGAGGATTGCAGTCAGTCAGAAGCTGGCCTGCACTACATAGTGAGTTTAGGACCACCCTTGACTACAGAGTGAGACCCATCTCAAAAAAAAAAAAAAAAAAAAAGGGGGGGGGGGGGGGGGGAAGGCAGGTGACACCGATTATCAAGTTCGCCTGCTGCTCTAACATAAGTAACATGCTCATTGGACAGAAAGGTTCTCTCCCACACAATAAACAAAACAAGAGGGAAAGGAGATGACACCTATTTTTTAGAAAACCACTTAATGTTTTGTAAGGCAGTGATAAAATGACATCATTGTCTGGAATCTGGTTGTTCCCTCTGATAGCTTCCTCAGGAAGAGGTTGCTCATCTAGATGTTAAATGCTATTAATACTGGCAAAATAAGATTTCTGTGGCAGTGAAAACTTAAGTCTTCTTAAATCCCCTTCAAAACCTCCCTTCCTTTACTCAGCATCAAAAATTTGGATCCCACCATAAACAACAAGGAATGATGAAGGCATCCCCTGCCAGAGCAGAAAACAAACAGATGCATTTAAAACACAAAAAGTACACAGCAAAAATACAGTCAGTATTAAAGTCGGAAAAAAGAACTACCCATTGCCTCTTTAAGCTCTCATCTTTAGACTTTTGTGTCTTATAAAAGGACATTAGTAACTTGGTTAAAACTTGTTCCTTATCTACAAACTGTTTTTCTTTTTTTTTTTTTTTTTGAGAGGGGATAGGATCTCAGGAAGCCAACTCAGCTTTCTAGAAGAAATTCCCCTCTTTCCAAATGCTTGTTAATGCATGTTAAATGCAGCAAGAAATAATCCTATGAGGCAGCAGCACAGGCCTCTCTTAGCTGCAGTGAATGAAGTAAATGACTTGTAACTTTTGGAAGTCTTGGTTATCTGCAGGTAAAACTTTAATAATCCTTGGAGCATCAAGGGACTAAAGACATTTCTCTCTGGAATACTTCCTTAGTTGTTTTAATTTATCCAAGAAAAGCTCAGTTTGGCTGTAGCATCGGTTTGTTTGTTTTTTTTTTTTTAGCAAAGGTGATCAAAATAACTTTCTTAGATTCATATAAATTAGCAAAGTTCTGATTTAACTTCAGTCTGTAGTTGTTGCATAAACTGCACAGTTTTTCTAGTGTGAAATTCTGGGCTGGAAGAATAGCACAGTAGTTAGAGTACTTGCCTAGCAAGTGCAAGGCCCTGAGTTCAATTCCCAGCACCACACAATCCAGGCGTGGTAGAGTACAATTGTAATCCCAGCACTCGGGAGGCTGAGGTAAGAGGACTGCCAGGAGTCCAAGGCTAGACTGCCAGGCCACATGTGAGTTAAGGACCAGTCTGGATTACAGAGTGAGACCCTGTCTCAAAACAAAACAAAACAAAACAAAAAACCATGAAAAAAGAAATTCTGGCTATTCCTCTTTTTCAAAACAACGACGCTCCCAAATCAATGATTGAGAGCAAATGTGGAAGATGAGGACTGCTTTGCATAGATGGAGAAATACACTTTCTATTGCCAAAAGGGGTTTACTTATGTACTAACACTAACAATACGACACTGAAAACAGCCCAAATGTCTCTCTGTAGAAATTTATATTTATGCAGCTGAACACTGTAAAAAGAAAACCAAACAATTATTATGACTTGATGGCTATATCCCAGGTCTGTTACTTAGTTGGTGTGTGATCTTGGGTAAATTACCTAACGTCTCTATGCCTCAAATTTCTCATCTATAAAGTAGTGACATTTATATTACTTAGCTTTATTTATTTATTTATTTATTTATTTATTTATTTATTTATTTATTTTTGAGACAGGGTCTTGCTTTGTAGTCCAGGCTGGCCTTGAACTCACTATGTGACTCAGGCTGGCTTCAAACCCAGGCAATCCTCTTGCCTCAGCCTCCCAGTGCTGGCATTAGAGGTATGTGCCACCATGCCCAGTTTATGTGGTGCTAGGGAATCTAACTTGGGTCCTTGATCTTGCTAGGCAAGCACTTATTATCACCAAGCTATTCCTCTAGCCCTGGAATTGTTGATGTCAAGATAAAAATATGCTAATATATACAGAGGCAGTTAAAAGAGTACTTGACACATACAGTAAGGGCATAAGCAGCCATTATGATTTTAACTAGAAAGATTGCTGTATGGTTGATGATTATAATTAGCTTAATTTTTTATTTGGTAAGCTGAATCTTTTATCCAAACTAATGCTAGGAGTAGACACTGCTTTTGGGAAATGCCTTATAATGAAAGCATACGGGAGCCCTCTTCTCTCATTACTAAGGATGTTACATCAGTGTACTGACACTTAGCCCATAGGGAAATGTGGCAATCTTTAATCTATTTCTAAGACTGTTTTCAAAATTTTCATGTAGCATAATATTTAAAATACTACTATGCAAAATTAAGAATCAAAGTCAGGGTTGGGGCATAGCTTTGCAGTTAGAGCACTTGCTTAGCTAAGCACAAGGCTCTAGATTCAATTCCTCAGAACCACATAAACTGTGTATGGTGGTGCATACCTGTAACCCCAGCATAGAGGAGGCTGAGGCAGGAGGATTTCTGAGAGTTCGAGACCAGCCTGGACTATAGAATGAGACCCTGTCTCAGGAAAAAAAAAACCCCAAGAAAACCAAAAGAATGAAAGAAAGAAAGAAAGAAAGAAAGAAAGAAAGAGATTCTAAGTCAAATTAAATTTCCAAACAGAATGATAACATGATGTTAGTATTTCTATAAAACTAAACTAGAGAAGACAGAAAAAGCAAAAGGAAATCTCAAAGTATTCTGTATAACATGGAATAAAAGATGTCAGTGTACTTTTTTTCACTGTCAAATCTTCCAGACTTTAGCCAGAACACATTTCCCTAACACCTACATTTAGTGAGGAAATTATCAGAATGTTAACAAAACTCTCAGTGCATTGTTCAAGTTTTTAAAAATCCATTTTACTTTCTGCCAATGAGATATTATCCAGGCTGGAGGAATGGCACAGTGATTAAAGTGCTTGCCTAGCAAACCCAAGGCCCTGAGTTCCATTCCCCAGTACCACATGAGCTGGGTGCGGTGCATATGCCTGTTAATCCCAGCACAAGGGAGATTGAGGCAGGAGGACTGCCTTGAGTTCAAGGCCAGCCTGGACTACACAACAAGACTCTGCCCCACCTCTCACCCCCGAAAGATAATATCCCATTAGATTTTGTACTTTGTTTCATTCATCAGCAAAGACAAGGCTAGGTCAGAAATCAGACTAAAATTCTGGCTGCCATTAGTACCTACCTCCATTTTCTCTTAAAAACCTTATTACTTTTTAATTTTGCTTGAAGGTTACTTACGTTTGCCCCACACAGGCACCATTTTTATGGGGTTTCATATATCAGAGATTGTCAATTTTTGATATTCTGAGAAGACACTACCTTGTGAGGGTCACACACCAATTCCCTCTCCACTCCTAGAATAAGACAAATTCCCACCAGAGAGTTTGTATATGCATGTGCTGGGAAAGAGGGTGGAAAAAGAAAACAGAAATCAGAAAGACAGTGGCTTCCACAATATTTAAGCACTTGTTTTTTTTTTTTTTTTTTTTTTTAGACAGGGTCTTGCTCTGGTGCAATCCTCCTGCCTCAGCCTCCGAGTGCTGGGATTACAGGCATGCGCCACCACGTCCAGCTTATATGGTGCTGGGGAACCAAACTTGGGTACTTAGCACTTGCTAAGCAAGCGCTTTAACCGCTGAGCTATTCCTCCAGCCCCAGCACTTGGTTTTAAAAATAGGATTTCTGGGCTGTGAGAGTAGTTTAGTGGTTAAAGTGCCTGGCTAGCAAGCCCATGGTCTTGAGTTCAATTCCCAAGTACTTCATAAACTGGGTGTGGTGGCGTACACCTGTAATCTCAGCACTTGAGAGGCTGAGGCAGGAGGATTACAGTTGAGTTCAAGGCCAGCTGGGCTATATAATGAGATCAGGATCAGCCTAGACTAGAGTGAGACTTTGTCTTAAACAAACAAACAAGAAAAGGATTTGCTTAGGGCATGCTGGGCACACCAGACACCCCACCTACTCAGGAGGCTGAGGCAGGACTACAAGTTTGCAGACAGTCTGAGTAACTTAGTGAATCCTGACTCAAAATACAATTTTAAGAGGGTTGCAGATGTAACTCAGTAAGTAAGGTGCTTGCTGAGCATGCAAGAGGGCCTGGGTTCAATTGGCAGTACTATGAAAGCAAAGGAAACGAAAGCAAAAGAGATTTATATTGATTACTTGTAGAATTTGGCTATTCTTACAGGGTAAAATGATTTTTATAAAACCATTTTCTGACTTACAGTCTTAGTTACTTTTTTGTTGCTCGGACAGACTCCCTGATGCCTACAACTTTAGGGAGGAAAGATTTACTTTAGCTCACTGTTTCTGAAGGTCACAGTCCATTCATGGGCAGGTGGCTGGGGCCAGAGAATGAGCTTCTCATGGGATGGCAGAAAAGAGTCAAGTGTGAGAGAAAGGAGCAGACCTACCCTTCTAGGTCCCGTCCCAGTGATCCACACCTTCTGAATCAAGTCCCAAGCATCTACTCATTCTGGCTAACCTCATCTCCCAACAGCATTCAAATACATAAGGGTTTTATTTTTGGCGGAGGAGGGGCACGCAAAACCATAACACTATCTAATCTATTTCTTTCACTTGGGTGTGGCTCAAGCTTATATGGAATACCTATAAATAATGAAATTTTTCTGAGTGTCACCAAACTATTTTTTGTTGCTGTTGTTATACTGGTGAATGAATCCAGGGCCTTTGCACGGAGCTACATCCCCAGCTTTACCCCTCAACATACCTTCCTTTTTTTTTTTGGGAGACAGAGTCTCAAACTAAGTTACACAGGTTGGGCTCAAATTTATAATCTTCCTGCTTCATCTTCCAGTCTTGAGATCACAAGTGTGTGTCATTACTTGCAGCTACAAACTCTGTAGTTATTCTATTTGCCATCTAAAGAATATACACTGAAGTTTGATGCTTCATAAACAAATATTTCATGAAAAAGTTTCTACAGTTCTACCCACCCTCACAGCAAGAGTGAGGCAGCATGATGACAAAGATTTAGGCCAGTCCTGTCACTAGGTGATCTCAGGCAATTTCTATCAGTATGGAAGATGAGTAGATAGACAGGATCATCTGAGGCTGTCTGGCTCTTATATTTTGAAACTATAATTCAGGTTCCATGGTAAAGTAAAATAGAGTTGAAAATATAAATTTTAAAGTAGATATTTATTCATATATATAATTTTTTTTTGAGTCAGGATCTCATTTTGTCATCCTAGCTGGTCCTGAGCTCACTATCTACACCAGGCTGACTTTGAACACACAGCAATTCTCCTGTCTCAGCCTCCTGAGTGCTGGAATTACAGGCATGCAACACCATGCCTGGTTTGTGTGGTAGTGGAACTGAGCTTAGGGCTAAGCAAGCACTCTAACTGCTGAGCTACACCTCCAGCTCTTCTTTATATTTTCTTACCAAAAAATTAACACAGTAGAGATTAAAATATACCTTCAAATTTTAAAATATATACATTTTGATGATAACACTAGGATAAGTAACATATTCTACAACCCCCAGGATTCTTGTTGAACCTTTTTTTTTTCTTTTTAGACAGGGTCTCACTTTGTAGTCCGGGCTGGTTCTGAGCTCACTATGCAGCCCAGTATGGCCTCGAACTCACAGCAATCCTCCTGCCTCAGCATCTTGAGTGCTAGAATTACTGATGTGTGCCACCATGCCCAGCTTATGTGGTGCTGGGGAATTTAACTCCGGTACTTAGCATTTGCTAGGTAATAGCGCTTTAACTGCTGAGCTATTCCTCCAGACCTTCGTGTCAAACTTTTCTTAATTGAATTTTTAATCTCCCTCCCAAAAAGACAGAGGCAAACATTCTCTGAATTTTCTACATGCATAGCACATTCCAAAATTAGTAATTTAAAAATCTTTTAACCTTCTTTATGGCTGATACTAAAATCTAATAATACCTCCTTGAAGTTTTCTATCTCAATATGCCTCATTTCTTTCCTATTTACATTTTTAACCATTTCTCCATCATTCCATCTTTATGGTTCCCAGTATTTATGAAACGTATTTTTGGGTTAAGGGTATACCCCAGAATTCTAAGTTCGATATCTAGCATAAGCAAGCATATAAGTAGCAAGCCATGGTGACACCTTATCTGTAATTCCAGCTACTGGGGGGGGTGGGGGTGGGGGAGCCAAAGCAGGAGGGTCACAAGCTGGAGGCCTGCCTGGGTAACTTGGTGATGATAATCTGGTCTCAAATTTTTAAAAAATGGGGCTGGAAGAATAGTACAGTGGTTAAAGCACTTGCCTTGGGTTTGATTCCCCAATACCACATAAGCTGGACATGTAAAGCCTAGCACTCGGGAGGCTGAGGCAGAAGGATTGCTTTGAGTTCGAGGTTAGCCGGGGCTATACAGTGAGCTCAGGAACAGCCTGGGCAACAGAGTGAGACTCTTTATTAAAAAAAAAAATCAAAAATTTAAAATAAATAAGATAAAGTAATAGGTTAGGGAGGTAGCTCAGTAATAGAATGTGGAAAAATGAAAAGGAAAAGGTTTTCTAGGAAGTAAATGTCTCACTACTTAAAATCCCCTTCACACGGAGGCAAAAAAGTTATATACACCAGCAAGTCTTAATTAGGGCCTTAAATAGTAAAGCTAAAATGAAGAGTCTACAAACAGGTATGAAAATCTTACTAAAATCCTCCCAATACTTTACTTGACAACTATAGTGATTGCAATCAGATAGCTACTGTTCTGAAGTTTAAATTTCAACATTGTAGCCCATACTTACTGCATTGTAAAAACATTTTTCTTCCAGATTTGAAAAGCTATCAAGTGCCCCCATGGTTAAGGTGGCGTGTTACCTTTTATAATAAATAACCAAATATAGACAAATACTGAGACTCAGTTCCCATTTGAAATAACTGTTTCATTGAAAATTACAAGCAGAATTTGTGGCTTCAGCTTCCACGGTGACAGCATTTTCTTGACAGCAGTTTATAAGTGTGGGCTAGTATTAGAAAGGCAGCAATGACTGGGTTGGGGAAGGATAAAGAATCATTATCTTTTTTTTTTATTTTTTAGTTTTTTTATTTTTTTAATTTTTTTTGGAGACAGATCTAACTCTGAGGCCTAGGCTATCATCCTTGGACTCATTGGGATCCTCTTACCTCAGCCTCCCAAGTGTTGACATTACAAGACTGTGCCACCACGCCCAGCTTTATGTCGTGCTGAATAATTGAACTCAGGGCCTTTCCCTTGATCTGCAAGCTCTTTGAACACTGGGCCATTCCTCCAGCCCCAAATCAACAAATACTGGAGAAGAGAATCTCAAAAATATAGTACTGCATAATTTCAGGTAAGCCCAGGATCAAGCCTTGTCTCTGTTATCATATGATAACTGTAGGCATGTGCTACACTATGCCTAGCATAACAGCTAAATCTTGAAAGCAGTTAATACATCCATCAACAGATGAATGGATAAAGAAGATGTGCTACATCTACACAATGCCATACTGTTCTGCCATAAGAAAGAGAAATCTAGGTCATTTGTAGGAAAATGGATGTACTTTGAGACAATCACGCCTAGAGAAATGAATCAAACACAGAAGGTTAAATATAGCATGGTTTCCGTAATATGAGAAAACCAAACTACAAAAAAGTAGAAGACAAAAAAGAGTGACGGAGGGAAACAGAAAGACAGATTTTGTGGAGCAGAAAAGGGACAGAGGAATGGAAAGAGAGTAGGAAGAGGGAAGAGAAGTAAAAATAATGAAGAGATAATATGTGTGTTCACCAGTTCTTCAAGCTGAATGTACTTACTATGTACTGTAAACACACATTAATAAAAAGAATAGTTTTTGGGAAAATAGAAGCTATTTACTTCCAAAAAACCCATGGAAACACAAACAATCAAAAACAAGATAATTTTGAATAAAAACAAAGCAGGATGACTTATTATCAGAGTTCAAGATTTTCTGTTTTGTTTTTGAGTTTGAGTCAGGGTCTTGCTCTGCAGTCTAGGCTGGTCTTAAACTTGCCATGGAGCCCAGGCTGGCCTCGTACTCAGGACACCCTCATGCCTCACCCTCCCAAGTGCTGGGATTACAGGCTCGTGATACCACAGCCAGCTTATGTGGTGCTGGGGAATGAATTCAGGGCCTTGCACTTGCTAGGCAAATGCTCTAACTGCTGTGCTATTCCTCCAGCCCCAGAGTTCAAGATTTTGATAAAGACCATACATATAATATGGTCACATAATTTATGAAAAAAGAAAACACATGTTTACAGTAAGAAGTATACTTTTTAATAAATGGTACTGGCTATTGTATTGAAAAAGGAAAGAATTCTCCTCTCTACCTCAAACCACATTCAAAAATCAAAAGGAATATAGTTATAGTAATGAAAGGTAAAACAAAAAAATCAGAAAAAATATGAATATATTAATGTATCTCAAAGGAGTCATTTAAGTAAAATACAAAAATATTAGCTATGTAAAACAAAGACTAATAAGTTATATTAAAATTAAATCTATTAACAGATACCATGTAAGAAGAAAAGTCACAGTAGGAGAACAGATTTGTAAAGATGGTGCTCAGAAAAGTTTTTTGCAAAGTAGGAAAATATATGTGCAAAGAACAGCACTCAAGAAAATTTAAATTTGTTAACACAGTATGAATATATTTAATGCAACTGAACTGTTCATTTAGAAATGGTAAGATGGAAAAGTTTTATGCTGTATGTTTTGTTTTTCTGTTGCAACTAAAAACAATCCACAGATGATATCTGATGGTATTACACAGTATAAGAATGTTACATGAAAAAGTCAGACACCCCAAGTACTGGTAGGTAAGAAAAAGAACAATGAAATTCCTGTTTTCAGATGTCAGGAGACATCAACTGATAGGAGTTTTGAAATTTCAACTCCTGTCCCAGTTACACACCTATCTGAATACATTCATTGTGTACACTCATGACATGATATGCACAATTTTCTGTAGTTATCAAAAACTGAATAAAACTCAAATGTCCACCTATTTAAAAATGGATAAATAACTTGTGTATGTATACACATATAATGAAATGTTACAAATCAATGAGAAATAAATTACAACTCCATACAATATGAATGGCATTAAAAAACACTACACCTATGAAGTCAAAAAAGCATACATTAGGTTCCATTTATATGAGGCTCAAAAACAGGCTATTACGTAGTGTTAGGAGGAAGATAGTGGTTATCTTTTTTTTTTTTTTTTTTTGAGATAAGGTCTCACTCTGTAGTCCAAGCTGGCTCTGAACTCATGGCAGTCCTCCTGCCTCAGCCTCCCAAGCGCTGGGGTTATAGGCGTGCACCACCAAGTCCATTTTATGTGGTGCTGGGGATTTGAACTCAGGTACTTAGTGCTTGTTAGGTAAGCCCTTTAACCGCTGAGCTATTCCTCCAGCCCCAATGGTTATCTTTTAAAGGTAGTGATTTAAAGAAGGCAGGAGTAGAAACTGGAAATATGCATTGAGACAGAGTCTTGCTCTACAGTCCAGTCTGTCCTGAATTCACAGCAATCCTCCTGCCTCAGCATCCCAAGTGTTGGTTTTATAGTGTGTGCCACCAAGCCCAGCTTATGCGGTGTTGGGGAACTGAATTCAGGTTGTGCAATGATTAGACAAGTACTCTAACTGTTGTGCTATTCCTCTAGTGCCCTCCTCCCGTTTTTTATTTTTTTAAACTGGGTAATGGTTACAGAGATGTGTTTACATTGTGAAAATTTACTGAATTAACTTTAAGATCTCCCCAGCACTATGCTAAGAGCAGATGATTATATTCAGACAAAGGGGAATAAAGGCTAATAAAATTGTTTGGTTAGAGACAGTCCTCATTTTTTGATATAAAGGAAATGAGCTTCTAACAAAATAGATTTAAATTTTTACCAGGAAAGAGCCTATGCCATTGTCTTTACTTGCAACCCTATGGCCACATACAGACAATTGTTCCCACATGCCACTGCTCTGAACAAGGTTAGAGCTCCCTCTAGCACTTTTAACTATGGAAACATTATAGACTCTTGCAGAGCTGACAGTTTGGTGCTACCCACGGTTAAATGCAATATGGTGATTTTTATTTTTAATTTGCTTTAATTGTTGCTATGATATGAATAATTAATACTCTGCCTATGCCAGTTTTGTAAAGTTCACAGTACAGAAAGCAAGAAGAGAAATATCTACTAAGAAAAGAGGCTTAAAAATGGTTATAACTGCTGTAATACTGGAGAATTCAGAATATTTATTCATGATTTGTGGCAACATTATGTTCCACCAACAAAGAAACATGCTACTAAAAGCACTTTCTACTAAAAAAATCGTCCTACTCTCATCTATTTTTCTCTCTCCGTGGCTGTACAACCACTGTACCTATAGTACCACAGAAGAGCCAAGTAGGTCAGTGTTAGGAGAATCTTGCTCTTTGGTGGAAGAGAATAGGAAGGTTGGCCATAAACACTTACTCTAATTCTACCCATTCTAAAACAAGTATTTATTAGCATTAAATTAGTCTCTGGACAATAGAGACCCATTCAAATTGAAGCCTGTATTTTTTCCCCCCATGTCTGTAAATGCCTTTCTTCACTGGCTCCCCAACCACTGGAAATTATGATGATATCAAATGCCTCCACCCAACAATGACTACTCACATTTGAGATCCACCAGAAAGTGTAATTTAGAAGCCAGGTATAGTGATGTAGGCCTCTAAATTCCAGCACTCTGAGAAGCTGAGGCACAAAGATCATCAGTTTGAGCAACTCAATGATACCTTGCCTCAAAATAAAAAATAGGTGGGAGAAGCAGCTTAGTGTAATCTGGGCTTGATCCCTAGTTCCAATCCTCACCACCACTAAAAAGAAACTACATTTAGATACGATATTGTAATCCTATGAAATCCATATAAAATATGAGAAGATGTGAAAGTTCAATGTCAACAATGTGCACATTCTGGGAATGCAGCTGTATATAAAAGGGGTTTTATTTTTCATGGTTGAATTTCAATTTTTCCCACCTGAAAAAAAAAAAAACACTGCTTGCTTGAACACCTTTATTAAAATCAACATACATATAAAGCTGGGTAATTAATAGGTTCTTTGAATAAAGAAGAATGGAAGAAAGAAAAAAAGAACATAAAGAGGCACCTTAAAGGTAAATTCATTATAAGTAAGACTATGAGGTATTACTTAATTTTTGGCATTTTCAAAATTAAGAAAATATTTTCGTTACAATAAAATGAAGCAAACATTTCCTATGAATCTGTTTAAATACATGTGTTCATAATTAAAGAAAGCTTTAACAATTTCTCTTGGAAATTGTTACCACTTCCATTTTTTAATACTAGAAATGAAGAGTTATGCCAGCAGTATGAATTACTAGTTGGTGCTCTAGATATGACAGCCAAACCCAATATACCATGGGCACGAATGTCTTGAATCTTCCTGCATACATCACAAAGTCAAAATGCCAACTGGCCACCTTAGTTTGGTTTGCATTGTATCTGCTGGTCACATTAGCATGGTCATACTCCTTCTAAGAGCAGCTCAAACTAGGAGTGAAATATTGTCTGAAAATAGTTATTCATTAACCTTCTGAGAGCCTCAATCATGAGTTGTGTTTTTCCTAAGACAGAATTCACTACAGCTTCTCTTTCAATTCATGCAGTATCTGTCAGGAGTCATATATCATGAACCAGAACAAGAATGACAGGTCTAAATTAACACGACAGGAAAGCAATTGGATGTTGCCTCTTGGTTTCTCCACTCACTCTTTTGTGGCATCCAAAGGTTTCAGAACCCTGGCATTAATTAAGCAACAGTTTTATTACACACAATCGAAGTGAAAAGAAAAGCCTAACAGACAGCAAGAGGAGATTACAAGGTTCAATTAACAGCTGTACTTTTTTGTGGTTACTAATTAAGGTATTCTTAATTTTTTTCCTTTCATATGGAATGCTGAAAAGGATAATACTATGAAGTGAAAAAAAAAAAAGAGTAACAAACCTAAAATGTACTACTGTATGGTGATTTTGTGCAACCTCTTAGCATACTTCAGTGATTTCCAAATCTCACCCACTTGTTAGTAATAAGCACCACAGAGAATTTCTAGGTAATCCTATTTTCTACATCTATCTTAATTTCTGTGTACTAATTTCATAAGCAGTGACTGAAAGCTCAGGGCTAGGAGGCTGGATGTCTGGATGCTCCAGGTTCAAATTCCAGTTCTGTACCTTACCATATGACATATGACACTGGACAAATTGCTCTTTTTTTTTTTTTTCCAGACAGGATCTCACTCTGTAGCCCAGGCTGGTCCTGAAATCACTGTGGAGTCCAGAATGGCTTTGGTCTAACAGCAATCCTCCTGCCTCACCTTCCTGAGTGCTGGGATTATAGATGTGCACCACCATGCCCAGTTTATGTGGTGCTAGGAAATTGAACTCAGGGCTGAAATTGCTTAATCTGATTTCTACTGTACTCATGTAAGACGGGGCTATATTAAGTGTGAATACATATAAAATCTTCAGCTCAATGTCTGTCACACTATAAATGTTGAATAATGGTACAAAGTTTCAAAATGTAATCTCTAGATTTTAGTACCTTAATAAACATATTAGACAGCTGGACAAGGTGGTTCATGCCTATAATTCTGGCTACTCAGGAGAGGGTGAGACTAGAGGATAGAGTCTGAGATCAGCCTGGGCAGTACAGCAAGATTCGGTCTCTAAAACAAAAATAATTACAAAAACAATCATTTCACAATTTAAGTAAGCCGCACTCAACAAATATAATTTGAGAACCTATCTTGTGCAGGTGTAGGAATTCTAAAATGGGACAATATACTTATGTACATAAACTACCTTTTATAAGCAACTTGTATTACACATTTTCAACCAAAGAAAAAAAGTAATTAACAATCTGAATCTCGAAGTTTTAACGTTTAAGAGCTTTAGGTAACAGATTTTATAATCAACAACAACCTAAGCATCCAACTAAAAATCTTTTCATATAAAACTCTTACATGGCCTTTCCTACCTGCTGCTGGCCTTGTGGCTGCTAAATCAGACCCTCTACTGTTAGAACCCAGAGCAGAAAAGGCCTCTTGAAGGAGTATTTTTGTGGGCCACATAAAGTTTTTGTTACCCAAGTATGGATATCAGACCAGATCACAGAATTTATATCAACAACATTAATGACAAACATTAAGAAAGAAGAATTGAAGTGATCCCTGTATGCCCGGTTTTCTCAGTTTGGGCATGGGACAGATATTGTGGCTTTAAAGACCATGAAGATGCGAGGTCAGACATTTGATATATTTAAGGAACTGGGTTCATCCACAAATGCTTTGAGACAGTTACAAGGATTTCAATTTTTATGGTAAGCCAAAGCGAATCAAGTATGCAAAGACAGATTCTGACATTATATCTAAGATGCGTGGTACTTTTGCTGACAAGGAAAAGAAAAAAGAGAAGAAGAAAGCCAAACAGTAAAGCAGACGGAGGTAACTGCGAACAAAAAGCCTGGGCAGGGCACACCTAATGCAGCCCACTATGCAAGGAAACATAGCAGCAAATCCTCAGGTTCCTGATTTCCCTCCAAACTATATTCTATTGCTTACTAACTTACCGGAAGAGACTAATGTGATGATGTTATCCATGCTGTTTAATCAGTTCCCTGGTTTTAAGGAAGTACATCTGGTACCTGGAAGGCATGACATTGCTTTTGTGGAGTTTGAAAATGACGGACAGGCCGGAGCTGCCAGGGTTGCTTTACAAGGATTTAAGATCACACCGTCCCATGCAATGAAGATCACTTATGCCAAGAAGTAACATTTGGGATAGTCATCTAGCCTTAGTGAACCATGAAATACAAAGGCCTTAATTTTGTGCAATAAATGCTTGTTTGTATTCTGCGTAAAAAAATCCTCTTTCATATAACAGTACTTATCTTTACTGCATGTCATGTTAGAATATTGAGACAGTGGCTACTATAGTGTCCTAGGCTAAACATATTCAAATTTAGTACTCAAACCTCTGCAAGTATACCAAAAGGCTATCACTGTAAATGGGTTCTACTGCAATCTGAATCTATTTGCTATCTATATATACTTTGTATTTCAGGACAAAATAGCCATATTTCATGAATTTAATATATTTCAGAAATCATCCCTTCTCTTAAGTTACTATCCAGGGAAAGTGTTGAAGAAAGCTCCTCCAAACTTTTAATTTTAAAGTCTAAAGAACCACTTATTCATTCTAAAAAATAAACATAAAGCAAGATTCAAGAAAACTAATTTAAAAAAATGTGACAGGGTCTCACTTTGTAATTCAGGAGCATCCTTGATTATGCAGCACAAGCTGGCCTCAAACTCACAGCAAAGCTCATGCTTCAGCTTCCCAAGTGTTAGTATTACAGGCGTGTACCACCATGCCCAGCTTATGTAGTACTAGGGAACTGAACTCAGGGTCTTGTGCTGGGTAGGCAAGCACGCCTAATCACTGTGTTATTCCTCCAGCTCAAGATAACCGTTTTTAAAGAAGTTCCCTAATTAAATTGTCAGATTTGTAAATATCCCAATCATAAGAGGAAATAAACAAGCTGAAAATGAACCTTGCACATAGATGTAAATAAAGCCACTCTTTAGGTTGCCCATTAATCCACAAGTGGCATATTCATCTTATTTACAGTATTATACCCCCTGCCATGATATTCCATTACAGAGTCACGCTACAGACTCCATAGTTAACACTGCAGGAACCATTTCTTTTTAAGCATTGTTATTTCTCTATGTTTTCCTTTGGCTTACTTCTACATTTTTTTTTTTTTTGAGACAAGGTCGTGCTCTGTAGTCCAGGCAGGTCCTAAACACTCTATGTAGCCCAAGATAACCTTGAACTCAAGGCAACCCTTCTGCCTCAGCCTCCTGAGAGCTGGAATGATAGGCGTGTACCAGTACACCTAGCTTTTATGGTGCTGGGAAGTTGTTTGCTAGGTAAGTGCTTTAATGGCTGAGCTATATCCCCAGCACACTCCTAATTTTTTTTGAATCTGTATAATTAAATTTTTATGCTCTTAAATATTCTTAGAAAATATGGATTAAGTTAGAGAAGTGATGTTTGATGTATAAAACATAGCTAAATTTATGTTCACTTTCTAGAAATAACTTTAGCATTCCTGCTTGTCATAGTCTTAACTTTCTCTAAGCAAGTACTTCTTACATACTTTTATAAGTCTATGCAGGAAATTTATGACACTCACAACTGTCAAAAGTTTCTATTCCTTCTTTTAGAGAACATCCAGGGAAGAAACACACACACACACACACACACACACACACACACACACACACACGCACACAGTTTGTTTTCTTTTCATGAACTTACTTCATCAGTCCTTCCTGAACCAACCCTCATTTTTGAGACAAAATAATTTCTTTTTTGTTTGTTTTTGAGAGAGGGTCTGGCTCTTAGTAACCCAGGCTGGTTCTGAACTCACTAAGGAGCCCAGGCTGGCCTTGGACTCACAGCAATCCTTCTGTCTCAGACTGGACAAAATAATTTCATAGCCTGACTATTCTGATGTTCTTATCATATCTTCACAACCACCAAAGCATCTGGAGGCACAGATTGAAATATACAAATATTGAAGGGATTATGTCAACTTGAGGGGATTAGGAACCACACCTTCATTAAATTTAGGGTTAGTGAACCATGCCCAAATTGGGAATTGAGGACCAGCCTGGATTGGATGTGAGGGACTTGTGGGCCAGCCAATAAGGGAAGAGCACCCACCCAGATGTGGGAGGGCCAACTGGAACTCCAACGGTATAAAAGGCAGGAAGAGGGACAACTGTTACAGCTTCTTCTGGGAAAGCTCTCACCTTCGCAACCGTCTATGACTCCAACTTCCTACACACTGCAGATCGTCAGCACAGATTTGCTCCAGTTTCAACTTGTGCCTGTCTTCCCATTGCTGCTCTTCAGCCACTGATCCTAAGGCTTCGGTCTTCACCTGAGATCTACAGCAGACTCTAACCTCACCGGCTGTTCTGCAGTCCCTGACGGGAAATCAACTTCATGGCTGTGCAGCCATCTTGGACCATCTCTATCCCTGGATTTGTAAGCCTCCCTAATAGACCCTTTTGTGATAAAATCTTTAAATTCTGTCTTTTGAAAGAACCCAAACTAATACAATGTTGTCTATAGGTAACCTTTTGAAAGTATACAGTAAAACATTAATACCTCCTTCATTGATTAAAAAAAAATTCACTGAAGTATAATCAGACAGAGTTGGCCTGATGGTTTATGGGACATTGTTTTTAACTGGCAAAATTAATAACCAAGTGTAAAAAATAATTTGTTTTTAGTATAAAGACACTGCCAGTACATGCTTACACTGCAAATCCTGACACAGAGAAAAGGATGAGATGTTTCCCTAAACGGCTTTTAAAAGAATTATGAAGGGCGCGCAGCGAGAGCGTCACGCCAGACAGCGGCCCGCGCGCCTTGTCCTCCGCGTCGGCCTCTGCTGCCTCCCGGAGCCATTCCGGGGTCTTGTGCTCCAACCTCGCAGTGCCCAGGATGCATGGGCCCCAGCATGTCCTCGTCGGCCGACGCGGAGGGAGAGGGAGCCCCCACCCAGTCCGCGTCGGAGAAGGAGCCCGACATGCCTGACACCCCGGAAGAGTGAGGAAGAGGAGGACGACGACGAGGAAGAGGAGGAAGAGAAAGAAAAGTCTCATCGTGGAAGGCAAGAGGGAAAAGAAAAAAGGAGTGAGGTTGACAATGCAAGTGTCTTCCTTACAAAGAGAGCCATTTACAATTGCACAAGGAAAAGGACAAAAACTTTGTGAAATTGAAAGGATTCATTTCTTTCTGAGTAAGAAGAAAATAGATGAACTTAGAAATCTACACAAACTACAATAGACCAGGCACAGTGTCCTCGTTAAAGAAGAATGTGGGTCAGTTTAGTGGCTTTCCATTTGGAAAAGGAAGTGTCCAACATAAGAAGAAGGAAGAAATGTTGAAAAAGTTTAGAAATGCCATGTTAAAGAGCATCTGTGAAGTCCTGGACTTGGAGCGATCAGGTGTAAATTGTGAATTCGTGAAGAGGATCTTAAACTTTTTAATGCATCCAAAGCCTTCACAAAATCTAAAAAAAACTTCTAGCAAAGACAGCAAAAAGGAACGGAGCAGTTCTGGAATGGCAAGGAAGGCAAAGCAAACCAAATGTCCTGAAATTCTATCAGATGAATATAGTAGTGAAAAGAAAAACAAGGAGGAATCCTCAGATGATGAAGATAAAGAAAGTGAAGAAGAGCCACCAAAAAAGACACCTAAAAGAGAAAAAACTAAACCAAAAGCCCCTGCTAAAAGTAAAAAGTCTGTTAAAAATGCTAATATTAAGAAGGCAGAGAGCAGTACCACACAGAAGAATCAAAACAGTTCCAAAAAAGAAAGTGAATCTGAGGATAGCTCAGATGATGAACCTTTAATTTAAAAAATGAAGAAACCACCTACAGGTGAAGAGTTAAAGGAAACAGTCAAGAAATTATTGGCCAATACTAATTTAGAAGAAGTAAAAATGAAGCAGATTTGCAAAGAGGTATATGAACATTATCCTGTTTATGACTTAACTGAGGGAAAAGATTTCATAAAAACAACTGTAAAAGAGCTAATATCTTAAGACAGAAGATAAAATACCAATGACTTGTCCCTATAGATTGGAAGATCTGATTTCTACCATTATACCAGCAAAGAGAATGTATTTCCTTTTCTAAATCTTTGCTCAGAATGTGTTGGTAGAACTTACTGCTGACTTTTTATCTTGATAATTTGAACTTGCCATTTTAAATTGCATTTCTATGCAGTTTTTAGTTTAAAATCTTGCATGGCAGTAATTATTCCTTGCTTTTATAACTGTGTTTTGTATATTTTGAGTTGCTTTGTGTAAGGTCATAGATTTCTGAAGTGTTGTGGGTTTTAGTGCACTTAATATTAGCTTGCTTAAGACAAACTTTTAATCAAGTAGAACAAAGACTTGTAAGTGGCATTTGTACATGCAGAGATTATTGCAGTATTTAGTACATTTTGAGTACACATCTCTTCTGTCAGGGTTAAAACTCAGCGGTGATAACATTCATCATGTTAAATTACAAAAGAAAGCTATAGCTGTCCAGACAACTAAATTGGTACTTTTTCTGCATGTGTATATATGTCAACTTGTTAGCATGACAGAAGTGACAGATTTTTTTTTGTATTTTTAAAAACCAATTTGTTGTATATAAAGGATTTTTAAAATTTCTTTTGTGCAGAACTATTTTTAAACTCATGTAGGCAGGTATCTTTACACTTGTAAATATGAAGTGTCAGTGTTCAGCCAGACGGTGTGACAGAGCAGGCCAAGTCGGAATTCAGTGAGGGGACACTGAACTGTGTCTAATTCTGCTTTGCCTTGAAAGTGTCATCAATTTGTAGTTTTAGTGTTAACATAGATACATTTCATATTAAGGACAAACCAAAATCAACACATCACGGCTTCAAAAACTTCGGGAAAGGGTGGGATTAAGTACAAGCACATTTGGCTTATACCACATGAACTCACTTTAATTTTAGTAAATACTTTTGACAACAAACTGCTGACACTACAGGGAACCCGGCATCTTTATAATTATGATCAAAGTACCAGGTGTAATGCCAGGAGATCATGTATAGGCAATAGTAGGTATCTCTGACAAAATAGTTCATAAAAGTAATAATATACTTTAACACTGAATAATTTCAGTGAATTTGTGGGTCAGACATGTTGGGTTTTTAAATTTCACCCAGTCGACATTCTGTGTGATCAGCATGGACCATTCCCGAATTTGTAAGATTAAATCTTGTCTTAGTTTATTAAATAACCTATCTATGAATTTTAAAATACACTGCTTTTGACAAAATTTATGTATTGAAGGTACCAACTGAATGTTTTAAAATCTCTGCATCATTGAACAGAAAGATAAAATGGTAATTACGTTGAATGTTAACAGGTTATGTTCACAGGTTTCACGTGATAAAAGTTAGGACATAGGGAAAAGTATTACCAATGAATGAATGGAGTAATAAGCAACTAATGAAACCTAAAATTTGGCCTGTGATTTCAGATATTTAATTTGTTCTTACAAAACCTTGTCAATAAATCAGTGGTGTTAAAAAAAAAGAATTATGAAGGAATGAATCTCTACCTTGAGTCAGTTGTCTAATACTGCCTATTCATTTTACATGCAAGCTAATGTCATGTGGAGCCACAGAATCATCTTAGATCCTTAAGTGCAACTGACTAAGCAAGCATTTATAGTTTTATAGATTTATTAGGTAAATACAGGTTTTTGGGTATAGGACCTGGCCCAAATAAGATATTTCATAAGCAGTAAAAGGTGGCAGATAGAGGTGACAAAGAGGAGAGTATTTGCCAAATATCAAAAGTGTTACAGAAATGAAATGGACCGAAGTCATGGATGCTATGTAATAGGGGCCAAGTAGATTGGCAAGAGACACATGGGGCCTCCAAATATGACTGAAAGAAAATATGATGAGTTAGGACTCCGAAGTTAGAGAATGTGAACTCAAAATCTGACTTCATAACTTAAAGATGTGAAAACCTGGGAAATGCTTCACTTCTCCAAAAGTATCAGTTTCTTTATCATCTGTAAGACAGGGACAATGTCCATCTCATTGATTCATGTGAGGACTAAAACAGGTAACACACAGCTTGCACTACAGTGCCTGAACACAGGGGGAAATCAATAAATAGCATTATGGTCTCTCCTCAAACCTTTGAGTAGTATAAATAGAAAATAAAGAAAACAGGTAAATGTACTCCATCTTGAAGGTAGGTACATGAAAAAGAAAACAAAAGCCAGGCCTATAATCCCAGCACTCTGGGAGGCTGAGACATGCAAATCATGAATTTGAGCCCGCCAGGGCCACTCAGTGACTCAGCAAGATCTTGTTTCAAAATAAAAAATAAAAAACTGGCGTGGGAAGTAACTCAGCGTGAAGATCATGGGCTCAGTTCCCTGTATCACAAAAATAAGGGCATTTAAAAATCTATGTATGGGAACATATCCCAAAACTAAAATGGCAAAAGGGGGGAAGAAAACTTTTAGAAAGGATTATAATAGCCTCAGAGATTCAACAGGTTCCATTCATGAAAAGTTAAAATGAGGACGCGCCGGGCGAATCCCAAAAAACAAGTGAAATTTTCTCTAAGGTGATCAATCCAATGATTTATTCTGGGATTAACAGAATTCAAGACGATTTGGTTACTTAACTATAGGGAAATTAAAAGGGAGTTTCTTGGTTTTACAGCTGGTCTAACATTTCTGAAATTACTAATATAAACAAACAAAAGGAATGCCTTGAGAATATTTTAACACTGTTCTTAAGAAGCAAGTTTTTCCAGAAAGACAAGTCCTAATAAAAGGAACAAATATTGGTAGGATCACTAAGTCAGATGAAACTTCAGACTCTTAAAGAAGGAAAATATAACTTATTTTTTTAGAAACTTGGTATAGAATGAGTCATTAAAATTCTTATTTATTTGCCTCACAAGCTGAAGTCATGACACAAGAATAAAATTTTACATGTATGGATCCTGAGCTCATGAGTACGGAAAGGTTCAAAAGGCAGGCTCACGTTTCATGAGCTTTATAAATGATCTTTTTACACCATCTGACTAAGAACATATTTATTCATGGACAGCTTATGAACCCTGGTCTCTGAAACTGTCAAATTAGGAAAGAGGAGATTGTTTACACCCATGAACAGCTACAAAAATCCCTAATAGCTTTAAGAACAAAAATCTCCCTTCCAGATTAAGTAACAGTTAAAAGTATTTTGCAAAATTTTAACAAGTGGGCTTTAAATAGTAATGTGTATGGTAACACAGTATATTCAAGTTTAGGTTGTGGGGGGGGGGGGGTCCCACACACTACTTGGCATCATGCCAGTGATCCTAAGATACTGATTCACTAGGTCTAAATGAATTACTTTTAGGAAAAGCTCACTATCAGTTAATTTTTAAAAAATCTTCTCTGATAAAATCCCAAGCTGCATTAACAAGTGCTTTGTTTTGCTGAGGGGAATAGGCAGATAGTAATGGGGGAAGAAGTAAGGTGCTTTTGTGTTATGAGTTTTGCATGGAGACATAGTATTAAGGGCTTAAGTATCTTAAAATGCAGTATCTTACAGCTGAGGGGCCAGAGACACACATACATTAAAATAGTTCTAAGCTACATTAGTTACACATATGATGAAAGTCCTTTTAATTATGAATTATATGGTTGTCTTGTATCTAACCTAAACTTTCATATGATATTTTAGGCTTTTTCCTATAATTATACTCAGATGGGTACCTGATAGTCAGTTTTTAGATTTTAAAACTAAGTAAGTGACTCATATCAGTATCAAAAAATTATTTTATACATCCTTGGAAAACACCTGAATTCATTTACATAGCCTACCTTATATTATCTGCTTTTACAATATGCCACCAAACAAACTACTAGAAAGATAAAACCACTACAAATCCTGATGGCATTGCACACCCCAATGTTAAGGCCTTCCAAAAAGGTACAGAAAACATGGGCTGATTTGGCTCAGAAAATTTAGCTCATTATCATTAGTATTTTCCACAGCTTTATGCCATTTTGGGTATAACTAAGCTTTGTTTATTTATTTGTGGTCCTGGGGTTTAAATGGATGAACCAGCCTTTAGAGTCATAGATTTTTTTCCCCCTCTTACTCCTATAAATACCATAGTTGATTGCTATTCAAGTCTCAATTAAATAAACTGAAATAACACAGCCCCTACAGAAATCAATGGCATAGGAAATACAAATAAAAATAGCCAATTTCCTAATAAACGGAATCAAGAAAGAAGCTCAATTTAAATATGCCATAGCTTACTACCTGAACTTTCTTCTTCTTTTAAGTAACTCAAAGTGACTGAGGGCCTCCGAACCAGAAAACTGTTAAGTTACTTGCAAAGAAAACTCAACATTAGAGGAATACAGCAGGGAGAGGCTGACAAGGCAAAACTTTGAAATTTAATTTGTATGGTTATCTAATTAAAAAGAAGTCAAAATGTAAAACCCAGAGTACAATGCCAATGCAAGTGCCAGTAGTCAAAATCCTAAATGACCCTTCAATATATCAAACATATTAGTGACATTTCTTTGCAAAGAAGTCCATTTTCTTAAAAGTCTGTAAACCAGCTCTAGAACAGAAACACAAGAGCAAGAACAGGGTAAGATAAAACTCATTTTTTATTTTTTTTCAGAAATTGTGCCTGGCATTGTGCAGTTATGCCGCTGTGTCTTCATCACACCCTCTGTTTCCAGGCTTGCTAATTAAAAGGTTGATCACAGAACAATGCTCTTCTCATTAATTTCAGTGTTCCGATTGGGCAAGATCCCCACCTGATCTTTTCACACTGCTGAAGTTAATGTGACAGGAGCCTGAAGATGGATTACCTGCTGCCATATTGCCCATCGCCTCCAATCAGGAGCTATCTATGTAAACTGATTGTTCTAATTTGCTCTCATTATTTTTACAATATCAGGAGAAAATAATGCACACAGCTCACTGTCAAAGCCATGAAAATCAGCCATTAGTTAAACTCAGACACTGAGTGGCTTTATTAGAGGCACTGCAGTTTATTGATGCATTTCTAGTCAAACAAGGCAGAAGTGGCTTCAATAGAAGAAAATATTTATACTGAAAGTAAATATTTATTGTGATAATACAGCAACAGGATATTCTGAAGAATTCTGTTCTATTTTAGAAGCTTAGTTTTACACAAATTATACAATGACAGGTCAGGCTAGCATAAGAAAGTAGGCAACATTTAATACACAGTAACATTTCATTTATTAAATTTATAAGCACTCTTCACCTTCTATACCTTGTATAAATAAGAAGCCATATTCTTTAACTGCAAAAATTAATCAATAAATAAGAGTACCTCTAATAGCCCTATATATACAACAAATATTTTAGTAATACCAACATTGGGAATCAAAATTATTTCTATAATAATACATGTATAATTTTAAATAAGAATTTGTTCTTACTCAAATGTAAGTTTTCAGTCTGCCTACTATTCTAGTATCATGGATGCTTCAAATTACAAATCAGAAATAGAAAATAAGCAGCATGATAAGAAAACAAGCTGGGTTTACAATCTTTCAGGAAGAAATACTTTCTAAATGCAGGAGGAGGAACTGTGCAGAAAGGTGTGGTATTCAATGAGATGATACCATTAAAGTGTGTGTCCTAGGCACAAAGGAAATACATTTTCATCCATCAAGAAAATGTTAAACTTCTAAGAAAATAGAATTAAATTTGAGATTTCTAGGCTTGTATGACTAAGAACAAGCTGAATGTTTCTCAAGCAGCATTTTACAGAGCTGGAGAAGGGTACACATAATAGAAACCAATGGCTTTTAAATAAAGGAATTTAACTAATTCACACTTTCCCTCTCCTCTCCTCTTTGGTATTAGAAGAAACATGGCTTCCCCCAGTTCTCTTTCTACACTAAGATTTCTAGGTAATGTGAAGATAAGAGTACGAATGCCCTCTTTCTGCTCCCCTTTTAATGGCCACTTTTCTTTTTCTAAGAAATGTGTGCCATGCTTTTCTCCTTAAAATTCCTGCACTAAAAAGACTGCACCATACTGCACTCCGCAAAACGTGCTGATAGCGCCAATTACAAGCCCCCAGCCGAACGCTCCAGCCCCCACCATTCGGGCAGATTTATGCGGACTCTTGCCGACGTTATTACAAGTCAGAGTTTATTGGGAAATTGTTACATTATGCGGAGTGTCTAACAAATTGCTTATGCTGCTATAATTGGATTACAACAGCCGCTTGCTCCCACCGGTAAGATTAGGCAAGTAGGACTCCTGCCGATCTCTGAGCGTTAGCAGTAATTTTATTTGCCTTGCCTCTCTCTTTCCTAACAACATGCCTCTCTCCCTGCCAGCTGTCTGCTGAAAAGGCACAGGCTTGTTCCTTGGCCCTAACAATGCAATTACAGCCCCGCAGATCGCACTGTTTGTGCATTAAGTACAGAGCCAAAACGAGGCGAATTGATCGTTTGACTTTTGGAGAAGCCATGTGATCTCTCTGTGCGGGTGATCCGACATGCATCAGTAGGCAATACTGCAGTCAATTCTTGATGAGGAACTCTCTTCTTTCATTCCTCCTTCCTCTAACCTTTCCATTTTCACTGAGTAAGATACTGACTGGGTTCATCTTATGCTAATCTAGATCGATCCACAAAGACAAACTTGTTCTTATTAGCTTCCTGGCTAGATAGAAATGTGAATAGATGCTAGCATGTTGAACAGCCTCTGTCAGATCAGTGGTTCCCAACAGCTGAACCAAGATTGTTACCTAAAAAAAGGTTCATAAAGAGTTCACTGAGGAAGAGAAGTTTACAGAAACCCCAGTTAAAAAAAAAACTGCAGAAAGTTTTTCCATATATTAGCTTTGTTAAAAGCTCTGACTATGTATTCAAGGGCCAACAAAAATCACTACTTAAACCTGAGTTCTGCCTTTCTGCACAGATCTGCTCTGCTGGAAAATGCTGGCAGCCAATGTGCACAATCAATACAGCTAGACTTCAGGCTCAGAAAAAAAAAAAAGCTAGTCTCATCCCCACTTGAGGCAGTTTTAAACACATTTTTTTTGACAGCTTTCAGTTTCTTGTTTCTTTTTCTTGTATGTTTAACAATGAATGCCGGTAGCAAGGAGACAGTGCAAGCAGTTAATCTGATTCTAGAGCATAATTCATAAAGATTCGGAGCCAGGTCTCGATCTGTGGGGTAAGTGAAGGTGCTAAGGATGTAACCCAGAGTTTGTACATGCTAGGAAGTGCTCTGCCACTGAGTCACATCCCAGCCCTTGAAAAACAATTAGCTCTCTCCTGGGTTGAAAATAGCTTGGATTTTACCACTCTTAACACAGCCCAAGAACCCTGTTTTCACTCTGCTTATCAATGGCATATGCTACTAATTGTTCCTGAAGCTGATTATACAACAAATGTACAATCAATCTGCTGATCCATTTGGATGTCCCATGCAGATCTAGAAACTAAAGTACTTTTATCTCCTTTATCTGACTCACCCTTTTGCTTCTAAGAAGAATCCTTGCTTTTCTTAATTCAAACTGACTTTGGCAAAGTCACTTTATTGTACATTTTTCAAAACCTCTGTAGTACAAATACCATATTAAATTCACTTAAATATTTAAAGATGAAAAAAATTATTTCTAACTTTATTACAGCCTTCTTCGAACAGTAATAAGCCTGATGTGTAACACATTATACTCCAGAGTTTTCTCAACCACACTGACTTCAATGATATGGTTAAATCTTACTATGCTTCCTGCACAAAGGTAACACGTAGACCTGAGATATCTGTGCAAAAGAACATACCGTCTGATGTGTTGCTTGTAGGACAGTATATTAAAGAAGCCTGTTAACATGCAGTTTAAAACTCAAAAGAAACTCTGAACAGCTGAAATGCCTTATAAATAGCGCAGACCCAGAGGAAGTGCAAACGTCTGCATTGTGAATTGTAGATCTTAATTACCGACAATGGCTGGTACAGCAAGTAGCACAGAAAAAAAGTGAAACAGTTGCACTGTTCATGGTTGGCAATAATTCTTCAGGAAAATATTTACTATCAATCAGTTATGAGAAAAGGGACTCAGTGCTCGTAAAACAGCACGTTGCTTCTCATACCAGGACCATTTTGCTTCAGCATAATCTGAATTTAAACAGCTTGTTTCCTGCGGATATAATTTTGGAAATAAATAAAACAAGTCTTCTATCAAAATACGGAGTGGAAAGGAACATCACTTTTTTTCCTGTCTCAGTCAGTTTCAAGCAGATTATTAGTCTGAAGTTAAAAACGTTAACAATAACAACAACAAAACAGAACATCTACACAGGTCGAATGATGAGATTTATTTTGCACACTTATGCAGGCAGAATTTCTATTGAGGCAAGGAATCAAGTTAGAAGTACTCACTCAGCTTTAACTTGATATTGAATATGGGTGGAGGTATGCGTGAGTGTAAATTACAGAAAAGCCTAAATCCAAATTTCAGTAGCATTTCAATAATAAATTTTTGTTAAAGACAACAAAAAATTAATTCTGTTCTTCAGCTTTCTAGCTTGTTTACTTTACTAAAAGTCATGAAGGTTGACAATTAGGCACAATGTGATTATGGATTTTAAAGACTAACTTGGCAGTCAATAACGACTGTCCATTTAAAGCTATAATAAATACAAGCTCATCACGTCCGAAACACAAATCTCATAAACTACAAGGCTTTAATTAGGAGAAAGTCTTCTTAAAAAAAAAAAAAGGTTTCAATACTTTCAAGAATGAGTTGGATTAAATGACCCCTCCCATTTTTATTTTAAAATCTTTTTTTAGGCCTTTTTCTTCAAGCTAAAGATTTGGAAGATTACTATCAACCTAGGGTGCCTGCAGTTTGTCTTATACTTTGTTTTCTTATACTCTAAAGAGGACAAATGGGTATATCAAGAGTGATTGTAAGACTTGTAAGACTAATGTTTCTGGGAAAAAAAGAGACTAGTAATTCTGGCAATGAAGAGTTACACATTACACACTAAATGGGTCTGGACATAACATTTCTGCTTTTAGGGAAATAATTAGTATTAATGTCTTCTCTAAAACTCACATAAAATTCAATAATAAGGTTTTGAACTGTAATTATCTCTACCCAAACTAAAATCACTTTAATTAGAAGATTGTTGTTTTGAACTATAGGAGAGAAATGGTTGATATCACTATTATTAGTAGCTGCACTCACATGGTGATAACTGGACATTCAAGTCATGCTGGAGCACAATCTGATTCAACAAAAAATACCTGTACCAGGATTTATTTATTTATTTGATGTTTTTGAGATAGGGTCTTGCTCTGTAGTCCAGGCTGGTCCTGAACTCACAGCAATCCTCTTGCCTCAGCCTCCCAAGTGCTGGAATTACTGGTGTGCATCATCACACCTGGCATAACTTGTGATAGGGAATCAAACTCAGGGCTTTGAGCTTGCTAGCAAAGCACTCTAACTGCTGTGCTATTATTCCTCAAGCCATGGCCCTGTACCAAGTTTCAGGGAAGAAAAAAAAAATCACTGCAGTCCTACAATGTAGCAGATGAAATTATTCAGTTAAAGGCTAAAGGTGAACAGAAAATAGGGACAATCTTATGGACCTACAAAAATAATAGCAAGTCATTTCTTTCAAAGGTTAAGCAATAAACGAGGCCAATTCAAACAGTAAAGAATCAGAAGGCACAAATAATACATGTAAATAAAAAAGGAAAAACACTTTTCCTATTTCTATGCTAGTGGTACCTCACTGGAGGCAGATGCAGTAAGTATCTTTATCAGCTACATATTTTTGTCATTGATCAATTGATTATTTGGTGCTAATCTGAAGCAACAAAGCCAAAGACAGAATGTGGACCACTGAATGCGAACAAAAATTTGTTTGATTCCAACAGTAAATTATAGAAATCATTACTGAATTAGAGTATTTAAGAAGACAATAAAAGAAAAGAGTTCTCAGAACAATACTTAAGTAAGCAAGAACAATATGAGAAGGTCAACTTCTGGTAACAAGTCAAAAAGACTGACTAACAGCAATGAGAAAACTTCCTTACCTAAGAGCATGGAAGAAATTACATTGTGCCAGATGCCAGAAAATTTCTAACTATGTACAACTGAAGTAGAAGGTGAAAGAAAAACAAACCCACATCAGACAGACAAACACCAATGTAACTATGTAGTTTAGAGATCTTGGTTTGCAAAGTATGGGGAAAACAAAAGGATCAGATCTTTACCTGAATATCTCTAAATGAAACCTACTAAAATTATCACCCTGACCTTAGATTGGTGCTCACTGTAATGTAAGATTTTTGCCTTTTTTAGTCAGAAGTCATCCACTTGTGATGAAAATAATAGTATGTCCATAAAAAGAGAAAAATTATTCTTTTAAAGGTTCAATTGCACCCACTTATCCATACATACAAATGCTATACATAAAGAGATATTAGCACTGAAAAATAAATGTATCTAATTTAAAATATATTTCACAACAAATTAACACATTTGAATTCAAGACACTGGTGAACTCTACCTTAAAATGGCAAATAAATTTCTTATGTGGATCATTCAGACTGATATGTTTTTGTATGATACATTTTCAATGATTAGGCCCAGAGTCTCCTGCATATTTTAAGAAATAAAAGTGAGAATATTGCTCTTACTATAGCATGAATGTTTATATCCCACTGAAATTCATAAACATAGCTTTCATGAACAGGATTGGAGTCCGAGAGACGGAAAAAGAGAGGGAGGGGGATGGAGAAAGAGGGAAAGGGAAGAGAGACAGAGAGACAGACCGACAGACTTCCCAGCCTCTAGAACTGTGAGAAATAAATTACTGTTGTTCATAAGGCACCCAGTTTGTGGTATTTTTGTTAGTGTCCAGAAAGGACTAAGACAAGTTATCCTGCAACTTTGTAGCAAAGGGCAGTCTACATGACAGCAGTCCAATGTCTAATATAATAACAGCAGGTAACTAAGGACTTTCATGTACGAGGCAATAAATTATAAATAAAGTTGGGAAACTTTTAATGGTGACAAATTCTTATATAGATTACAAAGGCTTTATTTTTGCAGCTAAGTAAACTATTATTCTTGTCATAATCAAAATGGCTGACACTTTGGTTGTTGAAAGGAAAACATTTCCAGATCTTTAATATATACTTGATTATCTGTGCATTAGGCTACAGATATGGCACATTATTTATACATGAAAAAGGCAGCCCACATACATGACTAAACACATTTATCCACTTGGGTCAAGATTACCAAAAGAAATACTCCTAACAGCCACTCAGTATACAATAATAGTGACATTATCGTTGGTTTGCTATAGAGTATTTCATATTTCTTCCAATGTGTCTTTTATGTATTTTTTATTTTTGGTATTCTATATATTACTGTATTTTAAAACCAGAAAGGCTCTTATGAAAAATTACAACCTGCAATATACTTGGGATAAAATGGTGCATGTAGTCTTTTCTGAAATATATAATTATCCAATAGTGTAAAGGAGCAATCCTGAGTACACATGTCTATCGATATAGCATTGGTATGATGATGTATAGTACTACTTACTTTGGCCACACAATTTTCAGTCTTCATAGCAGTGCTTGCTAGACATACTGTTTCTTGGTTTAAGCAGAGTCTGGCACAGCTGTTATAAGTCTATAAAGAGAATGTTTTAGAAAAATTCAGGGTTTTATATATTGAAAAACTGTCATATACAGTTGTCAAAATTCTGCCCTATTTCTCAAAATCAGTATTTTGTTAGGTCCAGACTTAAGGAAGATGCAAGACAAGGTATGTAAGAAAAAATAAAGACAAGAGCCACAAATGCCAACGATGTGCCCATGAATGAGCTGAGTGAGCCAAGTGGCTCATAGTGTGCATGGAGGTGTGGATACTAGTCATGTACCATTTAGACACAAATTTCAAAATTTAGCTCTGTTTAAAACAATTATGGGGCTGGAGGAATAGCACAGAGGTTAGAGTGCTTGCCTAGCAAGTGCAGGGACCTGAGTTCAATTCCCCAGCACCACATAAAATGGGCTAGGTGGTATATGCCTTTAATCCCTGCACTCAACAGCCTAAGGCAGGAGAACTGCCATGAGTACAAGGCCAGCCTGAGCTACACAGTGAGTTCAGGACCAGCTTGGACTACAGAGTGAGACCCTGTCACAAATGAGCTAACCCATCAATCAATCCAACAATTATTGTTCTGAGATGAGGTTTATTTCTGTTGTTTTTTTCTTCTAACCCTTGAAAAGCATCAACACCTGAAGAATGGGCTCAATCCCCAGCACTGCAAACAATAACAAAAATCTAAAAAGAACAGGATATGTTTACTTAGAATAACAGATAAAATTTATAATATTCATAAAAAATTAAAAAATCATAAACTCTTTTTTAAAAATCTTCATTAGCTAATTCCTAATTTACAGCAAGCAAATTCCTTATTAATAACTGGCCAATACATTAGGAAAAAACCACTTATCTTTAGTTGTACTTGTGACCTGTACTACATGCCCAACCTTTTTTTAGAAATTTTGAAGCAAGGTGTCACTAGGCTGCTTAACTGCCCATTCTGGATTAAAAAACTACAATCCTCCTGCCTCAGCTTTGCAGAGTACAGGTGGCATAAATCATGGTTCTCAAACTTCCAGCATGCCTCAGAATCATCTGGAGAACTTGTTGAAACTTAAACTACTAGATTTTCTTCCAAAGCTTCTGAGAATTTATTTTTCTTTTCTTTCAGTATTGAGCTCAAACCTAGGGCTTATTCATGCTATGCTAGTGCTCTATCATTAAGCAACATCACCAGCCCTTTAAAAAATTTTCAGACAGGGGTCTGGTTAAATTCTGCATCCTGGCCTTAGACTTGGGATCCTCCTGCCTCAGCCTTCCAGAGCAGCTGAGACTGTAGGCCTGTGTTATCATACCTGGTAAAACCTGGAAAAAAAAATTTTTTTTTGGGGGGGGGGGTGAGGACGGAGAGAGGGACCTGGTCTTTCTTTATAGTTCAGGTTAGTCCTGAAATCTCTGTGTAGCCAGCCAGGTTTGTCCTTGCAGTCAAGGCAATTCTTCTGCCTCAATCTCCCAAGTACTATGATTATAGGCCTGCTCCACCACGCACAGCATGAATCATAATTTTTAACAAGTCCCCAGCTGATACTAATGCTGCTATCCAGGAAACAGTATTTTGAGAGCCACTAGTAAAAATATTTGTATTGGGATTAAGGAAAAAAATCTTAAAACACAGAATAATGTCTTAGAACCAATAATAAAAATCCATTTTTTAGGTTGCTGAGATAACTTTAGTTTTATAAAAACAGTTACAAAAACAGTGAAGAATTGCTATATACCGTTTACCCAGTTTCCTCCTAATGTCTTATAGAATATTTATCAAAATTAAAATATTAATTTGTTCTTATATAAAGTGCAGACATTTTTCAGGCTTTATCAGTTGTCTCATTACGTTCTTTTTCTGCTCAACATCTAATTCAGAAATTGATACTGCATTAATTTGTCATCTCTCCTTAGTCTTGGGACAATTTCCTAATCTTTCCTTGTGTTTCATAATTTTGACACTTCTGAAAAAGCACAACTAGTTTGTAACAAAGAATTATGATGATCCCTTCATCCATTTTTTAATTACTCACTTGTTTATATCAGCATGATCATATAGATATTGTAAAGAGTTTTTTGTCAACTATGATTCTTTGGAAAGAGAACAGTTATTTTTTAATTGAAAAAAATTCTTAGACTTATGTATAGATCGCCAGAAATATTATAAAATTAGTTTTCCCTTTAAACAATTTAAACTTTAAAAATATACCAACTGCCAACTGAACAGTTTCATTCTTTTTTATTTTTTAGCTAGGGTCTTGCTACTGTAGTTCAGGCTGGTCCTCATTGGACTATGTAGCTGAGGCTGATCTTGAACTCAGAGCACTGCTCCTGCCTCAGCGTCCCAAGTGCTGGGAGTACAGGTGTGCACCACCATACCCAGCTATGTGGTGCTGGGAAATCAAACCCAGTGCCTTGTCCTTGCTAGGCAAGTGCTTTAACTGCTAAGATATTTCTCCAGCCCCTTGAACAGTTTCATTCTTATACCCTTTAACTTGAAACTATGTCAACACATATTAAAAAGTAAACTAGAGCACTTGAATTTGGTGAAAACTTAGAACTACCGACACACATTTGGGTTCAAGATTCAGTATTTCTTCTTCAAGAACATTTACAAAAATTTTTTAAATGAAAGGATGTTTTAAAAAGACATGTTAAATAATCAGTATTTACTAAGTAAAATAAAACTATATGCCAAAAAATTCAGGGTGCAATAAAGGCAGAAATGTTTATATAAGTTTAACCTTCTTACAGATAATAATTATAAACTATGGAAAATACTTTTAAATGAGTAAAGACACTGGAGATTGACTTAAAATAGACAGAAACTTGGGGAAGAACAGACTAATCTTGAAAGAAAACTACAGCAAGTAAAATGTGTGGGTTTTTTTTTTTTTTTCCCTGAAAGCATCCACCAGCCCACAAGATGTAGGATGACTAGAGTTCAATTAGCAAGTCAGCCCCCTGGCTTAAGATATATGCAGGATGAAGTTCAGAACTACCAGCAACTGGCCTTGAGAAATCCCAGAAAGGAGAGAGAACCACAGAAGGAAGCCTTTAAAAACGACACATCAATTGCCCTCAAATTCATTACAAACCCCTCAAAGTACCTAAGTTAAAAGAAGACCCCTAGGATTGGCTGAAAGACCTAAGTAGATTTCAGTAGCTGTGCATGAGCGAAGGCTAAGTTTACATTTAATTCTGACCAAGTTAGAAGGATATACTAAGTAAGTTGGGATTTCCATTGAAACTGACTGAGAAAGTCCATGGATTGAGACTTAGAGTGTGTCTTATACTAAAAGATCTGCTTTAGGATTAGGGGCAAAACTGAAACACATCTGGCTTTATCAAATGTAAAAATGGGTACAACATTTTTAGGGAAACATGAGATTCAGAAAACCTCCTCCAGGTTGGAGGGAATATGCAGAACAGGAAATGATTACTGATAAAAGCTTTTATTTTATGCCAATTTATCTGTAAAATGGGCATATGATCTTTCTTATCTCCCAAGAAAGTAATACAGACCAGTAAACTAAAATTTTTCACAATCCTTTGACCACCCTGGAATGAAAAGGCAAAAACATTCAATATTTTGTCATTGTAAGATTCTTGCCAGTTTGAAATTAAACTAGTGAATGTAATAGCTTTAGGCAAGATAGGTTGAGTCCCCATGCAACATTGAAAAGGTAGCAGCTTTGGTGAACCAGAAGCAAAGAGTTTTGCGTTGGAGTAGTTTAATACATTTTTATACTGCATATAAAGCATATAAGCATAAACCAGTAAGATGCCTTGCTGAAAACTACCTTCTTTGTGAAAGCAGGCTGTAATTCTGAACAAGTTTTCAATTTTCACACTGCTGCTAGGGTAAAACATTTTAAAGAGTTTAATTTTTTACAATGGATTCAATGACATAGGATTATCTAACAAAGTAATGGCTAATCAATAGAAGGTTTAGTTGTCAGGTGAAACATATAACACACTAAAAGGGATTGATTGCTAGGCTTCTCCTTATTTACTAGAAGGTATATATTTAAAATGACACAAACTTGTTACCAGGCTGCATTCTTTTAACCTTGCGAAAAGCTGCTTAAGAAATCTGTCCAACAGCCCTATAGCAAAACAAGATATAGTATAATGAAAATGGCCAGTAATTGGGGGAGGGTGGGGAGGGACAGGAACCTTCAGATATATAGCAACATCAAATCATGTCCTGAGCAAGAATATGGGATAGAAAAAGCAAACTATAAAGCAACATCTAGGGAAGCTGGAACTGGGCTTTAAAATGCCACACAGATGCTGCTGAATCTTGTTCAAAAGCTGCAAAGCTGTATCTGATCTCATTCCATGTTATTCTTAATATAGATTTTTTTTGGACTCACACAGCTGGGTATACTAGCTACTTTTTTCCTTTCCTTTTCTTATTTTTTTAATGGTACATCCAGATTAAGCACTGAACACAAAATGAATTGGGCCCATATGGACTTTGATCAGCATATAAGCTATTTCCTTTATAATTTATTCACAGTATCTCAACTCTCTATATGAAAATACACTTTTTATGGTCATTGCAACCCAGGAGTTCAATAATATTTTTTTTCTATTCAGTCAGTGATTACACAATTTATCAAAGAATGATTACATTGAAATAAAAATAAAACAAAATACCAACCCCCTATACAGTCTTCCTTCCTCAAAGTAATTTTAAGAAAGCTGGTTATTAAACTGCTTGTATTTGAAAAAAAAAAAAACGTTTTAGTAGCTAGGCACAAATTACCAAACCATGTTTAAAAAAAAATGTGATTATACTCTGAAGGATTCAGGAGAAGTGGGAAGTTATATAAACAAATCACTTCATCAGATCCACAAAGATCACTTTTGTCTTACTTAAGAGACCTACATTAATTACCTTTAAGGTCTTTCCTATGGACTATTTAAAATACATACAATTTATTTATTTATTTATTTCAAATGAGGTGCTTCTTCCAAAGTATTAAATAATGTCTACAAATGCAAAAGCATTTTTATAAATAGGTAATTAAAACAGATGACTAAAATTAAGTCAAGCTGCAAAACATTACCCAGAATGCAACATGATTTTTTTAAATAGACATCTCAGGCAATTTTTTTCCATCCAAAGCCCAGAGCACTTCAGGAAAAAAAAAAAAGGAGGTAGGAAGTTTCATCGTGTAAAAGATCACACATATATAATGAAATAATGCCAAACTCTAAAGTATTTACAAGATAGTCCCTTAAGCATAGTTTGTCATATTGCAATTACACCTTGCCTACTGCCAAGCCAAAGTGCTTACTACTGCCACTAGAGGGAGAAGTGTCTTAACACAAAGCAACTGTAGATAGGGACTGGGTTTTCTTGAGCAATTATCAGAACAAAGCTCCCTTGGCTGTGTATACCTTCTAATTACTCAATACAATTAAAATGACTAACCTAAAACAAACAGAAAAAAACTGCCTGCCTGATAGCAGGGACTTCATTAAACCTTTTCCCCTCATCAATCAAATTAGAAAGAAGGGAATGCCATCATATATGAACATTATAACGCTATTAAAGCAAAGAAATTCTATGAGGTTTGATCTGCTTTTTAAAGAATAAAAGAGGTGGCTCTCTTGAAAAGAGAAATGTCATGGTATTTACCCATCTGGATGCTACCTGAAAACAAATCATTCTCCGAAGAACAGAAATACAGTATGTTTTCTCTCAGTTCACTGGCTTATGAATGACTTTTTGTTGTTGTTGTTTTGTTAATACACACTATAATGTCACTTTCTGTGTCAGTGATGTGCTTTTTCCTCCTATTCATCCAACTGTAGAAAGGAGCTATGTCTATCAGACTTCTGTACATACAGTGACTATTTTAACTTTTAGTTACTCACTGCTGATTTTTGTGGATCTACTTCAAGGTGACAGAACAAAGTAGGAATTATTGGGAGGAGGGGCAGAGTCTACAGCTGGCAAGGAAAGCATCTAGTCTTTTTAAAAGGGTATGTAGCTCCTTTTATAAGGCCCAGTCATTAACAGAAGATGACAACAGAGTAATTTTTCTTTCTGCTGACAATTGTGACATTTTTCCAGCAGCGTGCAAGGTGTTGAAAACCTGGCAGCTGTTACCTCCTGGGATGAAGATACTTTTTTATCCTCCCTTGACAGTTTAACTCAGTGGGTCAGCACCTTTAAAGACTGCAAAGTATCCTTGAAGAGGATGGAAGCTTGAATTACTGCTCCCTCCCAAATCAATGTAAACCCTCACTGCAGGTGAAGTCTCATCTATAGAGGTGCACGGGGGAGGAAAATGTAATGCCCTGAGCCAGATGGTTTTTATCTTGTTTTTAAAGAATAAAGGAACAAGCTAACAAGGGAGACAGCTACTTTGTTAGCCTCTTGGCCTCTCTCATGGCTTTGCATCCCCAGGGTTCCAGCCACACAGCAGAAAGAATACAGAAAAACGTAAACACTTAAAGAAATATAACTAGAGGGCTGGCATCATGCTGCTTTCAAAGAGTTGAGAGAGCTCTACTCAATGCTTTATTTATCACTGCCCACGTTCTCAGGATGGAAAGTGCACCCATACACAAAGGAAATGGGGGATGGGAGAAGGATTAGACAGCTCACAATTTACTCAATTACAGAGAAAGGCAGGGTTGACAGATCCTATTAGCACCAACACGAAGCCAAGAAGAGTTCCATGTTGTAATCATACATTTTCAAAAAAATATTTTCAAGTATCCCAGCAGGTCTTTGCCCTACATAACAGATACGAATAACAGCTATAAAAACAGTGGCTATGTTTCCTTGGCTTCACCTTTTAGGAGAAAAATAGTAAAAAGCTGTATCGACTTTGTATACTCTAAATAACAGTTCATACTTACTGCCAGAAGGTGAGATCACTATTCTGCACTAAGAAAAATAACCTTCTTTACAAGATGCATTATTATTTTCCACACTACCCCCATGTCTTAGAAATATAATGAAAAAGCAGATATACGAAATGACTTGGAAATACCGGAAGTCAGGTTTCCTAACTTTCTCCTTCAATAGTTCCTTTTCTGGTAATGTCTGTCAGGTTTTGACATTACTGTTATGGTGGCTTTATAATACAAGTATCCTTTTCTCTTTATTTTCTTAGAAAGGGCTTATCTAAGATTTGATGTTATTTCTTGTTTGCTGAAGTCACCAGTTAAACAATATGACTAATTAAATGTATTTAATAGATATTGGGTTATTCAAATTTTGTCTCACCTTGTGTTAGTTTTAAATTATACTTTCCAAGGAATTTGTCCATTTTATCTAAGCTATCAAATTTCACATAGTTGTTTATAATATCCCATTATTCTTTTAATGTATGTGAAGAATTATATATAGTGATAACCCTTCTTTCAATTCCTCCAAAATTTAAACAGCTCTCCAAATTAACATGTGTCATGTCCTGTCAAGATGAGCAAAACTCTACTTAGACTAACATATAAACTACAAATTAGCTTAAAACAATACTAAATTGTTACATAACTTTTTATACTGATTGGTGACAGAGTTCCTGATATTCCACTGAAATATCTGCAAAAAAAACCTTAAACTAAAGTACTGATCCATGTGATACAAATCCCACTTATATAACACCAGGTATACGATGACTTGTCATCTTTTTGTCTATAGAACATGATTACAATGGGGGAAAGGGGGACAATACGACACACGACAACAACAGGGCAGCAAATGGCACTTCCTTATTGTCACATAAAATTGAGAAAAGGACGAGTTTAAACAGCTTGTGTATTATGTCCTACCTTTAAAAAATCAGCCAAAGGGTAATCAAGTTCAGGGCAGTCCTGGACAGCTGCCCTGTGACCCGCTTCTATTGACCCCTGCTATTCATCAGTCTTCTCTAAGATTGAGAGGGCAAGCTCCTAGGGAGTGACCACCACAATAGACAGACACAAGCCAACAGTAATCTGGTTCGAGCAAAAAACCAGATGGCACTGCAATAAATTTACAAATCTGCATTCATGGGGCTGTTAAAACACCCAGAAGCTAAAAGACTCTGGGGGCCTCAGGAGGATCTCCTACTTCCCTGTTTGTAAAGGCCATTTCTCTTCCCAAGAACACTGAGTTCATGCTCTTCACAAAGAGAATGGAGATTTTTTTTTTTTTTAAAAAAAACCCTTTATAAAGAATGGGAGGGGGTTATGACCTAATTAATCTCCAGAACTTGGATCTCTACAATGAATGACAGATATTGCAAAAATCATTTTAGAGCACTAGGAGAAGAGAGAGACAAGGTTGTTAAAATGAAGGGAGTAAAGAGAACCTGCTAAAACAGCAAAGGAAAGAACAACATTAAATCTCTCTCAAATACTGCACACATCTTGCAAGGAGAAAATGATTCAATAATGTATGCATTTATTTTTAAAATGAATCAGATTAGTCCCATGTGTGACCTGCTGGTCCATCTGTATGTGCTGGACTTAATAGGCACGATTCTCTCTCTTGCTTCAGTTTGAAGTATGAGAGAGATAAATTTAGTTTAATTTTCAACAGATCAGCCTATCCATTTTCCAAATGGACCATCTGGATCAGCCTATTAAAATTAATTTATAACTTTGCAGAGTGAAAATTCGTTTGTTAGCTTAAACAAAGTTGCCAAAACTTTTTGTTGTGTCATTGTTTTCTTATAGTCGGCAGAATGTTTCTACCTCCAAATTTACCTTATTCAATATCATTCTATTGACTTAATTTATAGATCAGGTATTTATCTCCAAATAGTTAAAACTCAACTGTTCAATGTCATCAATTACCAATTATATGTTTGTTTAAAAAGCTTCCTGAACTGACTCAATTCCATTAAAAACATTTTTGAATAAAAAAGGGGAGAAGTGCTTATCCCCAAAAATGGTGACACAGAATAAATTTAAAGATGAATGCATCAGAGTTTCAAGCACTTTTCCTCTAAATTAATTAAATGAGTCAGAAAGCAGAAGTAGAAATAATTTGGTAAGAATGTGGTCTGAGTTTCAAATCACTGACTTGCTAAAGTCATCTAACCTCTTTTAAGTCTCTACTTTCTTCCTCTATTAATTGGAAATGATACAGTTCTAGCAATTTTACAAGGTTACTGTGAGGATTAATGAGTATCATATTCATGGTGGATGCTCAATGAATATTACTAATATATCTCCTCTGTGTCCTAGAACAATGCTATAAATGCAAGTAAGTTAAAACTTGTTTTTACTGTTACTGGTGCACATCTTATTCAATGTCATATTAAAAATGAATAGGTTGGCTGGGCATGGTGGCATACTCAGTAATCTCAGCATTTTGGGAAGCTGATGATACCAAGTTTGAGCCCTAGGCCATTCAGCAATTTAAAGAAACCATGTCTCAAAATTTGAAAACTTTAAAAAGGGATAGATATGAAGAAGCTAGGTTCAATCCCAGTACTCCTCTTCCAAAAAAGGTGGTACATTTATTTTCTGGCAAACTTGTTTTTCTTTCCAAAAAGTACAGAATGTTTAAGTTTGATATAGACATTGAGGAAGAAAACAATTTGGCTCCTATTTTGGATATCTTAATTTGAAAGGGAGAACAACATGGAATAGACACTTTACAAGTAAAATGTGTTATTTTGGAAAGAAGTACACAGGGGCACACCAAAAACATTCACATTTTAAAAACTAATCATCAATAGCGGCCTCACCAGGTACAGTGGAATACACCTATAATCCCTATTATTCTAGAATCTGAGTGAGGCAGAAGGAACACAAGTTGGGGAGCAGTCTGGTAAAACTTAGACCCTGTTTCTATATTAAATTTTAAAAAGGGCTGGCAATGTGCTTCTGTGGTAGAGTGCTTGCATAACATATGCAAAGCCCATGGTATGATCCCCACTGCCATCTCATGTACACACCCACCCACCCACACCCACACACTCCACAACCCACCCAGATGATCTCTACTTCTAAAAACAGCAAGCAGAATACTAGTGAAATTAAAATAGTTAACTTAATTACAGGCAGATCTATTTTCATTATTTTCTTTTAAAAGTGTCTGAATAATAATAACAGTAAGGTTTTAGAATCAATTATTTTAATGTTTATGCTTAAGGTACACCTTAAAGTTATTGTTACTGAACAAGAAACTTTTTCTTTAGTTTTAATATTCATTATATGTAACCTACTGACTGTCATATACTTTTGCACCTAGAATATTTTTTAAATGATTGGGAAATCATGGTACCTGAATGAGGCTGATAGCTATGGCTACATCAACTTCAGAACAGAGGACTCCTGTTTTAAGCTCCAACGTTTAAAGAACAGCAAATCAAGGGCTTCTATCTTTTGTTTTGTTGTTGGTAGCTTTTTATTTTTAAGTAAGACTGATTTTCATACCTGTCTAAGTGAATTCTTCTCTGGTATTATCTTCCTAGGGGGTTCGCCATTATTACAGTCTTCTCTCTCTGAGGAATTCTGTGAAAGAAAGTAAGCTTTAATTCAGTTCTCATTATCTTCAATCTTATTCTGTAAATTTCTTTCTTGGAGTAAACCGAATTACATTTCTAATTCTGTAAGCTTTAGCATATTCATTCATTTATTCATATTTATTATGTATATTTTTTCATTGGAAGTTATATTCATATAAATATACACATATGTAAAGGAAACTATATGCTCATCTATAAAATAAATGTGCATAGGGATCTGGAAAGTATTTCATCTATGTTTAAGCACTGCCCAGGGGAGTAACACCGATGAAGCCAAATTTACCATCTTTTGACAGAAGTTGACAATGGACACAAGAACGTTCCACTCCATACTTAGCTAAGAGGACAATTTAAGCCATAATTATTACTACCTTCTCATTCATTTGTTTATTATTCACTTATTTGAGATAGGGTCTCACTATGTAGCCCAGGCTAGCCTTGAACTCAGAGCAGAACCTCAGCTTCCCAAGTGCTGGGATTATAGGCATGCACCACCACACCCAATTTACTGCCCTCTCTTTTAAATAGTTTTCACCAATTGTAAATGTTGGGAGTACATCTCCAAGTATAGGTCCTAAAAAATAGTTTCCTTTTCTTAGATTCAATTCTTTTCTTAAAGTAGCTTAATTCTTAGCACAAAACAACATTTAATCAGTTGCTTAGGTTGAGAGTCCATTCCTTGTCACTATCACCTCTAATAGCAGCTAGAAGACCCTAAGATGTCAATGGGATTTTTATATGCTAAGCAGGGTGAAAAAATAACAATCTAATTAAAAATGAGTTCTAAAGTGCTAAAAATCTGCTAGACAATGTAATGTAAATCACTATCTGCAAGGCAAAATACAGAAAATCCAAATTACATATTATTTGGAATTACATTTGTAACATTAACATTTTAAAACCCGCAGTTGATACATTACAGTCATCTCATTCTGGGGTTACTTTACATTTAGGTCCAGAATCTACTTTCTACATGAGTTTATCTAAACATTTTTATCCCAGAATAGAATGATTATATAACCAACACTGTGTTTTAAACCTACTCTTAAGTTGCATTTTTTGTTGGCTTATATCAGCTATTCTATTTTTAAAGACAAAGAAGGATGAGAAATACACTATCATATAAGGCCCTTTTACCACTGTGCCTAGCATGAGTGTGCTTTGCCGGTCACCTGTAGTTGATGGGTTGACCAGTACCACAGTGTTCCTTTTGGGCAGAAATCTCTCATGGGGTTTAACTTTTACATTTATGAGGTCTGGAGGAGTAGCATGGCAGTTAGAGCTCAAGGTCATCAATTTGATTCTGGCACCACTAAAGCTGGCATGGTGTTACATGCCTATAATCTCAGCACTTGGGAGGCTGAGGCAGGACTGTCTGAATTTGAAGACAGACTGGGCTATACAGTGAGTTCAGGACCAGCCTAGACTATAGAGCAATACCCTGTCTCAAAAAACTTTCACATTTGTGATGGTCACTTTATGGCTAAGATCCCTAAATTTAAGACAAAGAAGAAAAAGTATACCATATAAAAGCAAAGGATCAGAGACCCAAGAAATTCAGAGTTCTAACTTCTTTTCCTCCTTCTACCAAAAATTAAGGGAAGGATGTGTTGAAGACTATAAAGCACAACAAATGACATATTTAGGTGGCATAGTTAAAAATAAGTGTAGCGTCCCCCCACCCCCAACATCCCCGGTACTACAGAACAAGCCCTGGGCCTTCACAATGAGCTGCATTCCTAGCTCCCCCCCCCCCCCCCCCCCCCCCCCCGCGCCTTTTTTTTGAGACAAGATCTTGCTAAATTTTCCCTAGTTGCCTGGGCTGGGCTCAAACTTTCGATCCTCTTACCTCAGCCAGAATACTCGGATTACTGGCCTGGACCACCAGGCCCAGCCAACAACTTCTTAACAAACATGAAAAAAGGGAAGAAAAATACAATCAACAAACTTTGTTATAGCCACTACTACTGGCTGCCTACAACTCATGGCAATCCTCCTACCTCAGCCTCTAGAGTGCTGGAACTACAAGGCATGCGCCACCATGCCCAGCTAGAATGTGGTGCTGAGGGATCTGCACCTGGGGCCTTGCGCTTCCTAGGCAAGTACTCTAATCACTGAGCTGTATACTCCAGCCCCATAGTTCTAGTTCTTTTGGGGCAGATTAACTCAATGATTTTACTTAGGCCCTTCCATCATGAGAAATCAAATAAAAATTTCAAAGAACTCAAAGCTGTTACATAAATCAGAAGTGGTATTAAACAGCTAGGCTAGCAGGAGTAAGGAATACGTTCCCGCCTAATAGTGATGAAGAGATGCAGGACACCATGAATAACATATGAACATAGCTCTAGTCTTGCAGATAGCTGGAGAAGATCAAACAGTCTTCTGTACCTAAGTGATCACCTCAGTGGTCCTCAAAGCTCTCCAACACCACCCAAGAGAGCTCAGCAACAGCCATTCCTTACATCTTTACCTGTGGGGAATCCCAGTCAGCAATGTTTTTAATTGCCTGAGTGAAAAAGCTAAAATTTGTAAAATTTATATTCTGTTTAAAAGTCACTAGTTATTATAAGAAAGAATCATCAATGGATGCTAAAAACTAGCAGGTGAAAGTTCTGACAAGTAGCAGGATAGCTAAATAATCTCAAAATACTTCTCCATATTTAATAATTACGAAAGGAAAATGGTGACCTTACAATGAAGAAATAAATCTGCCGAACACCATCTTAACTCTATGTACCATTTGATACAGTTTGCTAAAAAGAATCCTTCATTATTTCTACAGTATGCATGCCAAAAGGCACAACTTAAATCTATTCATAAGAAAACATCAGATTAACCCCAAATGAAGAACCTATAAAATTACAAGTCTTTTCTTAATAAAAACAAGTCAAGGACATAAAATATAAATAAGTATTGTTTCACACTAAAGAAAACCAGAGACATAACAACTAATTTTATGATCTAAGTAAGGTTTTCTTTCCTATAAAAAGGACTGAGACAATTGGAAAATCATGAGTATAATAATAATGTGTCTATTAAGAATTCCAGATTGATTCCCCACTTTAAAAATTTACATTAAGGAAATTAACTCCTTTTATTTAAAACAGCTTTTGACAAAAGTAGATGACTGTACAACCCTACCATAATCATGGTTTCAAATTCCCTTATAATGCTCCTTTATCATTAATCCTCTTTTCATCAGCACTGAAACCCAATGACTGTTTTAAGTACAAATATTTGCCATTCTCAGAATGTCATACAGATTGAACCATATCATATGCAATCCTTTGATTCTGGTTCTATTCACTTACTATTATATATCTGAGATATATTCATGTTTTGGGCAAACTAGTATTTCTTTCTCTTTGATTGTCACATAGCACTCCAATGCACGACTACACAGTTTATTCAATTTCCTGATTCTTATAATTTGTACTGGTGGTTATTAAAACCACACCCTTGTTTTCAGGAAACACGTACTGAAACATTTAGGAATGTCTTTAACTTTTAAATGGTTCAGAAAAAATAATAAGTAAATTTATATATGTAAATCCGTATACACATAAAAATAGAGGTAATACAAATGTAACACTTAAACACTTGATGACTGTGAAGGGCATAAGGGAATTCTATGTACTATTTTTTCAACTTTCCTGTACATCTAATATTATTTCAAAATAAATATTAAATAAGTAAAATATAGCATAAAATATTAATGGCAGAAAGATAAGTAAAAACTGCAAATATAATTAAAATTTATATCCTATTGCCTAATCAGAGGCCAATTCAAGCAAACCCAACTATTGAAAATAACTCATTCCCAACATTCAGATGGAATGTGTCATTAAATTTACAAAATGTGGTTGTAGTTCATGAGTAACAACATTTTAGAAGTAGCATTTTGTCAAAATACTTCTGAAAAGATCATTTAGAACTGGTTACCTTTTATATTAATTTAAATAGTTATTTCTTGGCCTAACTTAATAGGGACAGAATGAGTCTAACTGATCATTCATTTCAATGAAGGCTTTTGGGTTTTAATACTGGCAGACAGGGGTTTGGGTACAGAAAAGCAACAAAATGAAATACTGATGAAGATCATGCAAGAGAGCTCAGAAATGTATTTTGGATAAAATGTTGTTAGAAATAACCTGAGATGAGTTAAGGAAGAAAAAGCAATCACATAAAAAAATTTAGATAATAAATTCTCAAAGTCAATACTCTTTTACCATTTAAATTTTTCTCCCTACTTTTCCGTATCTCTAAGTTAAGTTTTCATTATTAGTGTTTGTGCTCATTTCTTTTTTCTTTCAATATATCTAATCAATTTCTAGTCTAAAACTTTTTCCTCTGAATCTCCTATTTTAATACATCTAGCCCTACTTTTAAATTTCCACTGCTCCTTCACTACCCCAGATCCTCAAGATCTCTTACCAGTGCTATCAGTACTGAGGTATCTCCTGATATCCTTGTCTAAATCTGTATCTATACATTCTATATGATTCTGTCAGAATTCATCATTCTGAAAGGTTACTTTCTTGATCAACAATCTTTTCTACCTTACATCTAAGGAAAAACACAAACTTCTTAATACAATATAGCAATCATAATCTGGCCAATTAAATTTTGTTTCTAATTTTCTATGCCATTTACATGACATTGTTATTCATCAAAATAAGAAAAGCCCTCTATGGGGCTGGAGGAATGCCACAGGTTAAAGCGCTTGCTTAGCAAGTTTACAGCCCTGAGTTCAATTCCCCAGAACCATATGAGCTAGGCATGGAGGTGCACGCCTGTAATCCCAGCACGTGGGAGACTGAGGCAGGAGGATTGCCAAAACCACGGCTAGCCTGGGCTACAAAGCAAACCCCTGTTTAAAATAAATTATGAAAAAGAGAGAGAAACCTCTCTTATCTCTGTGTTTGCTAATTTTAATCTCTCCGCCTTCTTTTTCAATCTCTTCACCTACTGCAATCCTGGTTCAAGAGTCAATGGAAACAAATAACTTTTCTGAAAAGCCTATGTTTATCCTCTGCTGCCAGCCCCCAGTTAAAATTAATTAAGTCCCTCTATTAACTCTTTATTTCCAATTTACTTTATATATACTTATCCTTCTGATATGGTTGTACAGGAATATACTTTCTGCGCAATCTACACTGTAGAAAAAATTCCCTCAGAACAGTCACGATCATATTCCAGTAGCTCAACACTAGATTAGCATAATGTAAGTTTTAAAAAGTTGTTGGATTCAATACTACTGCCACATTAATCTTTCTTAAGCGCCACTAATGTCATGATGATCTTTTCCTCAAAACCTTTTAATGCCTCTTTGTTTCCATAAAATCAAACATGAAGTCACACACAGTCATTTCATAGAACTAAATGGGGGAATAATGGGAACTAGTGGGGAGGGAGCAGGTGTAGGAGGGTCCAAAAGGGAGAAGGGAAAGATTTGTAATTTTGCCAGGATATATATGTGCACAAAATACTCAAGTTCAATGTAAACATTATGTACCATATAATACACACACACACACACACACACGCACGCATACATATATGTATACATTGTATATGCACATATATTATGTGTATATACCTATATTGGGAAAAATCACAAGCATAGAAAGATCATTTAATCAAATCCCACACAACCCTAAAATAAGTTTCAACTGTTATCATCCCCTCCACCTCCCCCCTTCTTCCTCCTCACTATATAGCCCAAGATTGTCCCGGACTCATGGCAATCCTCCTGCCTCTCTTTCCCTGAGTGGTGGAATTACAGGCATGTGCCATCACACCTGGCTTTCAACTGTTATCTTCTTTAAGAAACCATTACTCCAGCTTATTATATCGAGAATTCCTTCATATTTTATCTTGACTCACAAAATCTATTACTTGATTAGATAACATTTTTGCAGTTATTCCCAATTAATGAAGGAAGAGGGCTTAATGGGAAAAGTCTTGTAGCTGCTCCCATCTTCCAACACATTATGTTACATATACAGATAACAGATAGCCAATAAACAATTCAAATCCTATATCCACACCATCCAGTTAGCTTAACAACAGTTTCCACAGCAGAGAAACTTCAGTGGTAGCCTAACTACAGTCCTATTGACCTACTACCTATAACACCAATATGATTATTTAGACAAGAAATTAGCAAACTTTGGTTTGTGGAATATTTCTCCAAGTGAAGTTTTATGAATACACAAGAACAACCATTTGTTAACCTTTTGTTTAAGGCCACATTCACATGAGGTGATCACTATAATAGAGATCATATGGTCCACAAAGCTTCATATGTTTACCTGGCCCTTTACAGAAGAAACTTGCCAATCCTTGATTTCAGGAGGAAAAGTTCTTCCATGGATAACAAAGTCATTCCTAACTTCTCATTTTTTTTTTCCTGTTTTGCTTTGTTTTTAGCCCAAAACAAGAAGGTATTTTGATGACAGCACACGGCAGGGTCACAGCTGGAGTGCCATCTATCTATCAGTTATCTATCTGAACTCACAATTCCTCACAACATGGATAAGAGCAGTTTTAATCAAAGGAAAACTACTCAGTGGTGAAAAGTCAAGTCATTCATAATGACTTATAAGGAAACTGTGAGTAAATATCTTGCTCAGGGATGGATGGTGTAACAAAGCCTGAGCTTGTGTAAACAGAAGAGCATCCGTTGTAAGTAAACCATACATTATCAAAAGCAGAAGTAACGTTTTCCACAAATGCCAGTCTTTACTGGAAGAATTCAAAAGACTGTAGCTAGGATAATGCTATCCTTGCAAAGCAGGTAAATTGTGGCAAGTCATAACTCTTAATTTTTCAACCCATTTGAAAAAACCAAACCTACTGCTTATAAACATTGGCAACTCACATAAAGAAAAAAATCTTTAAATCAGATTCAAATAACTAGTTGCAGACATCATAGAGCAAGCTTTATTGATAAACTAGTAACTAGATTAAACTTTTTTCCATTAACCTGTTATGTGACTCAGAGCTAATGATAGCTCCAAATACCCACAATTTGCAGTTCACAAAAACAGGAACAATTCAGGAGGCTAAAAGGTAATTTCAGTACAAAAATAAGATCAGGCAAACTCTTCAATAAGGGTGACATAAAAAAACACTGCATATTTAAACAAGTCTTAATCCTTCTCAGATATAATGGGGGAAAGCTAAGGTCATTTAAGTTCAGAAGATGACTGAAGAGTCCTACTCAAGAACCAGGGAATTTCATGCACATTGCTTTTCCAGCACATCATCACACATAATCTACTAAGCCACAACCACATCAAAGCCTCTCTACATTGCTAAACTTCAACAAATCCAACAGTTAAACTTAAATATATATATATATATATATATATATTAATATGCCAAACCATGAACAGTGCTAGGAACTAGATAAAATGGAAAGCACTCACTGGGACAATCAAACAGGACTTCCATTAGTATTCCCTTACACCTTATGACAGAAGTAAAAGAACTGCAAAGTAGATTTCTCTTCCGGCTACATTGTCCTAAGCTCATTATAAAATATTACAGATGCAGCCTTTCTTCAAATGCAAAGGGATTATACATATTTGCAAGAACAACTATTTTTTATGCTTCCAAATTCTTAATCCTGTTTGGAGCTGTCAGTGGGGGTTAATGGAAGCCTTGGATAGGAGAATTCCAATCTGGTTGGCAGATGGATAGGTTGGTTATAGCTGCATAACTATGTCTTGCCTGCAGGCACAATTCAGAACACTGTTAAAGCAATATAAAGTCTCTGTCAAGCTGAACCATTTGGATCAGTAGCAAGGAGAAATAATAATAAAAGAGAAGTTCATTTCTGGGCCTTGTGCATTTATGCTAGTATGCAGAAACTGATTAATTGTCATAGTGTGCTGGTCTTCTATACCTCAGATTTCTACTTCTGGAGTAGATTTTGCATGCTAATATAATCATTCTCCCTCCTGAGACATTAGCAAATAATCAAATGAAAAACAGGATCATAATTTACTGAGATTCGAGCAATTCTCTATGCAAATTTGACTTGTTATTGCTGCTGCCTCGTTAATCTGAATGCCTTTGACAAACTCCTTTGATTTATGAACTCGTGACAACTCCAATGTGTATATATTTTGCTAGATTGACATTATCATTAAGAGTGGGTGGACTGAGCTCACATGAATGGCTGATTTTACTCGGTGGTGTCTGCTGCTCAACAGCTGAGCATCTCCTCCTCACAAAGCCCCTAAGCACCAAGCTCTTCCCATCTTCCCATCCATTCATCATCTCGATGTTAATTGGCCCAGGCTTTAAGCAAATTTCCAACACGATTTAAAGGCATGATGACACTGATTACTGACCCTCTGCCATACGGTGCCTATTGATTAACCTGACAGAGATGATGAGCTTGAGGGAAACTAGGTGTGTGGGGACCTCAGGGAAAAAAAGTATATTGTCTATGCAGGCAAACACTTGTCACTACCTCACGAGTCAGAATTTGCACAACACACATTCTTAAAACACACTACTGCTTTAACACCTACAGCTAACAGAGAAGTGCTTTCTGTATTCAGAGCTGTTACAGATATGTCATGTCAAAGCACATGATACATTTAGTATTCAGAAGAACTCCCATTCAACCAATTGTGGTTGTGCTGGTTGATGTATATATTTTCGGGTAAATCAGAAGAAAGTAATACGTGACTTGCTCTCAGAAAACCATAAAAAGGGGAAACTAAATTCTTAAAAACAGAGAAGGAAAGAAAATACTAAAATTACAAGATGCCATCCCACCACTACTGTAACAACCTGCCATTCTTTCACTTTTAAAAGCAGAGATGCACTCAAAGAGAAAGAAAATGTCCATTGGGTATTATAAGCTTTGTTTTCTGTTCTTTTAATATTGCTATCTAATTCCAGTCGCCAAACTATGTCAAACACGTAAATTAAAAACAGAACATTTAAAATAAAGCAAAATAAGATTATAATCCCAACAAACATATCCTTTAAATTTTTGCTTGTTCATACTAAATAATATTATGCAAAAATTGTTTACTTGGGGAAATAGTGCAAGATCTTTCATAAAATCTTAATGTTTCATTATAAAGAGAAATAAACACAAAAGTTCATAATTGATAGTTACTAAAGTACATACATTAGTAACAGACAAAAAACTGCTGTAAGATATTGTTAGGTCTGCAAATTCACACAAGCAAAGTCATGCAGCACAGCATTAAGCATTAGACAAAAACCATTTTTAGGCAGGGACAGTCATTATTTAAAATGATGCCAACAAAATATCCTCCCTTTTGGTCACACATATCACCTTGTTTACTTACAAGTCCTGGAGGGACAGCCAATATACAATTTTATACACTGAGATTTTGAAACAGCACTCACAGTTATTTCAAAACAAAAATAATAGAACTGAACAACAGCCTAGCTGTAGTGCCTATTACAGTGACATCGGCTGTTAATGGAAGAGATCAAACGTTTTTCAAGTCAAACAGCACTGGTGCCTGTTATAATGAAACATGTGGCTTACTCCCTAAAAGAGAGACTCCTGCTCTTTTAAGATAAACAAGCTCAACTAAGCACTGAGATGCCTTGATAAGAAGGGTATGCGAGAGATGAAATGCACTAAGGAGTGACAAAGGCAAAGGCATAAATGAACAGTGTTGCTTTTGTTAACTTCCTTATCATAGAAAGCATCACAATGAAACATTTTAATATTATTCCATTATAAGTCTATCTATAGAAGAAAAGTATATTGGCAACAATAAATATGGGGCTCCCCTCCCTCCAAAATAGCTAAAACAGTTGTCTGTTTTGCAAAGAGGAGAGGCATTACACAGCTGTCTGAATACATTCAGCTTCATGAGTTCTTAATCAAAGATTTGAACATCAAGTTAGTAATAACTGAGTATACAGAGTTTATAATTATGTTAATGGGTATCATATCAGAAGTAATAATTCATTTAAAGTCTTGAGGGTTGTTTTGGCCCCAAAGACTTAGTTTTCTTCTCTCTCTCTCTCTCTCTCTCTGTCTCTCTCTCTCTGTCTCTCTCTCTTTGAGACAGGGTCTCGCTCTGTAGCCCAGGCTGGTCTTGAACTCACTGGCATAGCCTAGGCTGGCCTTGGAGCTCAGGGCGATCCTCCCGCCTCAGCCTCTTGAGTGCTAGGATTACAGGCGATTACAGGCACGTGCCATCACACCATTAAGGCTTGATTTTTAAAACAAACAAAACTTTATCCTTTTATGTACAAATTTCAAAAACATTTTATTCTGCTTAAGAGGATAACAATGTGGCTCAATATTTAAAAACCCCAAATACACTTGAAAATTACTACAGATTGTAAAATAAATACACTAGGGGGAATCTGTGGACTTCCGTAATGCCAAAGGCACCTACTAAGTGAACAAAAAGTGCCAGGATTAATTTATTACTCTAAATCTACATGGATTTTACAGACTTTTTTTCCCCCTCAAGATCATCACCTTCATGACTATGTATTTAGGACTGATCCTTCCTACCACAATTTTCTGTGTAGCTGTATATTTAGACATTATTTCACCCAGGGATTTTTATACAGTTTTATATGAATTAATAAGCAAACATTTGCTTCTACTAATATGGATATCTGTTTATTTTTGTAACTCAGACATATATTATACAGGTGTTTTTGATTTCTCAAAATTGGGTTGAAAACTATACATACATGCTTTCAATCTAATGAATTGTTATTTCCATGAATTGCTGTTTCTAAGATGTGCTGTTTATTCCTAAATAACTTTCCTTACCTTAGATAACTTTCTTGTTCTGGAATGAACACACACTATTTTATTATACTTCAACAATATCCAGAAAGAAATTTAAACTTCTTTTAACTTAACAACTGTTCTCACCAAATTAGAATGAAAATAAAATAAATCACCCTAAACAAATCAGTGTATTTCTGAAAACCAGATGGGACTAGGTTAAGAATTATTAAGGTATATATTTTCATTGTGAACTGCCTCTTAATTGTTCTCTTGTATTCTTTTAAAGAAATTATTATTCTATTGTTATCCTGTATCTTTCCCACTAATTATACAGATTCTTAAGGGTTTATCAAGTCTTTAAAATTACAAATATCATTCTCCTCACAGATTTTTATACATTTTTGCCTCCCCAAGTTGAAAAACCATGGTCCAGTATAGGTGTTGAAGTGCATGCATTAAAGAACATGGATAGAAGATGCAAGCCTATAATCCCATATACTTGGGAGGCTAAAGCTAGAGGATATATTCATTCATACATTACAGCCTGAGCAACTTAATAAGATCTTGTCTCAAAATAAAGTAAACAAGGCAGGGAATGCAGCAACCCTGGGTTTAAACCCAAGTATTGGAGGGAAAAGGCAAAACAAACAAAAGAACAGGAATATATATTTTAAATGCACCACACTCTGTATTTCTCTTAAAATGTTACTGGACTGTTTCCCCCTTATTCAGCATACTGGAATGCATTCTTCACCTTTTGCTTTTATTGCAAATCCTGTTTTCTTATTCTCATCTCTACAACAACTTACATTACCTGTGTTCTCACAGGTCTCTAAGGAGCCAGATACCAAGGAAATACTTGCCTAAATGATTTAAAATTTCAGTGAGAAATTTTAAATAAACCTTCTACTCCTAGAAGGTCAAAGACTATACCCTCGATTCATGTCTTCAATTTTTCATCTGTTGTTATACCGAACAACAAAATGAAAATAAACTCCAAATAGATTAACCTGGAGTTCTATTAGTAACAGCTTAATAAGTGCATTCAGGAAAACAAACTAATTTTATTGTTCCAGGGATATTCTAGATTTCTTTCTCTTTTTTTTTTTTGCTTTAAATAAAGATTTTTAATAAGAAACAGATTTTAAAATATTTTTCTTTTTGTCCAGTAGAAGGACTGGACAGAAAGTAAGGGTGTTTAAAAAGTAAGAGTGGAAGGGTGGAAGGATGGGACTTTTTTTTTGTACCAGGTACGGAGCCTAAAAGTGCTCTCTACCAACAAGCTGCATCCCTAGTTCTTTCACTTACTCTGAGACAGGATTGCGTTAAGCTGCGCAGGCTGGCCTCAAACTTGTGCTCCTCCTGCCTCAACCTCCTCTGATTATAGGCAGGTTTCACTGCACCTGGCTGTCTGTGTATTATCATAACAAAATTATTTTCTTAGGCCTTCAACCTTACAGTTTTGGAATATTAGAGAATGACTATATACCTTTAATTTCCCATTTAACTATACAAAATATTTGCATTGTTGACATTTTATACTTAGATCATTACTTTCCATATTACATCTGACTTCAATATAAAAAATTACAAAAAACCTGCATTATTTTTTCTTAGAATTATTCCAAAGTCACAATTATCAAAAGCAAGTTTTATTATCACTTTATAGGATTAACATTTTTCTTAAGAAATATTAGTGATCCTTTGTTTATCACAGAATAATCAGTGAGGAACATTAATTCAAATGTTCCTGAATTACTGTCCTTGCTCAGCACCTCAGTTTTAAAGTGGTAATTCAATTTAATAATAATTTTAGCACTTATATTAGCTATCATTAAGAGTATTTTGTTATTTTATGACATTAAAATATTGTTTCAATAGCTTCTGAGTTTGATCATGGATGACTGGTGTGGCAGACATCAAACATTAATTTTAATACCAGTGTTTCTTCTTATAGTAGAGTAGTTGTGAATTTCATAATAGCCAACTTTAGTATGAGCATGTCCTGCCAAAATTCCCTCTTGTGAAAACCACTGCACATCTCTTGTTCTTGCAGAAAATGAATAAAAACTTGACTACAAAAGCAGTTGCCTATCACTGACTGCTACACAAAGGACATTCCGGTGGTGGTCGGGAAAGATAGCACAGTTATTTCTAAATGCCAGTAATTCCCAACATCTCCCTTCCTTCTGAGTGGAATGAAGTCTGTGTGGACCGACTGGTGGGTCATTTGACCCACGAAGGTCTAGAAAGGTTTCAAGAATAGCAGAGGCTGTGTAATTGCCAAAAGAGCATTAACCACTCAATCATAATGGATAATTAAATGCCCTACATGATTCCTGAAATAGCTGCTCTATATTTGGTCTATTACTTCTATCCCTCAAGATAAGCTACTCAGTTGGTCTGCCTTGAACTGCAGAAGTCCAACCTGTGTCTGAAAAGTAGCTGCATGCATCTACTGCTTTGTAACTGCCCCCCCCCCTCCAGAAATCATGGCCCAGACCATGCTTTTAAGAGGATATACATATAAAAAATCAATTTTGTATTCTTCTTCTCATTGTACTCTCTGTAATACAAATGAATAAACCAATGAAATACACTGCCAAATTCCTGGTTTAGAACTACGGGGAATAGAAAAAAGAAATATAAATACAGAGAATAAAAAGTCACGTTAATTTTTAAAGTCTTGTTCATATGCCTTCAAAGAATATATCTGATTATAAAACTAGTTAAGAGATTTTTTTTGTGGGCAGCAAGTCATTAAAATTTCAATGGTCTAGACTACATTTTTGATGGTGTTATTAGGCTTTCTTGGGCTAGTCTGATGTATACAGGGCACCAGTTGTTTATACAATAGCAGTCGCAAAAGGAATAATCATCTCACTTTAAATTTTCATGTTTCTGAATAGTTCAATAATTTCAGTACAACATTTGATTAGACAATACAACCAAACAGCATGAAATAACAACAATGCTGAAGAATTCGCTTCTTTAGGAGAAAAAGATCTGCTTATGGCCTTAGAAGTAGCTACCTATCTAGCAAACACTCTGGAAAGAGGTAAGAGACAAGTAACCAAAAACATCCCCACAATAATGGCAAAAACCTAGGATGTGAAAGGGAAAAAAAGCTCATTTAGAATATATTAGAGTTTAGCAGGATTTTTCTGTTTCCACAGGAAATTATGTAGCTTAAGGCTACAAACTACCCTGATCTCTTACTAGTAGACAAATGGCTTATTAAACCTAGAACATATATGTTTTAGTTAACTTCTGGGCAAGGAGGGGGGTAGAGGGAAAAAGAGAACAAAATGTACTTAAATACTGAATTTTTTTTCTCCAGGCTGAATGCCTTTCATCCAATAAGACATTCAAAGCAGTGACCCAGCAAATGGATTGAAAAAGCAATCTTCCGTCTCAGTGCCACATTATCATTCCTATTCAGTATTCTCCATGAGATATCTCAATCAGCTGTGTGTAAGTGACAACGCAGCCCATTGCTGGGTTAATTAAACATTTGACTTTAACACCCTCCCATCATTAAGCAAATAAAAACAGATAATTCAAACTGCACTTCATCCTCAGGGTACACAACACACATGTCAAAATTAAGAGAGTCCAAGGCCTCTGGGGAATTTTGTTGTGGCTATAATCAGTTTAAATCTTATCTGGTTTATCAATTATTCTATTGATTAAACCAAAGAGATTATACAGAACTCCTCTGCCACATGGGACTGATGTCAGCAGAGCAAGAAAATAACTCCAGGAGGTTCCAAACTGATTTAAAAAGAGACCAACAGACAGACCAATAGTAGTCAGTCACATACCAGTGATCCATATACTGAAGAGTTGATTCTTAGTTTCAGGCAAGTGAAGTGAACTGTTTCCAATTACTATGCCTTTCTGCTACACCTTATTGTTGGCTTGAGTAAATTTAAACTGTGGAAGGTCAGCATATTTTCTACTGATTTAAACAGACGATCGCATGCTCAGTAGTTAAGATATATTACTGACCCTTAGCTTTACAAGAGAGAAACCCCAATAGGGAAAACTAAAAAAAATTTAATCTTTTTACTTCATGCATGTGACCAACAACATGCTGGAGTGGCAGGAACATACTTGAGAGCTGACTTTTTTTTTTTTTTTTTTTGAGGCAAGGTCTCACTCTGTAGTCCAGAATGGTTCTGAACTCACTATGGAGTTCAGGCTGGCTTTGAACTCACGATGCTCCTTCTGCCTCGGGATTACAGCCTGACATGGAGTTGGAGAATTGATATGCAGTTGGAGAACTGAACCCAGGGCCTTGTGCTTGGCAAGCACTTAATCACTGTGTAAAATCCTCCAGCCCCACTATTTCATCTCTAATCCACAATATTCCTGAAAAACAACCTAAGAAATCAGAGGGATTTTACTACAGATTGAGAAAGTCATGATTCCTTTTATTAATTCTAAGGGCAAAACCATTAATGCTGAAATACAGAGTGTATCTTCAAATTGAATGTTGATATCCAAATCTTAGCATATCAAGTTTCTACCAGAAAAATTTAACCACAATTTAAATCCTTCCTGCTCAATTCACTGTGTGATACTATTGAAGTGTCTACAACCCTTATCACCTCAAGGTTACGACCTTCTATACATAAGAAAAACATTAATAAAATCTACTAACACCAAAGGAGAAGAGGACTGATACTCTGCACCTGAAGTCTGTGTAATCCTGCCATGCTCTTCAGAAAGGAAATTTGTTCACTGCTATGTTGGCACTACATGTGCATTCAACCATAATTTAACTTATCTCCTTCATATTTTTTGTTGTTGTTTTCAGGCAGGCTAAGTAAGAAACCTGCATTAGCATGCTGTATTCTATACTCACAGAACAGTGAGGGTGCTATTTGTAATTGTATTCTTTTTAAGAGGTTTGTTCTCTGCAGCTGTTTTGTGCTTGCAGTGTATTTTGTGTAATCAGCACATCATCATAAATACATTGGCTGTTCCCCTGAGGGTAGCTGTCAGTGTTTAATTTACAGAACAACCTGGCCAATGTGAATTTTAACACTACAGCACTATGGCAAGGAGTTACCACACTCTGTGAAAAACAGGTTTCTATGAATTTTTATATCAAGAGCTAGTCCCAGGACAATTTAAGTTCTTGAAATAGACTGTTTAAAGAAGTTATATATGTATGCTACACAGAGACTCTTTGCCACTGATAGCCTTACAAGCCACCCTAAACCCCCAACCCCAAGTGCGGAAAACCAGTAGGGGAGACAAGGATTGAAAATCTATAATTTACCAGCAGGAGGCACTGTTAACAACTGTTATCTATCTCTTATTTTTTAAGCTACATATAGAGCTACCAAAAAGATCTCTGCTTACTTAAAAGATATGGGAAGGCAGAATGGAAAACCATTTAAAGGACAGAGTAGTCTAAAATAAACAGATCACTCTTTTTTGCTGAGATGAGGTATATCTGATATGAATACAAGTATTAGTTCTTCCCCAGGACTGCTATTAAACCAGATCTCCATATCAGTGAATGGGGGTGGGGGGAGGTGGGGAGCAGGGTGGGGTGAGGAGGGGACACAGCGTGTGAAACAGCTATTAACAATAGTAATGCCCCCAAATTTATGCATAATGACTGACACAGGGATTCTTCATAAATGTCAAAAAAAAAAAAAAAAAACCCTAAAAGCTCCTTGATTGAAGACAATGTCTATATTTTATTTATGGCCAATATTTTCTGGCATATAGAAGATAACCTGCATATGAACTGAATGGAGTTGTGGCTAGTTGTGAAAGGCCATGTTACTCCTAAAGCTTTATTAGATCAAGATACAAATGTCATTTTTTAACTCAATAAAATGTCCTCAGAGGCTTATATAAAAACTTCATATTCTATTTTGTCTTTTTTTAATGGGAGCTATTTGTACAAAACACCTAAGTAGTTCCACCTTGCAATAAACAGTCACCTACAAAATATGGACACATTCACACATGTATTCTAGTAATGAAAATGATAGGAAAAATAAAACTTCTATGCTTTATACTTGTTTCTTTCACATGATAAATCTGAAGTTCAATTTAAATGATCTCTTATTGAGGTGGTAGTCTATGCACACATACACATTTCATAAATCAAGTTATTATATTTATGTGTTTTGAAGGGCTACTTTATAAGTTAGAATGCCTAAAGTTAATCAAAATATGGTTCATACTGATTTGTCCTCAGTCTATATGCTTTTATATTTACAGAACTATATTTTCATGATGTTTTCAAAAATTATTAAGCTGCGACTAACAGATTCTTAAAAGGACAGGCTGCCTACTACACTTCGAAGGCAAAATTAAAATTTAAAATATTAAAAAGAACAACAGAAGTTATTAGAAATTGCTATTTCCCTATAACATTTTTTTCAATTTCTGTAAGGCAACTGTATACATGCAAGACTTCATAATATCTTTAAACTGAATGACAACCAGAAAGAAGGTCCATTTAGGAACACAAACCCTCTATCACTCCTTCTCTCTGTGATAAGACTCATATTGAAAAAATGAATTCCTTTACACTTACATCGCATGACAAACAAAATAAGAATAACATGACCCATTATCAATTATTAATTAAATATTGGCAATACTAGGAATTGAACCAAGGGTTACTTTACTACACTTTTTATTTTTTACTTTGAGACAGAATCTCAGTAAGTTGCCCACACTGGCCTTGAACTTGTGACCCTCTTGTCTCAGTTTCTTGAGAGTGGGGATTTAGACGTGTATATCTTTTATTTTTCTCAACAATATAAAAGTCAGAAATTTTAAATTCTGAATATTTAAAACTTAGTACTTCATAAAAAATCTTTACACCTAATAAAACAAAACGTCTTAATTTTTAATAAAGAATTTATCACATTCTTTTCCACTTGAGAATTACAAAAACGTATTTTAGGGCCTTTTGAACTAAATGGGATGAGGCTAGGCTAAGGTCACCTAGATCAGATGACTTTGTTCTCTTCCCTAGAGACCATGCAGTAGTTCCATAGACTGCCATTAGATAGCAGCACAGTACACATCATCAGTCATGTTTCTCACAATCTCTCCTGTTAAGGCTGGAATTATGTTACACACACAGATTCTAATTCAATTAGTGCAGTCAGCAACTCCAGAAAAGAGTAATTCAATTAGTGCATTGTGGAGCTCTACAATACCTCTAAGCAGATGTTCACCTTCTTGAGGAACTGAAGCTAGGTTTAAAATACCTGTGCCACTCAGCTTATACCACAAAATTATGTCATTTTTCTAAATGTTTATACGTACTTTTCTGGCTTCAAAGAAAAGGTGAGGAAAAAACCCAGGCTAAGCTCCTAGAAAATTTCCTCTCCACATTAAAGTAGTATGTGCAATATTCAGGCCACAGTAATTAAGTTACATTATTCAAATTATGTTCAAAACAAAATGTGTTTATACAATATTCCATATAATTACACATTTTTACATACTCTAATATTGGACTTTTGCTTGTGTGTGGAGTGCAGAGGATCAAACCTAGGGCCTTATACATGACTGGACAGAGCTTTACCACTTAGCTACAACTCCAGCTCTATTTTTGTAGCAAAGGGCCTAGTTATTTGTCCTTCACTGTAGTAAGAACAACAAATAGTGAGATGTGTTCAAAAGGACAACCAGAATGATACTACCAAAATAGGAGGCTATAAAAATAGCAGGAATGATTATGTTTTCCAAATACCAGAAACCAGAAACATTTAACCTGTGGAACAGAATGTAAGAGCAATGTGCTAGCCATCCTTAAACATACAAACAAAATTATGTCTCAGTATCATGAACTTGGTTCTGGGACACTCTACACCCAGCAAATCTAAAGATCAGTAAAGCTCAAATAGCTTATAAATGGCACACTGCTTGCATATGTTCTATGTACATCCTCTCACACATTTTAAAGCATATCTATATTACTTATTACACCTAATACAACATAAATAGTTCAATATTAATTATATATATAATATTTTCCAACATGAAATAGTTCTGTAAGAAATTATGAACGAAAGAGTCTGTACATGTTCAGTACAGATGTATCTATCACAGGTTAACTACATTTTTGGTCCACAACTGGCTGAATCTTTAAGGATTCAGGAACCCAAGGTTACAAAGAACCAACTGGATATAAAAACAGAAAAATTATTTTATATTGCTACAAAAGGCAGAGTTAGAACCAGTAGATGAACAAGAAATTCAACTCTTTGAGGGAAATCTTTGTAACAGAAACAAAAAAGGATATATCAAGAAGAAAAAAGAAAAGATACGTCAAAAAGATCAGTTCACAAATATTGATGTTGATCAAGCACGTTCATATGACACCCTCTCATACACTTTATAAATGATTTCTGTGCTATGAAATATATTTGATGAGATGGTTTTCTGATCTCCTGTTCCAGTGCTGAAATTTATTTCTACGAATGCACTGATTTTTGTTCACAAGGCAAGACTGGAATTTAAGAAAGCTAATCATTATGAAGTTAAGACTATATAAAGCCACATAGACTGTGTGAGTCATTATCAATATAACTGATGCAATAATAATGCATCAAGGGACGAAGGAATTTTGTATAGTGTCCTGGTACTAGATTTAGGATACTCCATAAATGTACATATTTCTAGTCTCTCTTCTAAACACCTGTACTACACTTTCTGACTCTACAAAAATAATATTGAAAAGAATGTTTTTATTCATCCTCTTGAAATCAGCCAATGAGAAATCAATTTCTTGAATAATGATTTTTGAAAACTCACCAGAGTCAAGACAGTGAGCTCTTATAGCTTACTTGCAAACATATTACAATATTTATGCATTAAAACTATAGAACAACACTTAAAAACAATAACTAGTTCTTAATATTTCTTTCCTACTAGTGAGCATTATGTTTTTAAAGGAGGGCATAATTCTGGATAGAAAGGAACAAAACTTTCTTTTACAAATACTGCATCTCCTCTCCTTCCAGCATCATCTCCAAGTTGAAACTATGAAATGTCAGAATGATTGACACTTTTTTTTCCAGTACACTTTACTTTGGATCCATGACAGAGAACAGTTCTGGGCTAGAAGAATAGTACATCAGTTAAAGCATTTGCCTAGCAAGCACAGGGCAAGTTCAACTTCCCAGTACCACATGAGCTGGGCATCGTAGCGCACACCTGTACCTCAGCACTTGGAAAGCTGAGACAAGAGAATTCTCTTGAGTTGGAGGCCAGCCTGGATTACAGACCGAGGCTCTGTCTCAAAGAGAACAGTTCTTGGCTTTTCACTCGGTAAAAGAGGGCTAAACTCTCCTTTAAAGCCATAAATATGGGCAAACTGAAACACTTCCAATAAAAACATTATTTTTCATACTCTAGAAGAATTGTAAAACATCATTCTGTAAAAATTTAATTGTAAAAGTATGTTGGCACACATTTATAACTTCAGCCACTTGCCAAGCTGAGGAAGATACAAAGTTCAAGGCCATCCTGGGCAACTTAGTGAGATCCTGTCACAAAATTATACATGTAAGTGTATATACAGAGTATACAAAATTACATAGGAACAAGTATTACATACACTAAATACTTCAGTAAATGGGTTGGGAATGTATCTCAGTGGTGGAACACCCCTGGGATCAATCCTCAGCTCAGAACCACAAAAAAATGAAAAAGAAAAAATTTTATTTGAAGGTAAAATGCACTTATCACTACTGTTTCCTGAGATGAAAGAAAAGTAACGTGTGTGCGTGTGTGTGTGTGTGTGTGTGTGTGTGTGTGTGTGTGCACAGAGAGGGCGCTATTAAAAAGTTTCATTGTTTTTACAGATTTGGAGATTAAATTCAGGGCCTTGGTGCTGAAACACATCCACAGGCCTTTTTATTTTCCCCTAATTTTATTTTTTAAATTTTGAAACAGAGTCTGGCTAAGTTTCTACATTACATTGGTTGAGCTTTAACCCATGATCCCGCCTCAGCTTCTCAGAGTGAATTATAGGCATGTGCCACCAGGCTCAGTTAAGTATTTGTTGTTTTTAAGATGTATTGCAACTTAAAACAAGCATAGGAATCTCACTCTTTCTTTCTTTTCTTTTCGTTTTTTCTCCAGCTACGGGGATTGATCCCAGGCAGTATGCATAACAGGCAAGTGTTCTTCCACTAAGCTACATTTTCAGCCTATTTTATTTTATTTTGAGACAAGATACTGGTAAATTTCCTAGACTGGCTGCAAACTTGTGATCCTCCTGCCTCAGCTTCCTGAGTAGGTAAGATAACAGGAGTGTGTCACCATGCCTGACCTAGACACCTCATTTTATTATTAAGAAAAATGTGCTAAGAAGTACATGATAGCTCTTACAAAAAAGATTTTGTATCCACATGGCAGTAAGATGAGCTATAAGCATAACAGTTTTCCATATTACCTCTTTCTGAACCTTCATTTTATGGTTTGCCCATTAAATTACTTTTCCATTAAAATTTTTGGCTAAAATTTTAGTTTTTTTATAATTTAGCCACTTGTCAAAGATACTTGAAAATAAAATAAGAGGTAAAAATCAAGATGGGTTAATTTTTATTGACTGACAATACTGTCACACAGAAGACAATCAGTTTAATAAACCATTTCATTACATCTCTCCTCTTTACCCACTAAGGCTTTCTAACTTCTTGCCTCCACAAAAACAGAACTAAGAACCTAAGGCGATTCTTTCTTACAACAGGGTGTTTCATAAACCCCACGTTAATGGATTAGCCCACTTTAATCTCCTTTGCCCACACCTCCTAGCCTGCATTTATGTTCCAGTGTTAAGTTTATTTGGCTCTACTGGCACCACTTCTCTTTAACATTGTCCTTTCCATGCATTTAAGGCAACTATTTCCAACCCCATCAATGAGAACAGACAAATGGGGGAGAAAGGAATGAACTGCAAACACCTCAAACAAGAAAGGTTGCTTAAAAAACCAAGTGTCACATTCTGACAGTTCAATATTTCATAGCCAATACAAGGAATGTGCAACGACACTGTAACTTTAAATCTTTTCCTCCATGTCAGTCTCTCTTTCTCTCATTGTAATGCCAAAGGGAACAGCAATCAGAGTGGAGATGTTCAACGTGATAGAGGTCAGGACACCATCTGATCAACGCACCAGAAACACGACCTTGTTTATTTTTTTCCCACAGTATTATTGTTTACAGGGTGCTTTGCTCATGTACCTTGTGGTTCTTAGCTAAAAGATGAAATTACAGCCCAGGATGAAGCGCTCAGGCACACATCCAATTTGTGTTTCCATCTCAGAAAACAAAAAGCTTCTAAGGCCCTCAGGCTGCCATTCAAACTTGGAGGCTGACATTTTTAACAGCATGAACTAGAGACTGGCAGAGAGAATGATCTAATGCATTTCTGACTTGTCAATCAAAGATCTCACCTCTGCTGTCTTGTAAACAGTTGGGGGGCATCTAACTACATTCATAAACCTAGGGAGAGCTTACTGCCAGCTGGGGTGCTGAGCCACATGCTCTGGCTTCTAGTCACCAAAATCATGATTCAGTTTTACAATCTCACTGTAAATAGTCCATAGGCACATACCCAGGACTCCTGGAATTGAACCAGAATAGGAAATATGAGGTTTTGGTCAAATACTGTGTTATTTTCAAGCTGTTAGAATCCTGTACCTATTTTATCCTCATTTTACCAACTTTCCTCAGAGGAATGTACTATGCTGCCGTTATGCTAAATGCTTAAGAAAAAGTAAGGTAATGACTTATCACCTATTTAAAAATCTAGGGGAAGTATACTAGTATATCAGAAATGTACTTCATGGTTTACTATCAGTAAAAAAATAGGTATTCCCCAGACCAATGCCTCATGTAAAGGGTAGGACTACAATTATAATGAACATAAGCAACTATATTCTAGTAAACTAATATGTGCTTTCATTCAAATACAAAACTTCTCATGATTGTATATAAAGGCATTGTATTTACTAGTTTGAAATAATGCAGTGCGACATGAAAAACTAAAAAGAGATTATTCATCCAACTACTTTTCACCCTGTTTATAACCACCTAATCCAACATACACAAAAATTAGACCCCATCAGATTAACAACACTTGAAATTTGTTGCTCAGGACCATGCACTAAAATGAATACTTCTTTCCTTCATGTCAATTTGATAGGACATACAACTTCAACTTAATTCAAACAAGTTTGCAACAAAAGTCTGGAGGATCTGAATGGTATACTTGAGAACTTTAAAAATCAGATGACAGATAACCCAGTAGGATAAGGTATACTACAAAAATCCCTTTTCATCATGATGTATTGCATTATAGGCCCAAACAACTACTTCAAAATACAACAGACTTGGTCTCCAGAGGACTAGATAAGAGAATACAGAAAAGCTGAAAACTCTCAATATCATTCTCACGAAAAACAAAACCTCATGTGTATCAGCTACCAATAGTAAAGTAGCAGTTCTTAGAGGCCTTTGAAGCAAAAGAAGAGTCTAGTCTTAAATAAACTGGCTTAGATAATAAATAAGGAAAAAGCATTTCCCTAATGTTAATTACTTCACACCTTGGAAGTCTATACCAAAAAAACAGGTCTAGAAACTAACACAAGGAAAAACAGAAAAACAAGAAAACACTACTACATGAAGTAGAACACTAGTGAAAGAAACTACAAATGACTGTGGCAGACACAAAACCACCAATAAAGGCTCCTGAATGGCACAAAAAATACTCCTGTGATGCTATGGCCTCTGTTCAGTGCGTGTGCGCACACGCACACGCACGCACACACACACACACAGAGAGAGAGAGAGAGAGAGAGAGAGAGAGAGAGAGAGAGAGAGAGAGAGAGAGCGCGCAAAACAGGAATTCTCAGAATATAAACAAAGTAATATATACATCTTCAGAATACAAGTGAGTAGTATTAAACTGTCCAAAACAAGAATTTGTCTCATAAGCATGATGCAGCCACAGAGGTTCCCATTGGCCTCTCAAACTTCGCATCAATTTTATTCTACTGGTTTGTGGGTTTTTTTTTTTTTCATTGGAACAACTTCAACTTCAGGTTCCCTGGATTACTTGTACTCTCCCTTCTCCCATATGAATACAGATAAAGTTAGGGCAATTGTAGAAAATCCTCAACCTCAGCGAAATAAGCAACTCCTCTTTGATTTAATAATAAAACTTATTTGCCTGGGCTGCCTGTGTATGTATATGCACACATGTGTAAGTCATTCTAGACTGAAGGAAGCTAACATGTTAATAATATTATTATAAACCAGGATTATGAATACTTTGTTCATATAGTTACTAAATAATTTACATATTATATACTAAACAATAACAAATTCTATTAGCAGGAATAAATTCCCCCCCCCAAAAAAAGCAGAAATATTTTAGATCTGTCACTTTCTGTAAACCCTAAACAAGAGAGAGATGTAGCTGTGACAAATACAGGTCAAATGTCAACATATGCACAAAAGAACAGTTTTTTCTTAAACAGAAACTGTGCTGCACTATAATTATACAGTGTATGGACATCATAATGAAATAATTTTCATTACAGGATCTAGATATTAATTTACATTCAATGTGATAACCCATATTACCATGAAATCTCAAGTATAAAATGAATTTTTACATGCATACATACATACAGAAATTTTCCTAGCATTGTTCCATTTTAACATCACTGTGTAGATAGCAAGATTTAATAGACCTCTAAACATTCAAGTAATATAACAAAATATTTCTACTGAATTCACCCTCAATAATTTCAACCTTTGGCAGTGTACCTTAGCTAATTTTAAAATATCATACCATTCACTTAAGATTTCCCTACAATCACCAGCTACACCCGACACTTAAAATATTTTAAGGTCATATAAATCTACTTATATGCTTACTGGTAAGAATTTTATTTCTCTTTTCATTCAATGGCAAAAGAAAGATGCTCCTACTCAGTTATCTTTATGCAATTTTTACTATTCATGGTCATTTAATATTGCAGATAACAAGGTCAAGATTTAAGGATAAACAAATGATTACACAGAATGCATGAACTGTTAATCAACAGAAATCTTCTGAATCACTCACACACTTTTCAGAAGAAACCAAAGGAATGATGAAAACAAAAATATAGTTAAAGTAAAAATGTCCACATAGAATTTATTTAAACAATTTTATCAGCATCCTGTGTGTCCCTAGTTTAAAATGTGTGGTTTGAAATATTAATGATCAAGCCATCATAATATCAATGGCTTTCATCAGTATTACTAAGGATAATCTACAAATTCACTGATGACTAAGTGGCTCTTCTTTTTTCGTAAGAACTTAGATTTCTTAAAATACTTTAAGCTTACTTTAAAAAATACAGTAATTTACAAAGAAAAAATACCATGAAACTATTACTTAGCCATTTCCTTAAGTATACTTGTTAGTATTAATGAAAAATAAAGATTCCTACTTTTTTGGATCAGGGGCATGCTAGGCAAGTTTTTTACCAGCGCTTTTTATTGTTTTGAGGCAGGGTCTTGGTACGTTGCCCAGGGTGGCCTGGCACTTCTGATCTTCCTGCCTCTGCCTCCAGAGTCGCTGGGATTACAGGGAAGTACCAATGTGCTCTACCTGACTGTCTCAAAGTTAAAAATATGGAGTGAAAGCTGGCAGAGTAAAGCCTTGCAGCAAATCGGTCACCCTGGGATCTGGATTAGAAACACGTAGAAAACAATTTAGTGATGAGAAAGAGCAAGAAGCTGGAAATCAAGAGGGAGCCCATAAGAAAGACAGAAAATTTAGAGAAAATATAGATACTGAAGAAAATGTGGAGAAAAGAATGCAGCAACTGGGAATGCTATCCCTGCCTCCCAGGGAGGGGATCTTGTCTCTGCAAACACAAAGTAAACCCACACAGGGTTAGAAGCCCCAGGGACAGGCAGCACTGGCATCTAGAGAAAGACCATGGCTGCTGTAAAATGCATACATTGTGGGATCTTACTCTGAAAGTGACTTATTTGGCATGGTAGTCTAGCATCTGATAAGAAATTCACTGCAGTGTCTGTCAAATTGGGGAGTGATATAATCAAGATTGGGCGGGACATTTCATGAGCCTACACAGGTCACAAAACTAATTAGGGTCAGCAGTAGCTCAGGGCTCATGGAAAGGCACAAAAGCTACTGAGTCTGCCCAGCAGGAAAAGCAAGGCAGGACTCAGTATTTAAACAACAAAAAATGAGCATAGAAACATAAGAGGCCCCAGCTGTGACTCATATATCTCACCCATATATGGTGGAATTCAATACCATAAGCCCTGGGGAAACAACCTACCACCCAAACAACTCAACGTAGAGGGAAAAAAATGGACTCATATTGTCTGTTTTGGGTGTTTTAATTTTATTTTGCTGTTCTTTCTCTTATTTATTTTTGCTCTTATTTTATTCTTTTTTATTTTTTCTTACTGTATTTCTTTTAATCTAACTGATCTTTTTCTCATCCTTCCTTCTCTTTTTCAAATTTTTTCCTGCTTTATTTTTCACTTTCACCACACCTCCATTCTTGTATTATTGCTATTAAGCTCTTATACTTTTTAGCTGCTTAGTTTATGTTATTAATGCTGTTTTTCTTTTAGTAATGGTGAAATAGTAATGATTTTTGATAGATCTTTATTACATGTCAATATCTGGCTTGACTTTGTGCTTATGTCATTATTATAGACCTCTTTTCTATTATTAAGGGTGGTACAGTTATAGCTTTATTTTTTATGTTGTGTTAATACCTAGTTTGTCCTAGACTTTATCATTAGTCCTAATTTCTTATCCACTGTTTAAGGTGGTACAGTGGTTGGTTATAGTTTTTAGACTATGTCAGTGTCTGGCTTCTCTTTGTATGGTTCATTTTTTCTTCTCTAAGTAATGCTGGGGATTAAGCCCTCAAAAGTGTGAATACTAAAAAGAACCTCAAGTATGGAGAAGATCAAATAGGGATATAAACTAAAACACAATCAAATTCAAGGACACATACATGGGGACATAATCTAACTAAAGAGATTTCCACAGTACTCAGTTTTTCTATCTTAACTCATCTTCAAACCCTCACCACAAAAGTAATAAAGACATGAGAAAGCAAGGCAACAACAGGACTCCAAAACTCAACTTTCTAGAAGCTAATCTCATGCGCCCTGAAGTACAGTAAGTTACAGGCAAATAACTTAAAAACCAAATGATCAAAATGTTTGAAGAGATCAAAGAGGAAATACATAAGGAAATTCAAAAGATATTTAGTCAGCTTAAAGAGAATTGAACAAAGGATTTAATAAAATGCTCAGAGATCTTTTTAAAAAAGACAAAAGCAATAAGCTCACTGAGCTGAACAAGATAAAAATTGAATGACCATGTTGTAAAGAATTAGAAACTATAAAAAAATTCAGGATACAAAAAATTTAACTGAAACTATGGATATATGGTTCAAGCATTTTGAGGATAAGGTGTGATAACTTGAAGACAATTATCAATGTAGTAGACTAAGTACCCACTGATATGCTGAACAATGGGAAGATGGGTCCAACAGTTGCTAGACACCTTAGAACAACATAAAAACCTAATAACAAACACAGAATTATAGAAATAGAGGAAAAATTGTTACGATGCCTCAATAAGTATAAAAAACTCATTGAAAATACTCCAAAAAAACCCTATTCATAGCAGAAACTACTCCAAATTAGGGAAAGAATTCAACATTGAAATGCAAAAGGCATATAAAACCCCAAATAGCCACAACCAGAAAACAATCTCTTCAAAATACATCATAATGAAAATTCTAGAAATTTAACAAAAAAGAATACAAAACACTGTGAGAGAAATACATTAAATAACTTAAAGGCAAACTTGTCAGAATAGTGGGATTTCTCAGCACAAAATGTAAAAGCCATGAACACTTAAAGGTTTTTAAGTCAAAAAGGAATACAACTGACAACTCAAAGGCTTTTTTGAGACAGGGTCTTACTCTATAATATAGTCCAAACTGGTCCTGATCTTACTATGGAGCCCAGACTGGCCTCAAACTCAATGGCATTTCTCCTGCCTTAGCCTTAGCCTCCCCAGTGCTGGAATCACAGGCATAAGCCACCACACCCAGTCTCATGTGGTACTGGGGAACTGAACTCAGGGCTTTGTGCTTCTTAGGCAAGTACTCTAATTGCTATGCTATTCCTCCAGTCCCTCTGACTTTTATATCCTACAAATTTACCTCTGAAAATTGATAGAGAAGTAAAAATTTTACATGACAAAAAAAATCCTAAAGAAATTCATGATCACTAACCAAGCACTGGAGAAAATACTTAGAAGAAGAATCTTAGTCAAGAACAAGGAAACCATCAGCACCAAAGAACACACAGAAAAGTATACACTGAAGGGAACAGCAATAAAACAAAAGGGAAAACATAAAAGATTTAGAGCTGGAAAAACAACGTAATGAGAAGAATCTATAATCTTTCTATGTTAATGGTCTTAACTCTCCAATCAAAACACACAGATTGGCAGACTAAATCAAAAACCAAAAGCAACCTACATGTTGCCTACAAGAGACATACTTCATTCATAAAGAAACACATAAATTGAAAGTGAAAGGATGAAAAACAATACTCTATGCAACTGAAGCCCAAAAACAAGCAGATTGCCACTACATCCGGTAAGGAAACAATTCAACATGAAAAGATAACAGCTGCAAATAGATATGCACACAATGTTGTACACAACTTCACAAAACTAAAATTAATGGATATAAAAGGCCAGAGAGATCTCAATATAATCACAGCAGGGGACTTCAATGCCCCACTTTCACAAGTCAACCAGACCAAAACATTTAAAAATCAGCAATATATATCAGAGCTAAACCACACTATGAAACAAATGAACTTAATTGCCCTCTACAAAGTATTTGTCAAACAACAAAACATACTTTTTCTCCGCAATGCATGAAACTTTTTACAAAATATCATATTTTGTTCTCTAAGATATGCTTACATAAATATAAAAGAACAGAAGTAATCCTATGCATATTATCGAATCATAATAAAATGAAGTTAGAAATCACAGAAACTATGCAAATACACAGAGATTAAAATCAGTGGGTCACATGAAAATTGAGAGAAGACAGTAGACTGTGCAACATACCAAAGCACTCTAGGAGACTGAGGCAGGACTACAATTTTGAGCCCAGCCTGGACAATTTAGCAACTTAGCGATACCCTGTCTCCAAAAATACATAAATAAATAAACGGCTGGTAACATAGCTCAGGGGGAACACCTTAGTCTCAATCTCCAGTACCTACCTACCTACCTCCTCCCCCTCAAAAAATAAAATTCTGGGGACACAATGAAAGCAAATTTAGGAGTTAAGTTTATAGTTATGGATGTCCATGTTAAAATAATAGAGCAATCCCAAATAATCTAATTATGCACCTAAAGGTCTTAGAAAAACAAAAACAATCCAGTTCTAAAAGTAGTATAAAAACAAATTATAAAGCTCAGAGTGGAAATTAAATTCAGGATAAAAACACAAATGGAAGATCAATGAATCAAAAAGTTGGCTCTTCAAAAGAATAAGACAGATAAATCCCTAGACAAACTTATCAAAAAGGGGGAAACATATCAAAGCAATTACAAATGAAAAGGCAAAATCACAACAGACATCACCAATATCTAAAGATTATTTAAAAAATCTGTTTTGAAAACCTGTATTCCATTAAAGTGGAGAACTATGAAGAAATGAATAAATTCCTAGATATAATGAATTACCAAAATTGAACCAAGAACATACAAAAAACGTGAGTGGACCAATAACTGGCAATCAGACTGAGAAAGAGCTATGGTTCAGATCTGAAATGTCCCCCAAAAGCCTCATTTGTTTGGAAGGTGATTTGATCACGGGGGTAAACCCACTGGTTTCCTGTGCTGCTAAGAGGTGGGGCCTGGTTGGAAGAGGGGGACCACTAGGGCATGACCTGGAAAAATATAACTCCCCTACTAGCTATACCCTTCACTCTCTGTTTCCTACTGTTATGCCATGAACAGCTTTTTTCTAGCTAGCTCTCTGCTAGACCCTTCCACCAATGCCAGCCACCTATGAATTGACTATGACCTCCTGAAACTGAGTTAAAATAAACTTCTCCTCACTTAAAATTGTGGGTGTCAGACACTGTTCCAGCAACAAAAGCATCTCCTATAATTAGGGCAGGAAGCAACAAACAAACAAAAATCCCAAACCTTCCCAACTAAGAATAGCCAAGAAGAATTTTACTGTAATACCAGAGAAGACTTAACACTAATACTTATCATACTCTTTCACAAAACTGAAAGGGAAGGAACCCTGTCAAAATCACACCAAAGCCAAATAAGGTGTGGTTTGATCTGTAGTGTCTCCCAAAAGCCTCACGTACCTATAGATACTGAGTACTATTGGGAGATAGGACCTGGCTAGAAGGGGTAAATGCTTGGGGCTTGTCCTGGAAGGGTGCGCACTGGTTCAGCCCTTCCTCCCACGCTTCCTGTTCTGCCATGCTGTGAGGAGCTCTTGTTTGGCTCTAGCCCCACCATGTAATTCCACTATTTTCTAGCCACCCATCTGTAAACAAACTGTGAGCTTATGAAACTGTGAGCCAAAATAAATCTTTCCTCCTTAAAGTTGTAAATGTCAGGTACTCTGTCCCAGCAATGAAAAATTAACTAAGGCACAAGAATTATATAAAAAAAACTATAAGTCAATCTCCCTAATGAACTATAAAAATAAAAATCCTCAACAAGATACTTGCAAACTGAATCCAAAAAAAAATCATTAAAAAGATTTGATCACCATCACCAAGTTAGCTTCAACCAGGGATACAAGAATGGTTCAAGGGTTTCCACTGTGTAGTGATTATTATGTTCGCCTCACAAGGACAATTTAATATATGTAAATCGATAAACATCACATAAACAGAAGGACAAAAATCATATGGTTATCTCAACAGACACAGGAAAAATCTTTGATAAAATCCAACATCCCGTCATGATAAAACCTTTGATTAAAATAGGTATAGAAGGAACTTACCTCAAACTGATGAAAGGCATTTATGACAAACCCACTGCCAAGATCATGATAAATGGGGAAAATCTGAAAGCATGTCCTCCATGGTTAGGAACAAGACAAGGGTATCCATTCACTATGCCTGCTCAATAAGGTATCTAAAATGTTAGTCAGAACGACTAGGTAAGAGAAAAAGAGAAGAAAAGATATGTTTAGGAAAAGAAGTAGTCAAACTATATTTACAGTTGACAGGACCCTTTATAAAGAAATCCCCCAAAACAACAACAAACTCCACCAGAAGACTCTTAGAACTAATAAATTTGGTCAAGTGGCAGGATAAAAATCAATACACAAAAAGCAATAGCATTCTTGTACACCAACAACAAATCCATTGAGAAATCAGAAAAACAATTCCATATACAGTGGCTTCAAAAAAATTAAGCACTCAGGAATTAAACTAACCAAGGAAGTGAAAAATCACTTTAAAACTATAGCACTGTGAAAAAAAAAAGAGTGGAAAAAAAAGATTGAAGAAAATATTAAAAAATGAAATGATACCCCATCCTAGACAGGCACAGCCAGTATTATCAAATGTCTACAGGACACAAAACAGTAAAATTAATACAATTCCAATCAAAATAGCAAAAGTGTTCTCCACAGAAGAAGAAAAAAAGACCTGACACTTACTTAGAAACAAGAGAGATTTAGAATAGCCACGGCATTTCTGACAACAGCAAAGAAGGCAACACAATTCTGGATTTCAAGCTACATTACAAAGCAACAATGATTAAAAAAAAAAAAACTCATGATTCTGGCACAAAAACAGATATGTGGATCAATGTAATAGAAGTAAGGAAAGACAACCCCAGGCATCTTTGACAAGGGGGCCTAAAGCATATGCTACAGAAAAAAACCTCCTTTAGCAAATGGTGCTGGGAAAAGTGGTTTATTCACATGCAGAATAAACCTAGACCCTCATCTTTCACTTCACACTCAAATCAAGTTAAATGGTCAAAGACCTACATATTAAAAGAGAAACACTGAATATTCTGGAAGGTAAAACTCTTGAAGATACAGCACAGGCAAACATTTTCTGAACAGAGTATCACCTGCACAAGAAATAACAAATGGATATCAAAGTTTTTGCAAGCCAAGGAAACAACCAACAGAGTGAATAACCCACAAAATGAGAAAAAACTTTGCCAGCTACTCTTCAGACAAAGCACTAACATCTAAAATATATGAAAGAATCAAATTAGATCCCTCCAAACAAAGCACTCAATCAAAACATGGGCAATACAAGGGGCCTGTGGGCATAGCTCAGTGCAAGGACCTGGTTTTGACACTCCAGCACCACCTAAGCCAGGTGTGGTGGCACACACCTGTGACCTCAATACTAGGGAGGCTGAGACAGGAGGATTGCTATGAATCTGAGACCAGCCTGGGCTACACAGTAAGTTCAGGACCAACCTGAAATACAGGTAAGATCTAGTCTTAGAAACAAAGAAAAAAAGAAAACAAATGTAATTGAAATAGACTCTTCTCAAAAGAAGTATAAATGGTCAATAAGTGTAAGACAAAATGTTCAGCACCTTCGGCCATTAGAGAAACACAATTCAGAGCACCACCAAGATTCCCTCTTACTCTAGTAAGAATGGCTATCACATGCTGCCAAGGTTGTAGAGAAGGAACATGTTCATACTGTTGAAAAGACTATAAATTAGTACAGCCACTATGGAAATCATTAAGAAAATGTCTCAAAAAACTGAAAACAGCATTTCCATATCATCAGATATACCTCTTCTGGTTATTTTCCTGAAAAAGTTAAAAACATTACATTGCAGTGACTCATGCATTTGTAGCAGCACAAGGCTTAATAGAAGTAGCCTGTATATACATCAACAGATGAACGGATAAAGTAAATGTGATATATATATATATATATATATATATATATATATATATATGTATTTCCAAATACAATGAAGTACTACTTTATCATTAAAAAGTCTAAATAAGTCACAACGTAAGTAAAATGAATTAGACACTGCAGGTTAAATATCATGTGGTTTCTCTTACAAGAGAAACCCAAGATATATAAATAATTTAAAGAGAAAAACCAAAAGGTAGATAGGAGAACAAAGGAAAGTAGACTTAGCTGCGATGGGAAGGGGATCTGATGATAGGGAAAGATGGGAGGGCCTGGAGGGGAAGGGGAAGTACAAATTAGCAAAATGTGTTCATATATATATATATACACACACATATGCATATGCTATTCTACAAAATAAATTTAATTAGTATGTATCACAAGCATGTAATAATTAAAAAACTTATACAAAAACATCAAAAATGTACTTCATGTATGACCCAGTAATTCTACTTTTAGGCAAATTTATCCAAGAGAAATAAAAATATATGCCATGCCAAAAAAAGACTTGCGCAAAACTATTTGTAGTGTGTAACAGCTTTATTCATAATAGGCTAAAAAAAAACCTTGGAAATAACTCACATTCTATCAATGAATGATCAGATAAATTGTAAAGTGTAGTAATAAAATGGTATAAAAAATAAAAAACAATTGCTGATATACACAATATGGATAAATCAAAAATATGTTGATCAAAGGAAAACTGAATAAGGCATGGTGATGCATGCCCGAATTTCTAGCTAGTAATCCCAGCCACTTGCGAGGATGAGGTAGGATAATCACAATTAGAGGCTAGCCGGGGTAACCTAATGATTTATCAAGACCCTATTTCAAAATTAAAGAAAAAAAAAGGTGGCTGCTAGTATCTCAGTATGAAGGCTCTGGGTTCAATTTCTGGTACTAGAAAAAAATAAATTCAAAAAGGAAAACTGACACAAAAGAATGCTGTATGACTACACTTATACGATGTTCAAGAACAGACAAACCTAAACTTTAGTGACAAATCAAAACAGTAATTGCATGTAAGGAATGGGTGCTGAGTGGAAAGAATACAAGAAAACTTCCTCAGATTACAAAATGTTCTAAATCTTGAGAATGAGATGAGTTATGCACTTATACTTCTGTCAAAATTTATATAAGAGTATACTCTTGGAATCTATACTTTACTGTATGTACATTTTATCCTTAAAATCCCAAAACAAAACAAAACAAAACAAAAAAACTAACTAGAAAGATACACTTCTGTCTGCTGTCTTTCTCTCTCTCTTTTTTCTTTCTTTCTTTCGAGTCAGGGTCTCACTCTGTAGTCTAGGAGCTGGTCCTGAAGTCACTATGGAGCCTTGACTGGCCTCAAACATACAGCAATGCTCCTGCCCAGCCTCCCAAGTGCTGGGATCACAGACATGTGCCACCACACCCAGTTTATATGGTGCTAGGGAATCCAATTCAGGGCCTTGTGACTGCTAGGCAAGCACTCTAACCCCTGAGTTATACCCCCAGGCAATATACGTGTACTAACAATGTTAGAATTCCAGCAGTAGAACTGCTGGATTACAGCCCTGTTTTTGTCAGTAAGACAGAAATAACAAGCACTTGTGTGCACAGAGAATAAATTATTGAATTTACAGGATAAAACCAACACATAAGCCCATTTCTTCCATTTTTGCTACCTAATACATTAATATTTTTAAGATAAGAAAAATGTCATTCTCAGAGCAATGTTGGGAAAGCAAAATTTTCTCACTAATACCAGAACTTAAGCTGAGTTTCCTTAAAAACATTTCACAGTATGCTTTCACCAAGGTAAAAGATAGAATTTGCTGAAAGCTTCCAGAGGTGGTACTCTGTGTACTTTTTAATAATAAAAACTCTTTTTCTTGCAAATTACCTTTCATAAAGCCAGAGAGAGAGAGAGACAGACAAAGAGAGAGAGAGACAGAGTGTGTGTGTGTGTGTGTGCACACACACACACACAGCTTCTTACAGTCAGAGTGATATATATATGATCAGGTCAAATCCTTTCAGTGGTTTAGTCCTGAGTGATCACTAGTTTTCCTTGTTTTTTTTCTCATTCTGTTCTCCCTGTTCTCTTTTTTCCCCTGAAATAATAACAATTTTGTTTTCTGTAAGATCCTTAAATGCATTCAAGCCATACCTGTCCTTAAAAATCTTACATGGCCTCTTCCTTAGGCCTGAAAGGTTCTCTTCTCTATGCTACTCTTCTAATTATTTCCTCTCATCTTTCAAATCTTAAGCAATGAATTATCTGATTTCCTTACCCCTGTCCTCAGGCTAGATCAGGTCCTTACTTTATTTTACTATTTATTCATTCTTCCACTTACATGGAGCTTTCAACTGAGCCTAGGGCCTCAGACATTCCAAGCAGATGCTCTACCACTGATCTAGGACCCAGCCCACACCCCTCTTTTATGTTTTTCTGTCTGTCTGCTCATTTCCTTTGTAGAATGTATCAGTACCTATATATGTGTGTGTGTGTGTGTGTGTGTGTGTGTGTGTGTGTGTGTGTGTGTGTGTGTGTAGTCCTTTGTCCTATCTATCTATCTATCTATATGGGAGGGGTTATTTGTGACCCCCTGAGTATAGTACAGAACTACCCTTATCCAAAGAGAAATCTAGCCATTGCCTCTTTGAAGGTCTCTGGCTCCCTAGAACTTGAGGAATGTGTCTGTCTACAGGCTTTAGCTACTGAAAAAATGTGATCTGTGATGGGAGCTTAGAGCCACATTTCACTAGTTCTAGCACAAGGAAGAAACAGACTAAAGGCATTAATGTAACCTATTGGAGTGGCAGCTGATTACAGTTAACTGTGTGGGAAGCAAGGGACTGAGTCCCAGTAAAAACTGGACAGCAAAGGTTCATGTGAGTTTTGTAGCTGGCCTATACTCTTGTGTGTACTGTCACATTGTGGCTGAGATGCTCTAATACCATCCATAATTCCATGGGGGAGGATAAGAAGTTCTACATTTAGACTCTGACCACATTTGGCTCTATGCGTCTCTCCTGGCTAATCTTAAAATGTATACTTTTCCCTGTAATAAATGGTTAGTGTCACTGCTTTCAATAAGTTCTCTGATGTTTCTAGGAAATTACCAAAACTGAGAATAGTTTCAGTAGCCTTTAAACTTGCTATTATTGTCTGAAGTGAGAGCAATCCTGAGAGATTGTTCCCTCAGATTTTGCAGATGGGCTAAATTCAATGCAACCTCCAAATGGTTAAAACCAGTAAGTTAGACAATGAGTTCCTCTAGGGCAGAACCTCATGCCAGTCTGACATAAAGTTTAAAAAATAAAAAAGACATTTCACTCTCAAATAAATTGCCTTCCCAGAATATCATTATTTTTCTAACAGTAACAGCAATAATGTTTATAAAGATGATGTTAAAAGCAATCATTATCATATACCCTTATTAAGGTCTTTATTTAGATGAGAAAAATGAGGATCTAAATGAAATAATTTGTTCAAGATCATACTACTAGAGACAAAGACAGTTAATATTTAAAACTTGCCTCAACTAAATTTAGAGTCAACATATTTTACTGTATTGTTTCTTAGAGTACAAGCAAAGGAAGATTAATAAAAAACATTGCAAAGGAAAAGTCAAAATCTCCAGCATTATCACTAAAATGGTACTATTAAAGAATAGTGACTATTAGCACTTAAGTTCCTCTCTTTTAACTAAGATTTAGTCATAAGCATTCTGATAATTACTTAGAGCTTGTTTTGATGTATTCTAAATATATTACAAACTACATAAGTTAAAAATAAACAAAAATTTAATTTGTTATTTATTACTAAATGCTAAATATAAATTCCAAATACCTGAGGTTGCTACCTAACACTTCTGCCAAGAAAACCATCATTTATAATATCCTAAGCTATAATCAAAGAGCCCTGGACTCTTTCTTGCATTTTCCTCTACAATTTCCCATTTTCTTCTCTACGTTTTCCTTCACATCATGGAACTGATCTCTAAGGAAAACTGAGGGGAGCTAGAATTGGTCAATCTGCGCTGAGGGGAGCTAGAATTGGTCAATCTTCGCAAAGCAAACTGGACAATCTGAAACCGAATACTATATCCAAAAGTCTTAAAGGCATTCCTACCTTGAAAAGAGCACCATCAATCAAGACACACAGACAAAAATAGTTCATATATACATATACTAATATAGTAAACAAAAGATACTCCAAATACTGATTGATTTTTTAGCAATTATTTTAAAAATAAGATGTTCAACCAACTGATAGTAATTAATCACATTAGTCGGCTATATGTAGGTCCAGTACAAATATCACATACTGAATTGTTATTAATTCAGATTACTTTAAAATTTACAATCATACTTCTCCTAGACCTATAAATCAACATCAAGTTGTATTATGTCCATTCTGACAAACCAAGCATGATAAAAAATGTCTTAATAATGGATTAGTCTGGATCTATATTAAAAGGTAATCATCAAAGGAATATTAAGTAATGGCAATATAAAAGAGAAAAGGAGAGTGTAAATAAAGAATGGGAAAGAAAGAGGGACATACTAATGAAGTAGACACAAACATGCACACATACTAATGCCCACAAATAACCCACAGAGACAGAGAAAGTACCTGGAAAGCTGTGAGTGCGCCAGTCCCTGGGTTATACAGGCATCGCAGCGAAGGCATGCTGTCCGCCAGGCTGGAGCAGCCCAGCCAAAGAGACTTGGGCATAGAGCACTGCAGAGAGAGGACAACTATGAGATGGAACAGCATGAGACAGGATGGCACAGATTACTGGAATTTTTAAGGCTTGGCTGAATGCAATATATGCCAGTTGCAGCTGGCCTTTATGACAGAAACACTTTCAAGAAACATACTACTCTACTGGATCTATCCCCAGAGACAAACTCAAAAGGGAAACTAGTAGTCAAAAACAAAGGGGGAAAAAAAGATGTTAGAGATCAAAACACCAAATATTTCATAAAATTCTGTATGTGTGTGTTACATGTCAATCTAAAAAAAATCTACTTCTTAATCCAACTGATTATTTTCCTTTATGCATCTCAAGTCATCTCTCATGAATTTGCCAAGAGGTAAAATACTGTAAAGATTAAGCAGAAAGAGCAATGCATTGCTGTGTCACTATAATTTAGGAATAGTAAGTTAGAAAAATTATTATATTCCTATAGCTTTGAGAGCAACTAACTTCACAGTTTGTATACATTCTATTCACCTTTTTGATCTGCGATTCATTAACTGAAATGCATGACTTTCCAGATGTATTAAAGGAGTGTGGGGCAAGAAACAACCCCAATAGAAAGGAAAACAATGTTTAAAAAAAAGACAGACTAGAATATATAGAGAGCAAGAGCAAAAACAAAAAAAAGAAAGAAACAAAGAAACAAAGAAAGAAAAGAAAAGAAAAGAAAGAAAGAAAGAGCCCAAAAAGCTGCTGGTATTAAAGCCTTCTATATAGCAAAGTAATGATTGGGAGTTTTGGGCATAGCTCAGCAGTTAAAAGCACTTGCCTAGCAAGCACAAGGCTCTGAGTTCCATTCCCCAGCAACTCACACAAGCTGGGTATGATGGCGCAAATTGTTAATACTAGCACTCAGTAGGCTGAGGCAGGAGGATTGCTGTGAATTTGAGGCCAACCTGGGCTACAAAGGAATACTTGGTCTCAAAAAAAAAGTTACATTTGTGTATGAGTATAAAAAAGAGTATTCAGTAGCCAAACATGTAGAAATTACTTGTGACAATAAGGTAGACAATATTATTGCCCACAGAATTTTGTAAGACACTGTACCTTGCAGAACAATTTTTCATTTCTTCGTATTTCTCTAAAAGTATCCCAGAATGAAATTTTGTCCATCAGCTGTTAATACTGTTACAAGTTCAATAGTAACTAAAATACTAAATATTAAAATATATTCAATAGATACATATTTTAACACAGCAGACTTCACACACAACATTAAGCTTTACAGACTTTGAAATATTTCATATCATTGTCCTTTTGCTTCTGTTTTAAACTCTCAAATAGGAATGCATAGTGGGAACCATGATATGGTATTCACTGTCACACCATGTATAATTGGTATAAAAATAATGGGTTGCAAAATACTCCAAATAATAATCTGATCTAGATATGGGCTTTCCAATCATTATCTTCGTTTTGGTTAAAATGGCTGATGCCCAGGAGAAATTAAGCACTTGTCCATGGCCATCAATTCAGAAAGTAGAGAAGCAGGGACTAGAATTCTGTTCTATTGTTTCCTAGTGCACAACTCTTTCTCTTGTCTTTGTCCATCCCTAGCTGAGACATTAGACAGAAGAGTATCTGCTAAAGATTTCATTGGATAACATATGAACAAAACCATGAAATCACCTTTGTTCACTGCTGCCAATGTTCCTTTATCTCAAGCTACAATCCACTTTACAAACAGCATCTAAACAGAATAACTGTTTCTGTTATCATGTTACTCTCATCAATGATTCTGTAATGGCTTCCTATGTCTACTGCATGAAATCCAAGCACCGTATCAATCTCACCTTCTTTCCCCAATGCCTACACTGCCTCACCTTCTTTGTCCTTCCCAGCCTTGTCACTCAAGCTAGCTAACTATTTTAATATTTTTGTTCAAATGCTCATCTTAGACATAACACTTTAAACTTGTAATTTAATTTTCCCTGTTGCTGTGCCAATCCATATCTATCATTTACTTGTTTGTCTCCTTAGAACTATTATTTATAGTGATTTTCAGTCTCTTCCAGAGGCTGTGACTTACGCAGATTCTTACAATGGAAGTAGAAAACAACACGGAAAAGGAAATGGGGGAGAGGAAGATTTAACAACTTTCCTTTGCTGGGCATGGTGGCACTGCCTATAATCCCAATTACTCTAGAGGCTGTGACAGAAGCATCACAAATTTGAGGCCAGACTGAGCAACTTAGTGAGACCCTGTCTCAAAAATAAATTTTAAAAGGGGTGGGGAGATACAGTGCTTGCCCTGCATGCACAAGGTCCTGGATTCAATTCTCAGTACCACCCAAAAAGGGAGGGGAAAGTTTTTCTTACTGTTTTACAATTGAGACATTAAGAATGCTTTGCTAAATTTAAGTGAATGATAAATTTTTTGAGAGGTCTCGCTCTGTAGCCCAAGCTGGTCCTGAACTTACTATGGAGGCCAGGCTGGCCTGGACTCAGGGCAATCCTCCTGCCTCAGCCTCCCAGGTGCTGGGATTACAGGCGTGCACCACTACACCTGGCTTATGTGGTGCTGGGGAATGATGATAAAATTTTCAAAGCTAATATTTTGATCATTTATTTAACAATAAAGTCCTCCTTATTATAAGTACTATTCCAAGCACTGGAGTTAGAATAATACTCATCTTCATATTCTTAAAATATTCTATCTTAAATCATTCTATATTAAAAATCCATAATGTAGCTGGGTATAGTAGTAAAAACCTGTAATCACAGCTACTCAAGAAGCTTAGGAAGAAGAATCATGAGTTTGAAACCACCTGGGCAACTTATTAAGAAATTGCCGCCAAAAAAAAAAAAAGATAAACACGAAGGAATTGAGATGAAACTCAGTAGACAAAATAGTTACCCAACATGCAAGAGCCTAGTACTTAAAAAAAAAGATAAAAATAAATCCACAATGTCAAAAAATTCATTCTTATGAACTACTGTTTTACTATTAACGAGACACATTTTACATTATTAAGCAATTAGTTAAAGCCGTGCTCCCCAACCTTATTAGCACCATGGATTAGTTCTGTGGAAGACAATTTTTCACAGGGTAGAGTGGGATGTGAGGTGGGGGTGTCAAGTGTCAGAAGGTCTAGCATCACCACTTCAGATATCAGATATTCCTAAGGAGCATTCGATCTACATCCCTCACAAGCACAGTTCACAGAAGCATCTGCATTCCTTTGAGAATCTAGCACCACTACTGATCTGACAGGTGGTAGATCTCAAGTGGTAATGCAAGGGACAGGGAGGGCCTGTAAATACAGACAAAGCTTTACACTGGCCAGGCACTCATATCCTTCTGTGTTGCCCAGTTCCAAACAGGCCACAGACCAGTACCAATCTGTAGCCTGGAGGTTGGAGATTCCTAGGTTAACATTTTGTAACTCTCCCCAATGGGTTGATTCACAGTCATTCTGAAAAAGAGATGGAAAAACACAAGAGGTAGAAGTGAGAGTAAACAAAAAAAGGGAGATGAAAATACAGACACTCAGGAGGCTGAGTTAGGAGGACTGCTGGGAATTCAAGGCCAGCCTGGGCTCTATTAGTGAATTCAAGACCAGTATGACTACAGAGTGAGACCCTTTCCCAAAACAATCTCTCTCTCTCTCTCTCTCTCTCTCTCTCTCTCTCTCTGTCTCTCTCTCTCTCTCTCTCTCTCTCTGAGAGACCATGAAGAGAAAGAGGGAAATGTAACAGGCTCTGAAAAACAACTTATAATTTCTCCTCCTTCCGAATCAGAGGTCATGATGTACATATGACACAGATGAGTCTAACCACCAACTAGAAGCCCTTTCCATAGACTTAGACTATTTTTTTAATTAAAATATATATACTTATTTACATTTGTAAGTGTTCACTGGGAAGTGTTTAAGGCATTTTCTTGTGAATGATTTGTGTCCTCCACTTTTACATGAGAATTCGTGTTATTCTGAAGTATGCATTTGGTTAGTTACCTGAGCTTTCATCTTATTACTCATTCTAATGCTCTTTCACACTCTTTTACCTTATCTTCCAACAACTTGTCTAACAACTAAGAATTTGATAGGGATTCCTCCACTGCCTTAAACGAAAATTCTAAAATAAAATTATCATCAATAATGAGCTACGTACACCCAGGGAAGCTACCAGTGTGACTTCCAAAATAGCATTAACTTGCAAACACCACACAGAGGATGCATTCCTGATTATTACAAGACAATTGGTGTGGGTATGAAAACTGCACTTGAATATAATAGTGAGATCTGAATATTACCATAAGATTTTATATATTATGGCTCAATTTAAAAACTAATTTTCAAATCGGTTTGTATTGTAACAATTAATCTTATCTACTACACTAGTAAACGCCACTTAAAACCTTTGAGGACAAAAATATAATTACAAAATAAGTGGAGTAAGTTGTAACTTTTACTTCACTTCTTTCTCTTCTATCTTTACAGTTATGAGAGGTTTTTAAATAAAAGGGGAAAAGTCAAAGGAAATTTATGCAATAAGCAATGGTAGGAAGGACTATCATTTTGGTTTCCATATATTTTATGTGTTCTCATGTGTTCCATAAATTTCACAGCCATCCCCATTCATTGTTCAGTTTCTAAAAAAGATGTAAGATTTTATTCTATCCTTCAATATTTAATAAATCATGCCTCAAATTTACCTTTGCCTTTAAAAATCTGAAAGTGAGTTTTCCTTGTTTCTCCTTGCAAATTACATTTAAATTCCTAAAATTCTTTTTATGCTATTTTCCCTCCAGTACTGGGAATTAAACAGATACCACTGAACTATATCAAAATTAAAAATAATTTTTAAATATTAATGAAATAATTTTAAGAGTCCTAAACTAAGCTGCAATCTTGTAACTATATTCTTACATTTAAAGATTTAATTTCTAATGATTTTTCTTCATATAAGAGTGCAGAATTCACTTTATTTTTCATTAGTATAAATTCATGAGGAGTATAGCATCAGATTCTGTGTCCAATGGCCTTACTGGTAGATTATTTCAGAACTTAGCGCAAATCATACCACTGATTCTATGGGTCCAACTGACCTTTCTCAGTTTTACTCTGGTTTTCTTTGTTTGCACCCAGGAATCACAGTGGTTCTTATTGTTGTTTTGTGTATATAAACACATATCTTGCCTAGTTTCATTTCAGTTTCACCACCAGCACCTTCAATTTTAAGAAAAGCTATGTGTTCCCTCTGGCCGCAGAGACTCTGCTTATATTAACCAGCAAAAATGGCCTTGCAACATACTCTTCCAGACACACATGTCTTTCAGAAGTCCTGTCCCAAACTACAAAAAAGATTCGAAAATTTATATGAAACCAAAAAGAACCCAGAATACCCACAGCAATCCTAAGCTACACCACAAACAGGAGACATCATAATACAGGACATCATGTTATATTACAAAACAACAGTGAGACATGTTATATTACAAAACAACAGTGAGAAAAAAAGGCCCAAATGGTATTAGCACAAAAATAGACAGGTGGATGGACTAAGGGAACAGAACTGAGGGTGCAGAGACAAGCTTGAATACCTGTGGCCACCTATCTTCAACACGGGGCCAAAAACATATGCTGGAAGAAACATATCTTCTTAACAAATGGTGCTGGGAAAACTGGCTAGCTACATACAGAACAATCAAACTAGACCCACATCTTTCACCATATACTAAAACCAAATCAAAATGGGCCAAAGGCCTAGACATTAAAATGGGAACACCGAACTTGTTGGGAGAAAAAAAATAAGGTAAAACACTTGAAGATTTAGGTACAGGCAAGGACTTTCTTAATAAAACACTCAAAGCACATAACACCAAGAACAAACAAAGGGATTATATATCAAGGTAAAAAGCTTCTGCACAGCAAAAGAAACAAATCAACAGAGTGAAGAGAGAATGAATGGAATGGGGGAAAAACTGCCACCTACTCCTCAGACAGACGACTATCATCTAGAATACACAACTGAAAAAAATTAGACCCCCCAAAAAATAAAGTCCCAATCAAAAAAATGAGCAACTGAAATGAATAGATAACTTCTCAGAAGAACCTCAAATGTCTGATAAATACATTTTAAAATGTTCAGCATCTTTAGCCATTACAGAAATGCAAATCAATACAATACTGAGGTTCTATCTAACTTCAATAAGAATGGCTGGTATTAAAAACTCAAAAAAAGAACAAAACAAAACAAAAAACCGCTGTAAAGGTTGTTGGGGAAAAGGAACTCTCCTACATTGTTGGTGAGACTTTAAACATGGAAAGCAACATGAAGATTCCTCAAAAGACTGAAAATAGGTATCACCTTTGACTCAGCTATATCTCTTTCAGGGATCTTCCCAAAAGAATTCAAGTCATCATACAAGAGAGATATATGCACACCCATGTTCACAGCAGCACAACTTAAAATAGCCAAATCATGGAAGCAGCTGACATGTCTGTCCATCAATAGATGAATGAAGAATGAATAAAAAGATGTGGTGGAAGTGTGGTGTGTGCATGCCTATAATCCACTACTTGGAAGGCTGAGGCAGGAAGTCTGCCATGAGTTCTAGGGTAGCCTGAGCTACACAATTAGATCAGAGACAACCTGGACGGTGACTACAAGGGACAGGTATGAACCCTGCCTCCAAAAAAAGTATATTTACACAATGGACTACTACTGTGCAATAAAGAAAAATAAATTTAAATCATCTGTAGGAAAATGGATATATCTTGAGATCATAATGCTTAGTGAAATGAATCAAACATAGGCTAAATATTACATGGTTTCTCTAAAATGAGAAAACCAAACCACAAAAAAACAAGTAAAAGAGAGATGGAAGAAGACAGACTTTGTTAAGAGGGAAAAGGAGTGTAGAGGAGTAAGATGGCAGAAGTGAAGAAGAAAGTAAAAATGATCAAAATATGTGCAAATAAACCAATTTCTCAAGCAGATCATTATTACTATGTATCGTAAGTATATGTTAAAATTTTTCTAAAAAGAAAAATATCCTGTTCTCAGCAGGCATCTCAGGCTCCAAGATGGCAGAAAGAGATGGCCATATTAACTGTTGGTGTGTAAATGACCTACTACTTAATGGTACTCCTATGCAATCTCAAAAGCTCTAACAAAGTTTAGTTACTGAGATAGACATGCCCTCTACCCTACATAAAGCTATGAATAACACATATGCTTCTTCAATTCATTTACTACCTAATCTACCCCAATTGGGTTCTACTGTGCAAAGTCAAAGAAAGCTGAAGAGTATAATTTATTACAACTGAAGTTTTCTACCAATTGGGTAAGTTCACTGGCTTTTCAAAACATAGAATTTAAAGGTGGAATACTAGACATGTTTCTATTAACTGAAAGAATTAGGGAAAAGATCAAAATGCTGCAATAAATAGCCTCTAGTTTTTAAAGAAAAATTTATCTATTATTGCCCATCAGATTCAATGGCACAAATGCATGAACACAGAATGCTCTAAATCTCCACTCCTCCCCACACATTTGGCTGTACCAAATAATGTCATAGATACTCTTCATTGATAGAGAGCCCTACGGGCAAAGGGCTGGCCTCAGCATTTACAATATGAAAGCTGAATGACAAAAATCTCCTAAACTCAGGTCCCTGTAGGTCAACTTCTAGGAGTAATAGAAGCTATAATAATCAACAATAAAAAGATTGCTGCATTGAGAGTTTATGTATCCTTAAGCCATGGAACAGAAGAATTCCCTTTACACTACTATATCAAATAAAACAATTCAGGCCAAGAGAACTACGGTATTGCATATGCCATGAAATGCATTCAGACTCCAACTGTTCAGACTCCATACAGCCTCAATGACAAACTTGAAAAATCCTTATTTAGCTCATGACAAAAACAAAACGTACCTGTCATACAGGATCTTCATACTAGCCAATCTCATTCAACAAAGTTGTAGTAAAACTGTTTTAAAATTAGCACAGTGCAAAATTAGTTTTTTTTTAAAAGTAAAGTGACACTATTACCAAGAACATGTTTCTGTGAAGGTCCCTAGCATTTCAAAATGTTCTGGGAAGCCATTATCATTTTTAAAAAGTAATTTATCCACCATATAATTATTTTTCATAAACAAGTGCAACATGTGATTTATAAGGAAAGGAAAAAGATTATCAGGCAAAAGTTGTTTGTTTGCTAATTGTGGCTATCATCATATTATAGGCCATATGCACTTACAATCCCAGCACTGAGACAGGACGATAATTAAGAGGTCAAGGCCAATCAGAGATACACAGTGAGTTCAAGATGAACTTGGATTATATAGGACGACCCTGTCTCAAAATACAAAAGAAAACAAAAAGTTGTTTGCTACACATTGCGCATGAGATGATTTTTATTTAATCTTAAAATTTCTCAGTATTGTTTCTCTTTTTTTGGGGGATAGGGTCTTCGCTTTGTAGGCCAGTCTGATTCAGAATTATGTAGCCCAGGATGGCCTCAAACTCATTCAAACTCACCAAGTGCTGGGATTATAGGCACATGCCACCACGCGGCTTACGTGGTACTTGGTGAACTGAACCCATGGCCTTGGAATTGCTAGACAAGCACTCTTAACTGCTGTGCCATTCCTCCAACCCTACTACTGTTTCAACAGAAGACGAAACAAGTTCAGAGAATTTAGCTAAATGATAAAGCTAGAAATAAAGTCCCAGTGTGTCTTCTCCAAAAATCTGTACTCTCCTACAAAGATTTGTGCTCAAGTAATTTATAGTCTATTTAATTCCATTTTTTATGGGACAGGGGTAGTGGAGAGTATTTTTTTGAGGGGGTAGATGGGAGAGGGTTTTTCTTGAAGGAAAAAGGTGGTAGGGGGAAGGAGGAAGGGTGGGGGGCGGGGGAGTATTAGCTTTGGCTTGGTTCAGCTTGGTTTGGTGCAGTGCTAAAAGCCAAACCCAGAGCCTTGTGCATGATAGGTAAATGCTCTAAACTACAGAACCAGCTCAATTTACATTCTTATTTTAGGAAGACAAATTGTAACTAATGGAAAAATATAACAATGATGTGGTAGATAACAGTTGCTACAATATTACATCTTCAAATATTTGGAAAAACTCACCAACAGGCTTTAATCTTTTTGTAGCAACTATTACTGTATTTAAGCTAACTATACACATGTCCCTTCTCCACCCAATTATTCCTCAGAGATAGGATTCACATCTTTTTTCATTGTCAGGGTCTGGTCATAATAGATGTTCACTAAGCATGCTTTGTGGTGAACACAGTGAACACAACATATCAAAGAGAAGATAAAGAAGCACTGTTTATTAATGAAATAGTGACAGTACTGATAAAAATAACACTCACTGGTTACTAAGGCTGATCTAACAAGACTGAAGGTATATGTTGGATAAAATTCACAATTTATTATCTTACTGACCTGTATAACCATCTAGTAAGGTAAAAATAAGGCATCTACAGGTTAAATAATTTACCAAGTTGATGGGTACCTAGCACATAGCAAAGATGTGACAAAAATAGGTATTCTGATTACCTAGGAAAATTTTACATATAAATGGCACTTTCTTTCCCCTTGCAAGAGGGTATTCCTCTGTGATACAGGCTGAAAAATGGCACTTTAAAAGCAATATATGGGTCTGCGGTGTAGTCCAAGAAGCTGGGTTCAATTCTCCAGCACCACATAAAAATTAGCTGGGTATGGTGGTATACTCCTGTAATCCCAGCACTCGGAAGGCTGAGGCACATAGATTGACACAAGTTCAAGGCCAGCATGGCCTACACCGTGACCAGCCTGGACTGGAGTGAGACCTTGCCTCAAAATAAAGAAATGAGGGCTGGAGGAATGGCACAGTAGTTTGATTTTTCCAGCACTACATAAAGCTGGTGTGGTGGTGCAAACTTGTAATCCCAGCACTCAGGAGGCTGAGGCAGAATGATTGCTGCGAGTCCAACACCATCCTGGGCTACAGGGCTCTACAATTAAAGTGCTTGCCTAGCAAGTGCTAAGCAAAATGCTAAGTACCTGATTCCCCAGCAGCACATAAGCCGGGAGTGGTGGTGTATGCCTGTAATCCCAGCACTCAGGAGGCTAAGGCAGGAGGACTGCCAAGAGTCCAGTGGCAGCCTGGGCTACAGAGCGAGACCTTGTCTCGAAAGAAAGAAAGAAAGAAAGAAAGAAAGAAAGAAAGAAAGAAAGAAAGAGAGAGAGAGAGAGAGAGAGAGAGAGAGAATGTCATACATGGAATTACTCTAAATGGATTGATTGACTGATTTTTTTCAAGACATGGTATCAACTAAGTAATGCAGGCTGGCCTTGAACTCACTACTATGTAGCTCAGGCTCGCCTCAAAATTGTGATTCACCTGTCTCAGCTAACCAGAGTGCTGAGATTACACTGCATGTATTGTGTTACTCTGGGAGGCTAACGCAGAAGGACTGCCACATTTGGGGACAGCCTGGGCTACAAAGCAACTTAACAAGACCCTGTCTCAAATTTTAAAATGGGGCTGAGATGTAGCTCAGTGAGAAGGCTCTGGGTTCATTCAATTCACAGTCCCACCAAAAAAATTAAAAAATAGGGAGCCAAAGATGATTTAGGGGTACTTACTGTACTGAGCAAAAAAATTAAAGAAAAGCAGCTGTTATACTCATCAAACTAATAGCCATGGAAAAGACAAGTACATCAAAAGAAGGCTAAGAAGGATTCAATAAACATAAGCAAAGAAATGAGATGAGTATGAAACAACTCCAAGATGTCAAACCTAAATTACTGGAATGACAATGAAAGAGACATTGGTAAACTGAGTCCAGTTGGGTCATGAAAGTTTGGGTATAAACATGTAATGCAGCATGATCCAGTGGAATGTACCTGTTTCTCCGCTACTCAAGACACTGAGACAGCATAATTCTTTTTTTAAAAATTCCTCCCCAGTACTGGGGAACAAACCTAGCGTCTTTACAGTGAGCTACATACCTAGCTCTATCAAATTTTAACTTTTCACACAAGGTCTTGCTAAACTGGTCACACTGGACTTGAATTTGTGATCCTCCTACTTCAGCTTCCCATAGTGCCAGCATCACAGGCCTGCACTACCATATCCCAGCTATGAGGCAGAAAGTTGAGTTCAAAGCCAGCCTGGGCAACAAAGTAAGACTCTGTTTCTTATGAAAAATAAAATAGCCAGGAGGCACTCACCTGTGATCCCAGCCACCAAGAGGAGGCTGAAGTAGGAGAATCTCAAGATTGAGGCTAGGCTGGCAATTTAATGAGATCCAGTCTCAAAATTTAAAAATTAAAAATGCTGGAGATATAGCTCTGCTCTTCAGCTCAATACCTAGCACTACAATACACAAATAAACCTGTAATGACTGCATAAAAGAGGAGAGTCATGGGATAAACTAGTATATAAGTTTTAGCACATTAGGTTCAAAACATTTGCTGTAAAAATACTAGTGAGTTTTCTCCTTAAAGAAAAATTTAACTGAGACATTTTCTTTCTTTTTGAAAAACTCAGTTCTATGCCAATAGGACTAAGCAGGCAATAAGCTGAGTGGCAGGAATATTTATCATGGTCTCATATAGTGGTAGAATACAGCCTTTTGGAGTCCACTTCCTATGAGAAAGGTAACCCTGGGGCCAGAGGTTTAGCTTGATGGTAGAGCACTTGCCTATTGTATGTGAGGCCCTGAGTTTGATTGCTAGCACCAGACATATGCACGCATGCATATGCACGCATGTGCATGCACGCGCGCGCGCGCTCCCACCCCCCCCACACACAAATAATAATAAATAGTGAATATAAAGAAAAGAAGTAAGAGTACCCTTGAGGAGAGAAGGCTTGGCATAGTGTTTCAGACCTAAGCAGAATGATTGAAAAAGTCTGCCTGGAAGAGTGGCCCAGGATGGGAAACAAAGGCTACTACATAGGAACTGAAAGAGTAATGCACAGGATGATGAGGGCATCCATATCACACAGGATGTTGAGTGTTCTCCAAGCAGACAGAAGAAGGCTCCAACGGTCAGGTCTGAATTTCAGAATCAACTGGGTAAAGAGGCTAGAAAGAGTAGCTTAGCAAAAACTTCAGATTATCCCAAATGGATGAAGAAAACATCCATGTGAAGACTTGGAAAGAAAGCTGCATGAACATGAAAGTTTGGAAGTGGGTCTTCCTCAACCACCCTTCAAATTAGACCTTTACCTCTGGTTAACAGTTTGATCACAACCCTACAGAATATTCAGGTCAGGTGTGCTCAACCTAGAGGCCCAAAACAACTGTGAGAGTTTATGTATATTAGGTTATGGACCTGTTTTAACTAAGTTGACTGCGGTATTCACTTCACAATCACTATGTATACAAAAACCTCATGCATGCAATAGGGGAACCAGTCATGAGATAAACTAGAATATTTGCACTTAACTATATTCTTAACTTTTATTTGAAGACAGTTTCTAGCAGGGCTTGAACCTGCAACCCTCCTGTCTTAGTCTCCCAAAGGGCTGGGATTACAGGCATGTACCACCACAACTGACTAAATGTATTTTTTATTTGCCAATGATACCATAATAAAGGAGAATAAATATATGTAATATACATATTTTCTTTATCATGCAATGATAAAAATAATAAGTATATTTGGAAAGAAATACAGATGTGAGAAAATTCTAGAAAAGACCCTAAACTATGTCAACTTAGGGTATGCTGTCAATTTAAAAGTCAGTACTTTGAAGTACTGGAATTTAATAAAAATGTAAAAACTTTTAATATTTATATGTATTTTAGAATTTAATGATATAGTTTGAATATTCCTTATCTAAAATGCTTGAGACCAGAATTATTTCAGGTTTTTGAATTTTCAAATATATGTATATGCATAATGAAATGCCTCAGAGATAAATCAAAAACATAAACGGAAAACTCACTTGAGCCTGATTTACTTTTTTTTTGAGAGAGAGAGAGAGAGAGAGAGAGAGAGAGAGAGAGAGAGAGAGAAAATCTCTCTGTGTAGTTAGTGCAGGCTGGTTCTGAACTCACTATGTAATCCAGGCTGGCCATAAACTCAAAGCAATCCTCCTGCCTCAGTCTCCTGAGTGCTGGAATTACAGGTGTGCACTACCATGCCCAACTTATGTGCTGCTAGTGAATCAAAATTCAGTTCCTCACATGCTTTAAAACTGCTGTGCTATTCCTCCAGTCCCTTGATTTTCATTTTATACAGAGCCTGAAGGTAATTTTATACAATTTTAATATGCCTCCATCTTGATTTTGACCCATTACATGAGGTCATTTGTGAAATTTTCCACTTGGGGCATGTTAATACTCAAAACTGTTTGGATTTTGGAGCATTTGTAATTATAGATTTTCAGATATTAGGGATGCTCAACCCATAATAATCTGCTCCTTTACGTACCAGATTGTCATTTGTTTGTTCGTATTGGAATTGAACCCAGGGCCTTCAAAAGAACTATACCACCAAACCCCTTTTTTAACTTTTTATATTGAGATAGGGTGTTGCTAAATCATTAAGTTGCCCAGGCTGGTCTTGAACTTGGTGATCCTCCTGCCTCAGCTACCCAATGACTACCCAAAACCAGCTTACTTAAAGTTTAAATACAATACATAACTTTCAATATCCCCCCAAAATATGTACAAATTCATGTTGTGTGCTATACCAAAAAGCCACTAAATGTGCGGATGTTATATAACAAAAGATAATTTAAAACAATAAACCACTGAATAAAATAGAAACTCATGACTCTTAATAATACACAAAACAAACTATAAGTTTGATGAGAATAGGATACTGAAGTAGTCTCAAAATGCCAATCATAAAATACGTATTAAAAAGGAGAGCACTAAATTTACAATGATAAAAACACATGGTTGGTATCTTAAGTGGTCAACATTATTATCATAAATAGAGCGACTTAAAAACTATGTCACCTGACAGCATACAACTAGAACACAGAATCATCTCTGTGATTCCCCTATCAAACATACATAACCTAAGATCTAACCATGAAAAAGTATCAGAAGAAATGAAACTCAAAAAATTCTACAGGGGTTGGGGGTAGAGCTCAGTTTGTCAGGCATGTGCAAGGCCTTGGATTAGATTCCAGTAACAAAATGGAATTTAAAAATCTGTAAAATAGATAGCCTGTAGGGTTGGAGGAATGGCTCTGTGGTTAAAGTACTTGCCTAGCAAGCGCTAAGTCAAGCACTAAGTACCCGAGTTCAATTGTCCAGCACCACATAAACTGGGTGTGGTGGCACACACATGTAATCCCAGCACTCAAAGGCTGAATCAGGAGGATTGCTGTGAGTCCAAGGCCAGCCTGGGCTCCGTAGTGAGTTCAGGACCAGCCTGCGCTACAGAGCGAGACCTTGTCTCAAAAAAAATTATATATAGTTAGTTTGTAATCATGAAAAGATTCCATGGAAGGACTGAAGAACTGGTCCATACTGAAGGAAACCAAAAAAAAAAAAAAAAAAAAAAACCATAATAACCAAATGTAACTCATGATTCTAGATTATATCCTTTTACTATAAAAGTCATTATGGATGAGCCATAAATGTTAGAACATTATAATAAGTGAAATACATGAGTAAACAAAAAGATAAATATTGTATGACTGCATTCATATGCATTAGAGTAGTCAAACTGAGAAAAAAGGAGGAGAATGCAGAGTTGCTGCTTAACAGGCACAGTTTGGCTTTGTAAATGGAAAAGTTCTAGAAACTGATTGCACAATAATATAAATGAAAGTAGATAAACTAATGAATTATTCACTAAAGAATGATTAAGATGGTAAGTTCTTGAGCCTAGCCTAGTTGTGCAGGCCTGTAATCCTATCACCCTGAGAAGCTGATGGGGGAAGATTGCAAGCTCATGCCCAGCCTCTACAATTTAGTGACTCATCAAGACTCTGTCTCAAAATTGAAAACAAAAGGTGGGCTGGCTATGAAAAAGAAAAAAAAATAATACAAGAACTCAGAATGTAGCTTAATGTGAAGACTCTAGACTGATCTCCAGCACAAAACAAAGTACAACTTAAGCTATGTTTATTTCAACATAATTTTACAGGGTAAAAAAAAAAAAAATCCCCGAAGTGCTAAGTTATCAGAACTGTCATATACATGCTTCCAAAGAACCAAGTTTAAGATAGTCAAGAAAACTGAAAAAGTAAAGATTTGCACCTGAAAACTAGATTCAGTACTTTAAAATACATAACATATAATCCATCTATTAATTTTCAAAAATGTGAAAGTTGAAATTAAGAATTCATTAGATTGGTTTAAGAAACTAGATATAGAGCAAGAGAGAATTCTGGAACAAGAAGATCAGTTTTAAAAAATCAACCAGCTGGCTCTCATTTTAAGCATCTTCAGAGCCATAACTCGCACTGCAGCAGAAAAGCAGGGAAAAAAAGGAAAAGAAAACATCACTGTGCTAAATCAGAGACAAAGGATAAGAATAATACTGAAAAGAATAAATGAAATATAAGTGACAGTGAAAAATGAACATGTGTATTTGGGCTCTTACAATAAAAAAGAGAATGGTACAAAAGAAATCCTCAAAATGATACTGAGTTTTTCAAAAATAATGAAAATCACTGAGCCACAGACTCAAGAACCTCTGCAAACATATGAAGCAAACACCTTTTCTATGCTTTAGTCAACTGTTGTCTTAAATTTGGATCAGTTTCTAACATTTTCACCTTTTGCACTTTAAATGTTGTGAAATAGCTCCAGGATATTTTTAATGTAGCTTTTCTCTCCCTTTAATATGATGTTTTTTTCACTAAAAAAACTTGGTCGTCTTTTTCATTATAACCATCATCCTCATTTGTTAATAAATTCATGATGGGCATGATGGTGCACATGTAATCCTAGCACTGTAGAGACTGAGACAGGAAAACTATCTTGAATTCAAGGCCAGCCTGGACCACAAAGTGAGCTAGAGGACGGCATGAACTATATAATGAGACTCAGGTCTCAAAAAAAAATCATTCATTCTTGCATTCATTTGTTCATTTCACTAAGTTTTCTGGCTACTTATCTAGAAGTCTATCAAACAGTGGCAGTGACAACTACTATGATCTGCTTTTTCTTTTACTTCACTTTTCACTCAAATTTCAATGTGTCACTATTAGGATTACTGTTACATCTTGAGAGGCCAATTATTTAATTATCTCTTTTTGTAAAATATCACTGGGAGGAGACAACACAGCTAAACATTTCTTTGTCTATGCATAAAATTCATAATATGTATTCAGTGACTAATAATCAATAGGCTTTGAAAAAGGTGACTGACCATGGTGCACATCTACTTTTCATAAAATGACTTATGGACTGAAGAGCTTGCAAAGAAGCATGTACTTTACATCTGTACAAAGTGAAGACTTCCATTACATTAAATTTAAGTAGAAACTGAGTAAAAAACAAACACTAGTGTAGTGGTGCATGCCATAATCCCAGCACTCAGGAGGCTGAGGCAGGAGGATTGCTGTGTGTTTGAGGCCAACCTGGGAAACACAGTGAGTTCAGGACCAGACTGGACTACACCCTGTCTCAAAAGAAAAAAAAAAAAAAAAAAAACAACAGACTTTACCTTCTACCACAGAAGACTACTTGGTATCAGACTTGCCCTCCACCACAGAGAAAACAGCTAGACAATATATGTGAGGCACATATATACATTAAGACACCAGCCCGGGGCTGGAGAAATAGCTCAGCAATTAAAGCACTTGCGTAGTAATAGCTAAGTAGCTGAGTTCTGTTCCCCAGATCCACATAAACCAATTGTGATGGTGCACACATAAAATCCTAGCACTCAGAGGCTGAGGCAGGAGGACTGACTTGAGTTTGAGGCTGGTCTAGACTACAAAGTGAGCTCAGGACCAGCCTGGACTATGGAGTGAGACCCTGTCTCAAAAAATAAATAAAACAAAATAAAATAAAATAAGAAAAACAAAAGACAGCAGGCAACAAAGAACACCAGTGTATGAGGTGGAGGCACAGCTCAGTGATTAGAGGGTGCCTCATAAACCCAAGCCCCTGAGTTTGATTCCCCAGCACCACATAAATTGGGCATGGTGCTGCATGCATGTAATCCCAACATCCAGGAGGCTGTTGCAGGAAGACTTGACATGAGTTCGAGACCAGCCTGGACTCTACTGTAAGTTCAGGACCAACCTAGACTACTGGAGTACAGAGTGAGACCCTGTCTCATAAAACAAAACCAAAACAAACTGTAATCCCTGGTGGACAGGAAACAAAAATGAAGTGATTTTTACAATTGTCCTAGCTTTCAACGTGGAGGTATTTTCCAGTCTGAACATAAGGAAAACCCAAGAGTATATGGGACTACTTACTTGAAGAAACAGGTAACATAATTTTCATTCATAATTCATTATTGTAAATTGGTGAGGCAGAATATTGGAGGGTGAATTATACAGAAAAGGGTATCAGATATCTGGACAGACCTTTTAACTCTACTATTGAATGCTAAGTCCCATTTGCACACAGTTAACTCCACAAAACCAGGCAAAGAACTATGGAGACTTACAAGTGTAACAAATAAAAATCATGCAAACTTGGGAGATTTCTCTGTTCTGGTAAGTGAAATCTCATGCAGAAACACAGATTAACACTCAAGACACTCAGTAGAGACTCCACAAAGCTCACTGATCAGTTAAAATGCTAAAATAAAGGTGACATTAAGCCTAGCTCGGTAAATATTAAAACCTGTCACAATACTTTGGGCATACCAATGGTCACTTGAAATCCCAGTACTTTGAGTGGTCAGGGATGGAAGAATAGCACAGCAGTTAGAACAATTACCTAGCAAGCACAAGGCCCTGAGTTCAACTCCTCAGCAACACACAAACCGGGCATGGTGACATATGCCTATAATCCTAGCACTTGGGAGGCTAAGAAAGGCAGGAAGATTGCTGTGAGTTCTAGACTATAGAGCTAGATCTTATCCCCAAAACAAAAACCTCTGAAGAACAAGTGTTGGGGATACAGCTCAGTGGGAATGTCTTGGGTTCAATACGTAATATAGTGCTTCTCCCCAACACAGGTACTCAAATGTATGTACATATATGTTCTCCCTTCCAAGTACTAACTACGCCCAACCCTGTTTAGCTACTGACATCATGTGAGACTGGGCACATTCAGGAAGATATAGCTGTAGACTACACATATATGCTCAACAAAACATATTTAATAGCCAAAAGATGCAAACAGACCAAATATTTACTCATGAATGAGTGCGCAAACTGTAGTATATATGTACAACGATTATTAGTCACAAAAATGGAGTATTGATGTGTTATTACAGAATGAGACCAAAAGACATTCTAATTGAAAGAAGCCTGAAATAGGTACATATTGCATGCTTCCATTTATACAAAATAGTATTTAGAACAGGTAAAGCCACATAGACAGAATGTTGATTAGTGAATGCAGGAGATTAGAAGGAGGGACTGAAGAGAAACATAATGGAGAAGAGCTTTTACAAAGAACGATAGAAATGTTTTGGAACTAGTGGAAGTAGTGGCTGTACAATATTGTGAATGTACTAAACATCGCAGAGTTATTCACTTTAAAATGATAATTTGGGGGCTGGAGGAACGGAACAGCAATTAGAGTTCTTGCCTAGCAAGCCCAATGCCAAGTTAGATGCCCTAGTACCACACAAGCGAGGTATGGTGGTACATGCTTGTTATCACAGCATGTGGATGGCTGAGGCAGGAGGAATGCTATGAGTTCAAGGCCAGCCGGGGCTACATGGTGAGTTCAGTACACACCTTGACTGGACTGAGACCCTGTCTCAAAAAATAGGTAACTTTGCTATGTAAATTTCGCATCGATTAATATTTTTAAATGCCAATAAGAGTTAAGATGAAATACTAATGAATAATCCAAAATAAGGTTAATTCTTAATAAAAAATATGAGACAAATAGAAACAAATAGTTGATTTAAACTTAACTATAAATACACTAAATATAATAACTAAATATAAATGATCTAAACTTATATTGTCCAATACATTAACTACTAGTCACATAAGATCAATGAACATTTGAATGATGACACATCCAAATTAAGATATGCTATTACTGAAAAATACTCACTGACTCAAGTATGGTGATGAACGCTTATAATCCCAGCACTTAGAGGCTGAGGCAGGAGCATTACTCTTGAGTTCAAGGCTAGCCTGGGATACATAGTGAGTTCAGAACCAGCCTGGAGTGCAGAGTGAGACCCTGTCTCAAAAATAACAAATAAATAAATAATAAAATTAAATTACCCACGGAATTTTGAAGAAAATACAAAAAAAGAAAACTATCATTGTTGACTTTACAATGAACACATTTTGAAATGATAAACTCCACTCAGTTAAAAAAAATATTATGACCACTTTTCCCCAAGCAGTTGGTACTAAGTGTATGGAGATTATGGTCTAGGCTCAGAATACACATTTATGATTTTTAAAATGTTCTTATATCTTAAAAACTTTTTAAAAATTCAAAAGTATTACAAAAACTCCATGTCTCCTCCACTGGAGACTTCTTCCTCTTTAATGAAATAATATAGTATAGCAGCCAAGACCAACCGCTCCAAGAAGGAACCCAGAAACCAAGACCTTCTCACATATCCTAGGTATTGTTAGTCACAGAGTGGACTGACTCCCTTCTGTGATCCACTGAGTAATTTTTAATTGGATTCTAACTGATTTTAGTTCCTCTGTGTTTAACCCTATATAGCTTGACCTCACCTCTAGCACTCATTCTTTCAAAAAAAAAAAAATAATAATCCTGGCCTTTCCTGACCTGAAAACAGCTTTGTGGGGAAACTACATTCCCACATGACTATAACAGCAGTCCCCAACCTTTTTTGGCATCAGGAAATGGTTTCGTATAAGATAATTTTTTTCATGAACTAGGTATGGGGATGGGGATGGTGACAAATGGAGGGGATGATTCAAGCACATTACATTTACTGTGTGCTTTATTTCTAGTATTATATTGTACTATATAATGAAATACCTGTACAACCCACCATAATGTGGAATCAATGGGAGCCCTGAGCTTGTTTTCCTATACAGTCCTGTCTAGGGGTAATGGAAGACAGCAACACTCAAAGTATGTTATTTACATCAAGTCTACTCTGCAATCTCATTTTGGTTGATTTCACTGCAGGAAACTGTGCTTCATAAAGATAGGATGGGAGATAGGGGCATAGCACAGTGGTTAGAGCACCTGTTTAGCAAGGGGCAAAGGCCTAGTGCAATTCCTCAGTACCACATAACCCAGGCTTGGTGGCACACACTTGGAATTTCAGCCCTCAGGAGGCCAAGGCAGGAGAATTGCTGTGAGTTCAAGGCTAGTCTGGAGTATACAGTGAGTTCAGAACCAGTGTGGACTAAAGAGTAAGACCCTGTCTCAAAAAAAAAAAAAAAAAAGGAATGTTGGAAATAGAAGCAGGCTTTCAATACTTTTTGACAATATCAGAATAGTCCACCTTGGCTTTAAGCCAGAACATAAAGAGATTTGAAGTTGCTTCAAATACACTTTTAAAGCCACTACCATTTGCAGTCTCAAGCAGTTGATCCACTTCTAGCATGGACTATTTATTTATTTATTTATTTATTTATTTATTTATTTATTTATTGAGACAAGGTCTCACTCTGTAGTCCAGGCTAATCCTGAACTCACTACATAGCCCAGACTGGCCTCAAACTCATGGCAATCCTTCTGCCTCAGCCTCCAAGCAATGGGATTACAGGCAAGTACTACCACACTTGCCTAGTTTTTATGTGGTGCTGGGGAATTGAACCCAGGGCCTTGAACATGTTCCACAAGCATTTTAATCACTGAGCTATGCCTTAGCCCCATGGACAAATTTTTTCACCTGCCTTACTCACAAATGAGTCTTAGATCCATGTCCTAGTTTAAAGGTCTTTTGTACTTAGGAAATAATGCTCAAACTCTTGACATCTGAAAAAGGTGATCACACACCTGCCGGGAAAAAGAAGGCTATGGCTTGATCTCTTTTAAACATTTCTGTTACTACTTGAAACATCAAAAATCCCAATATTCATCCATCACACCTATCATTACAATTTGGGTATAAAGGCAGCTGCTTTATATGCCGTCTCGAACACGGTTGTCATTCTCTCCAGAAGTGAGAGAGCTCACTGAGCAGGTTGAATATGTAACACAAGTAAACAAGTTTTGCGATTATTATTCTGTGTCACTGAAATATGTTGCCAGTGATGAGTGTTTTTCTTTAAAAAATCTCTGGAGTGGCTCTCTCATAACTCAAAAACTCCACCTACCATCTCATTTCTACATATAAGAGAAGATGTATGTGCACTGTGCCCATTTCCTTCCAGAGCTGAATGGACATGAGTTAAGGACACATATGTGTCCTTAGTAACATTAATAATTTTAATTACATAATATGATCAATAATTTTAATTACATAATATGATCAATAATTTTAATGACATCCTGCAAAACGTTAAGTTTAGGTGACATTTTCAGCTAGCCAGCAGTCCTCTATAGAGGACACAGTAAAAGTGGCTTCTTGGACTTGAGTAGTGAAACCAAAACACCACTCAGTTATGGCAGCATTCTACCTGGGCACATACACAAAATGACCATTTTCGCCTGTTTTTTTTTTTTGTTTGTTTGTTTGTTTTGAGACAGCGTTTCACTCTATAATCCAGGCTCGTCCTAAACTCACAATGGAGCCCAAGCTGGCCTCCTGCCTCAGCCTCCTGAGTGCTGGGATTACAAGTGTGTGCCATAATTCCCAGTTTATGTGACACAGGGGAACTGAACCTAGGCCCCTGCACTTGCTAGGCAAGCACTTTAACCTCTGAGCTACACTCCCAGGCCAATCCATTCTTCTGATATGTAATCATTCAAAGACCTGAATAGCTCTACAGCTATGGTATTGGTTAACAATAAAATTACACATAACATAGTCTCATATACATCCTCCTGAAAAGCATATCGCACAAACACAGCACTGATGCTATGCTGTCACACTGGTAGACTCTTCAACATGGATTCCATGCCATGGTGACTCAGTCCTACCAATTGTGCCTCCATACCCTCTGCTATTTTATCAATTCTTCCAGCAAAAGAAGAATATGTGGCACCTTCAGAACTGCAGCCTCTCCTAAAAGTTCACAACAAATGTACTTAGAAGCAGGTAGGATCAACACTTCTATAACAGCAAAGGGTTTCTTAACTTTAGTAATGTAGTTAGCCACTATTAATAATGCTCAATACACACACATCTGATTAAAAGGTGGCTTTCAACAGTAGCTTCTGTTCTTCTGGTTTACGTTTTTTTTTTTTTCTTTTGAAAAACCCAAAGCCTGTCTTTTAATGCGGGTGCTTGGTCTCTATGTGACAAAGTGGTTTTAAAGTTCATGGCTTGGTTGATCAGCTAGTCATCATACACTAACAGGCTTGGAGAGCAGGCTTGGAGAATATGAATCACCTGTAACAATAAACCTGTAATTTAAGTGGGCCTCCTGGTATTTTCTTTAAATTCAACTTACATTTTGTTGGTAGCCTTAGTTTTCTAATGTCTCATCATCGAGTCCGCTTTTTCAAAGTTCGCCAGTGCCCTTATTTTTTTTTTTACTCAATTCAGCTAGAGTTAATTTATAGATTTGCCACAACTGTGACTAAGACAAGTGCACAGTGTAAGAAAGGCATAGATAAAAGTAATAAATAAAATAATAGGCAGGCTAAAGTAAGTGTCAGATTCTGACTTAAAGCCTGCCACCAGAAGGAGCTATACAACTCAAGTACATAACTCACCTGCCACTATAAAGACTGCCATCATATGCAACTTGTCACTTGCCACTCACGGATAGGGTTTTGATATGAGCCTGCAAGCATTTGATTTAGTACCGTCTCTACACAGTCAAATCTGTCTGCTAACACTAATCTGTATTTGTAGCTGCTCCCCAACACTAGCATCACCATCTCAGCTTCTCATCAGAACATAAGGCATTTGATTCTCATAAGGAACACATAACCCATATCCCTCACATGCAGTTTACAGTATGGTTTGGGTTCCTATAAAACTCTAATGCTACTGCTGCTCTGACAGGAGGCAGAGCTCACCCAGTAATGCAAATGATGGGCAGTGATGAAGCTCTGCTTACTAGCCCAACACTCACCTCTTGTATAATCCAGTTAGGGATCCCCTACTCTACAAGTTCATCTTTGGCAGATCCAGTAGACAAGTCTGCAGGGACATGATCACTGGCTGTTTCTTGGGTAACACGTATGTGAACTTCTAGGAGCTGGCAGATGCCAGGCATGCTTTTGGATTCTGTAAATTTTGATGTTATTAATATAAAGGGCAAGCCAGTAAGCACTATGATCTTGGCATGACCCATCACTTTGCAAAAGTAAAGCAGTCACCATATTCATTAAAGATTTGGACAAATCCACTGATAAAGCACTGTACAAGACATTCTCTGTTACAAAGAAGTACCAGCTGGGCCTGGTGATATATGTCTGTAATCGCAATCAGGAGGCCAAGGAAGAAAAATTCAGAATTCAAGGCCAACACAGGTGACATCGTAAGTTTGAGGCCAGCCTGAGTTATATATCAACTCTATCTCAAAATAAATAAATCAATTAATTAAAAAGAGAAAGAATTAAACAGAAGCATAAAAAGTAAATATAACAAATTGTAACTAAATGAATTGTTTGGGCTCAATAGCAACATAATGGAGATTATAAACCAATACACCTTATGAATGTACAGGCAAAAAGCTCAACAAAATCCAGGTACATACAAAAAGAATTATATAACAAGTGGGATTTATCCTAAGAAATCAAGGGTGGCTGTTTTAAGCTCAAAAAGTATTATAATGCCTGCTCCAGGTCTTTGGAGGGTCTGATTGCACATCTTCCCTTTAGTTCCATGAGCTATCTCAGAACCCTCAAAACAGATGCCCTTTCTAGCTTAAAACAGAAATGAAGCAATCTGTTACTTCAAACCAAAAGTAACTTATGAAGACAGAAATGTAATTTCAAAATGAGTATTATCCCCAGAGTAGATACAGTTATTCCAACAACGCTGCCAATGCTTGAAAATAAAACAATTAATTTCAGCCTTCCAAAACAAAATTGGAATGACTTTGAGTACTAAATGAGTCCACAGAAAAATATTATTCTTATAGCCTCCGGATGCCTGTCCTACTACTACATACATGGCAAAGTGTTCAAAAAAATCCCTGGTGAAAAACGTTGGATTATCAATACAACTGTGAAGAGATACAAAATTAATGCAGGAATGTACTCATTCTAAAACCAACTGTGACCTTAAGCAGTTCACTAAATTTCTATGTGCCTCGGCTTCTTCACTTGCAAGTGGGACAGAATAAAATATTTACAGTTTCTTCACTGCTAAAAGATACACAGTATTTCTAACAGTACTTTATAGCAATAAAGTTCCAACAGTCCTGATTTATACCTATCTTCTAATATGGATTTTTAAAACAGAAATTACTATTTTCACCACAAAACCTGAACTAAAGGGATGGAATCTTTTTAAAACAAACAGTAGGATAGGGCAGAGGGCACCTCCTAACACTTATATCTGGTAAAATTAAAACTTGACTGCCTCCTAAAGTATATTTATTACTAAGTAGGCAATTAGTCAAATATAACAGTCTGATGAACTAGAATTTTGAACAAACAAATGCTTTAAAATTCTAATAACTATGCATAAGCACTAAATTATTCTTACTTGAATTTTACTGCTGTGTAGAGCAGGGTTACTTAAGCACATAATTACATAAGAGAGCCACCCAACTTCCAAAGGAGCCATTCCAATGAATTGTGTAAATAATATGCTTTAAAAAAACATAACCTCCTCATATATGAATTTAGATTTACCAGATATGGAGTAGCTGTGTACCTGTGAGACTAGAACACAGTCTTAAAAAGGCCTGCCTAATTATAACTTTACCAGAGAGACTAGAATGACCCAAAGCAAATTAATATAGTTTTTTCATAACTTTCTATACAGATATTTTCACTATTCTGCTTCAGTAAAGAAAACAAAAGATCTTAAAAGCCACTGGCATTAGATAAGAATTCTAGAGTACAAGACACAATAACCCGATTTTTAATACCAACATTTCTTTTTTTATTAACTGCCAAATACCTGTGCTTATTTTTCTCTCATTTGTTTTACTGAAAGACTGCTGAATTTTAAAGAATAAAAGAACAGTTTTTAATCATACAAATATTTAACATTAGCAGACAACAGAGCATCACAATAATGCCTAGAAGCCACGTTTTCTGTTTTTAATTTTCATACATATGAAAGCAACCAACATAATAAACAAATTTATGTGTTTATTCAGAATACCTTCATTCTCCCTGTAACAAAACAAGACAGATGTTTACTTACACTTAAGTATTAAAAATCACCTAATGTTAAGTAAAAAAAAATTTCTATAATTTTGAAGTGTTTATTATATTGGTTACAGTAAAACTGCAATTACTGCAGATTAGGTTTTACAAATTTACTCATCTATAACTGATCTTAATGACCTTTTAAGTCATGTCACCAAAAAAAAAAATCTGTGATACTAGAATTTCATTGTATTAAATTCAAGTCAAATCCTTTTGTAATTGGGACTGTTCCAATTCTTTTACTGTTTTAGAATTTATTACATTAAATATTATTTAAAATAACTAGGCCACCAGCTAAGGACTGGGAATCATAAGGTTACACAATAATTTCTAAGGATACAGAATCGCCCAATGGTCAAATTTCACATAATGACAGTGCTCATTGAGAGGTTTGGTTTGTATTTCTGAGAGATGAGGATTAGAAAGGGTTGAAAGAGGAAGGTAAGAGAAGAGGAGGAAAAAAACGGAAGAAACCTTGTATTTAACTAGAAGAGGAAACACAACTTGGAGCTTTGTAGAATGTGAACACTCCCCCCCCCACTTTCCCTACCTATGGATTTATGGTGTGTGAGATATATATATATATACAGATATATATGTATTCCCCATTTTACTAATATATGTATGCAATACATAATGTTTACAATGAGTTTGAGTATTTTGTGCACATATATATCACATCAAAATTACAATCCCTTCCCATTTTTTGGCCATCTCATCCCCTCCCCACCCTCTCTAACTCTTACTATCACATCTATTTGGTTCTATAGAATGCCTGTATTCTGGGTTTCCCGAATCAGAGAAATCATAGGATATTTAACATATTTAATCTTACTCATCTGACTCACTTCACACACACACACACACACACACACACACACACAGCAATAGCACCAGGCTTGTTGTCAACCTTATTTCTCACCAGGCAAAGAGCAACACAAATCAAAAAATCTACAGAGTAAAATCACTTGCTAGGTGGAAGAGAAAAACCCACACACTACACTTAGGGATCATTCTCGTCTTAAAATGTGCTGATGTTAACAATGAGTTCAAAGGAAAGCTTCCTTACAGAGATGGAAACTCCTCTCATGAAAGGATCTCTTGATATCCAATAGCATTTCAACAACTGCAAACTGAGTCTCCCTGCCCTGCTGGGTACTCCTCAATTTAACTTTTGTGTAGGAGTAAAGAAAATTACTTGTTCATTAGAAAGAAAATACATGCTTCCATAAATAAATGCAACCATTTTATATCTGATTTCCTGAGCATCACAAACCAGAAGAGAGAAGAAACTGGCTTTCAGCAGTGTTTACTTCCCTGTTTGCAAACAGCTGACTGATTGGCAGCTGCAATATATGAAGTAAATAAAGCATTTCAAAGACCAAGTGTCTGTTCTCTGGTATGTAACAAAAATGAACATTACCTACTTTCCCATCTAGCTTATGAATTTAGCAGAATAGGCTTACTGGCTATTTGATTGCTTGATATGTTATGAGGACATCTTCTGTGACAGTATCATTATTATTAAGATTAGGTAAATTCTTTCTCTCAGGACAGTAGTATTAAGGGTTACATATTCAACAAGAATAATCCAAAATGAATATTTCTGAAGTGAAGTGTGACAAGAAATAGTGATAAGGGAGTGATGAGTATACCTAATAATTTTGATTCCTTCAAGAAAATAAAGAACCTAATTTTCCAACCCAATTTATCATAAGCCCCAATGCAAACTGGTGAATCTCAAATATGCAATCTGATGTGACCAGCCACTTTTAGACAGCAATTTAAAGATCAGTACATAAGATTTTAATGTAACCATTTTTACAAACTACATTTAAAAATTCCTATTCCTGGGCTGGGGGTAATACCACAGTGGTTAGAGTGCTTGCCTAGCAAGCACAAGGCCCAAAGTTTGAATGCTCAGTACCACATAAATTGGGTGTAGTACACTGTAATCCCAGCACTTGGGAGACTGAGGCAGGAGGACTGCTGTGAGTTCAAGGCCAAGCTGGACTACACAGTGAGTTCAGGACTAGTCTAGACTACAGAGCAAGGGCTTGTCTCAAAAAAAAAAAAATCTGTTTCTATGTAGGCACAATAGAATACAGGCACTTAGTCAGCTTTCATTTCCAAACTCCTTCAGAAAACAACTGTAAATTTAGTGCAATCTCGGAATTGTTTGCCAGGCATCAGAACTATTTAATAGCCTAAGTCATGTGACTTACTCATAACTCCTGTGATATACTTCTATTAAACAATAATGAAACAAGTATTTTATAAACCTTTCTAACAGTACAAAATATTACTTTTCAGACTGATAGAAAATGTCAAAAAAAAAGATGGCAAACTATGCAATCTTTCAGATATCGGAGATTTCAAGGTGCCTAGGTCAACCTATATATATTTTTATAAACTTTTTTTAAGGTTTAATTGCCTCTTCTTTCCCTCTCCCATCTTTTTTCTGTTTTTTAAAGAGGCTCCTTCTCTAAACCAAGCCATGCAAAAAATGAAGAAGCTATTTAAGACCATCAGTCTAGAGGCTGGAGGAACGGCACAGCAGTTAAAGTACTTGTCTTACAAGCTCAAGGTCCTGAGTTTGATTCCCCAACACCTCATAAAGCTGGCCATGCTGGCGCAATGCCTGTAATTCCAGCACTCAGAGGCTGAGGCAGTGAGATTGTCTTTAGTTCAGAAACCAGCTGGGGCTACACCAGTATGTGTTCAGGACCAGCCTGGGCTATAGAGTGAGGCCCTGTTTTGAAAAAAGAAAAGAAAAGAAAAAGAAAGAAAGGAAAAAAAGATAATTATGTGTAAGCAAAACCAACATTAGTATTTGTATTCTAACTGAAAATATTCAGTAGATTACTCAAAATACTGTTCTTATGACCAGTCAATGTTATTTCTCATATCTGACTTATGTTCACGTCAGTTTTCAACTACAAGAAAACTAAACATAAAAATGTCAAAAAAGAAATAAATATAAAACCTCTACTAAAGGACAGTTATAGCACTAATATAGCAGACCTGGTAATATTCAACTATTTGTAATTAAATGTGGACAAAAAATGGGATTTAGAAACAAAATTTTAGATAAAATTTTCAATTCTATGAACATTTATACCATGTGTCTAGTCTTGCAGAACTCTCTGTTCCTCCACCTAGTTGGTAATATAAATAACTACTGAAACACTCCAGTATTGTTACTGGAATACTTCTTTCACACAATACCTACGAAGCAGCAGATTAATATGGAGATGCTGATTCCTTTACCACAAAAACCTGTTCAAGCAGCCAGCTGCTGAACAAACAGCACAGCTTTCATAAGATTCATTGCTAGCAAGTCTACACTCCACTGGGATGCAACAGTTTACTCTGATGGGCAAGCAGAAGTTGGGAAAGAAATGATGGCATTTCAAATAATATGTAAGAAGCCCTGATTACAGACAAAGTTTAAAAATCAGAGCTAAAATGAATTTCTTTATACCTACAGGGGACACTCACCATTTACCATCAGGTCCTTTTGTTCATACACAAGCTTAATGCTGCACTTGATGCTTTATAAACTGCAACAGCATCAGATGTTTTTGTTGCAGTTCTCCACTTAGAACTAAAATGATAAACCAAGACGGTATGAAAACAAGTGAAAATTAAGCAGTGGCTGAGAAATGAGGGAGAGAAAAAAAAGAAATGATTAGAAAAGACAAAGTACTATTTTTAAGTCATTTTCAGGAGCAAAATTTTCAAACTTTGATTTCCAAATTTGTCACCAAAAATATTCATAGCCTTTTTCTTACAGTTACTAACATTTATCTTTCTTATACCATCATTATGATCTGAGGCAATAAAACTGAATTGAAACTGCATTTATTTATTTATTTATTTATTTATCCTTTGAGACAGGGTCTCACTCTGTAGCCCAGGCTGGTCCTGAATTCACTATGGAGCCCAGGCTAGCCTTGGACCCATGGCAATCCTCCTGCCTCAGCTTCGAGTGCTGGGAGTGCTGGGGTTACAGACATGCACCACCACGCCTAGCTTTATGTGCTGCTGGAGAATCAAGTATTAGTGGCAATCAAGTATTAGTACTAATATTCAAGTATCAGCGCTTGCTAGGTAAGCACTTTAACCACTGAGCCATTCTTCCAGCACTGAAACTGCATTTAAGAAGGACAGAGATCTGCCTATATGTAGTTGTACCGGCAACTCGTGGCACCAGAAGGATTTAACTTTTGTCTAAAACCAATTCTCCCTTCTTAGTATTTTCAATGACTAAAGACATAATACATATTTTATAGACTAGCTTTAATCATTTTCACAACTATAGTTGCTATGACAACAGGATGCAGCTTATCTGTGCTGTTTTCATTTTCCCTATTTGAGTCACCACAACAACACAATCATTCTGCATATCTCCAATAAGCAACATCTTTATTTTAGGATTATATATTTTTAAGAGCACTAGATTCCCCATGAAGAAAGTAACACAATTTACATATGAATTTTAATTAAAAATGTAATACCCAATATTAAAAACTTTCAGGGGAAGAATTACCTTCAAAAAGACTTTCAGGGCTAGAGGAAGAGCACAGGGTTAGAATGGTTATCCAGCAAGCATAAGATGAAGGCCCTGAGTTGGATTCCCCAGCACCACATAAACTGGGAATGGTGGTGTATGCTTACAATTTCAGCACTTGGAAGAACTGAGGCTGGAGAACTGCAGTGAGTCATGGCTAACCTGGTTTATGCAGTGAGTTCAGGACCAGCCTGGACTACAAAGTTAAGACAATATCTCAAAAAACAACAACAACAACAACTTCCATCATATGCACACAACATTAAGCCTGATATCAGCAAAAATCTAATCGCCACCTAGGATTTGCGTATAGGCTTTCCTAAACAAAAAAGACAGTTGTGGGAAAGCATCCACTTATACTTGTCCAAAGTAGAAAGATCAAGAATGAAGATGAGGCTGGAGGAATGGCTCAGCTGTTAAAGCACCTATCTAGCAAGCGCTAAGTCAAGTGTTAAGTTCCTGAGTTCAAATCCCCAGCACTACATAAACTGGCATGGTAGTGCATGCCTGCAATCCCAGCACTCGGGAGGATGAGAAAGAAGGATTGCCCTGTGGTGTGTCCAAGGTCAGACTGGGCTCCATACTGAGTTCAGGACCAGCTTAGGCTGCAGAGCCGGACCCTGTCTCAAAAAAAAAAAAAAAAAAAAAAAAAAAAAAACAAAGGAATGAAGATAGCCCAGCCTAGTTACACAGACCTGTAATCCCAGAACTCAGGAAGGCTGAGGTAGGAGAATCATAAATTCTAACCTAACCTAGCAAAACTTTGTCTCAAATAAATAGGGATAAGGGTGCAAAGGCCACATATGTGTTCAGTCTCCAGTACCAAGAAAAAAAAAAGAATAAAGATAGCTGTGTATTACACACTTGTTATGTATGGCGGTCCAACAGTATTTGTAAGAGTACCAGTAAAAGAGTACTGGGATAACCTCCACTTAAAAATCTTTACCTCAGGGCTGAAGCCATAGTATAGCAGTTAGAGTGCTTGCTAGCAAGCACAAGACCCTGAGTTCAATTCCCCAGCACCCAAAAGGACCATACAGGAAAAATGCTACATTCAAGGCCAACTTAGTCTACACAGTGAGCTCAGGACCAACCTGGACATCAAAGCAGCAAGACCATATCAAAAATAAAAATCTTTGCCTCACATTTCACTTTCTCTGTAGAAGAAAAATCCAATATAGATTCATAAAGTTCAAATACATTTATTATATGGTTTGGATCTGGAATGTCCTCCAAAAGTCACATGTATTTGGTTGTCATGGATTGTCTATGGAATCATGTGCTGTTGGGAGATTGGGGCCTAGTCTGGAAGGGTTGATTATAGGAATGTAAATGTGATTACAGGCATGTAATGGGGGTTTTCCACAACTTCCACACCTGGATGCAGGAGGGGCTACTCACTGGGATGATTCCTGGAAGGATATATAAGCTGCTTCCTGCCTTCCTTGAAAGACTAGACTCAACTTGCCTTGAGTTGGCTTCCTGTTTGTGATGTCGTGAGGAGATGCCTCCACCTCTGCCTCTGCCATGTACTTCCACTGCTGCCGCTGCCCCTGAAAGGTCTGTGACCCTTCTGAAACTGTGAGCTAAAATAAACCTTTCCTCCCCTAAATTTGTGGATGTTAGGTACTGAGTCACAGGAACGAAGAAGTAAGGCATTTATAGTATAAATTGAGAACTTACAAAAACTCTCATTTGTAAAAAAGATCAAAGAAAAGCAATTATTATCCCAAACTGGCAGTATAAAACTTTTAAAGTATTTTGGCCACTGAATCACCATATCCATTACTGAGACTATTGTCCTGGGACAAATGCACACAGAAAGTGGTTTTTGTTACTTTTTATTTTCAAGTGGGGATAGAACCCAGGGTTTTCCTACTATGCTCTATCCTCACCCCATTTTTTGGTTTTGGTTTGAAGACAAGTCCTGCTAAGATTCTAAACTGTCCAGTCTGGGCTGGAAATTTCATCCCTCTTGCCTCGTCTTACCAGAGTGCTGGGATTACAGAGCTGTACCACCAAGCCCAACAGGAAGTATTTTTTAAAGAGTTCTCAATTATCACAGCCCTAGGCTATACCAGTATTTGCTCTAACAGGGCTCTGTGTACACAACAGAATATCTTTTAGAGCTTCTATCACTAAATTTAGGTTGTTTATAAATTTGATCATCTAACAAAGATAAATTTAAAACTTTTCCTATCCTATAAATACCCATGCGTATACATACACATTTACTGCTTATAAACAAAACATTAACATATTACTATCTAAAGAAAACATATGTAAATGATAAAAATGTTCCAATAGTCCTCTCCGGCAGTAGTCCCCAATCTGCTTCATGCCATGGGCCGGTATAGTAGACCATTCCCTCAAGGACAGTGTGTGCATGTGGAGGATGGGAAGAACTTGTTACACAGTAGGCTGTTGGAAGGCAGCTTTGAAATGACCAGTACAGTAGGAGGGGAGCAGGGCGGGTAAGCGCCTCCTGTCAGATCAGCAGTGCAACAAACCCTATAGGAGCACACAGAAGGAAGGCAGAGCTTTGCTCGCTGCTTATCTGTGCCAGAGGTTGGGGAACCCTGCCCTACAGGCATGCAAAATATTATTTATAATACTGGAGTATTTTTACAGGATAAAACTAATTTTCACATATTAATGTAACAATACATTTTAGGTTTTTGTTGCTGTTTCTTGTTTCTTTCTACTGGTACTGGGATGGAGCCCAAGGACTTTCATGCTAAGCTACATCCCTTGCCCATTTTTATTTTTTATTTTGAGGCAGGGTCTTATTAAATCACTGAATTGACTATGCTGGTCTGGAACCTGTGATCCCTCTGTCTCTATCTCCAGCAGTGCTAGGAATATAGACCTGTATCATCAGGCCCAGTGACATTTTAATTTTAGTCGAAGCTAATTTTTGTTTGGCTTTGGTTTTGGCTTTGAGACAAGGTCTCTATAATCCAAAGCTGGTCCTGAACTTACTATGTAGCCCTGGCTGGCTTGATCACATGGCAATCCTCCTGCCTCAGCTTCCAGAGTGCTCGATTTACAGGCATGTGTCAACAAACCCTGCTCATCTCTATGTGGTACCAGGGAATGAAACTCAGGGCCTTGTGCTTGCTGGAAAGTACTCTAACCGCTGAGCTAATGCCCCCAGAACTATCAAAACTAATTTAATACATTTTGTAGTATTCAGAGAACCAAAACACATTTATTTAATCAAACCTGAAAATCGAAAACAAATTTAAGATCTTTCATAGATTATTATCTTAAATTCATCTGTTAAGAAAATAAAAAAGAATCCACTGCTATTCCAAATTCTAAAACAATGTAACAATCAGATTTTGTATATGTTAAGAACTAAAATAAAAAAATTTAAACAAAAAAGAAAAAACAAACCTTTTTCTTTGACATCTTTCTCACTCAGGAAAATGTAGATCCCCAACACAATGACAGTGAAAATAAAGCAGCTCAAGCAAAAGGGAGATTCTACTTACAAGCAAAACTGAGGAGGGTGGAGGAACTCAAACAAGGAGTACTGAAGGAAAAGGGGACAGACTAGTGCAAAGTAAGACTCCAGTGACAGGTATCCTGGACAGATCTTCCCACTAACAGTAAGGCAAGAACTGGGTTAAAGTAATGTACAAATACCCATTTCTCTCCCAGCCTGTTCATAAACAATAACTATACCCAACAAAATAATTCTACAAAATAACCTTTTATTGTATGTGATACTAGGGATTGAACCTAGAGTCTTACACTGGGCTACATCCAACCCATTTTTATTTTTGATTTTGAGACAGGGTCTCACTAAATTGCTAAACTGCCCAAGCTGAGTTCTGTGTTGGCCTCCCATATAGGACTGTACCACCAGGTCCAGTTTATAAAATTACCTATAATTGGGGCTAGAGGAATAGCACAGTGGTTAAAGCACTTGCCTTGCAAGCTCAAAGACCTGTGTTAGACTCCCCAGTACAACATAAAGCTGGGCATGGTGGTACATACCTATAATCCCAGTACTCGGGAGGCTGAGGCAGGTGGATTACCCTGAGTCCAAGGCCAGCAAAGGTTACAGAGTGAGATTTTGTGTCCCCCCCCAAAAAAAAACAATCACCTAGAATTTATTTATTAAATCCTTGAAGTCCTAGTTTTCTAATCTGAGTGTTTTTCTGTGTATTTCTTGGTTTGTCGAGAAAGTCTTGCTAGGGCTGGAGGAACAGCTCAGTGGTTAAATGCCTGCCTAGCAAGCTCAAGGCCATGGGTTCTACTCCCCAGCACCACATAAGCCAGGTATAGCAGTGCATACCTGTAACTGTAGTACTCAGAAGGCTGAAGCAGGAGGACTGCAGTGTGTTTTAGGCTAGCCTGGGATTGCATGCATAGTGAGACCCTGTTTCAAAAAAAAAAAAAAAAAAAAAAAACACAGAAAGTCTTGTTATAAAGACTGGGTGTGCCTTGAACTCACTGTGTAGCCCTAATTGACTTTGATATAGCCTTAGTTGGTATAGGCCTCATGATCTTCCTACCTAATGCTAGAATTACAGCGTATACCACCATGACAAATACCAAATGCCTTTCAATAATGTGAACTCTGAAGAGAAACTGAGAGAAAACCAAAACCAAAACACCTCATTTCTGCTACAATTCACTTTCATTACTGCATAAGACCAGTTGGTTTCCAAAATGCAGCATGCATATGTCAAGAAAAAAAAAGAAAAATAATTTTTTGAAGAATAGAGGAAGAAAATATTAGAACTTTTCATCAGATTAAAATTTTAGCTAAAAAAGTATTTTCTAATTTTAATGACAGAAATTGATTGACGCTACATGGTCAAATTTCACTTATGAGCCAAGCGTATATGGAAGACTGGGAGTTCCATAAAACACAGGTTACAAGTGGTACCCTTTTATCTTTTCTTTGAGCATACTGCAAAAAACTCAGGATTTATGAACAGCAGGTGCATGCACTCCCTCTGAACTCCTGCCAGCTATTCAGCTCTCCTAGAAGTGCACAGGCAAGACTAACAAAGAGAGTGCAGTGCTGAGTAGTGAAGGACATCACCAGAAGGAACCTAAACATTGCTGTCCTCAGTAATGGCACACCATACGTCTGACAATGAGTATCTCTGCTTCCTTCGTGTCCAATTTGCTTGAAGTACTCTGGGAAGGTAACACAAAACTGATGCTTTCTGATACTTTACATGAGTGAAAAGGAAGCTATTGAGCCATCTATAACATGAAAGAGAAAAGAAGAAAAAAAGAATACCATCTAAATACAATAAATTGTAGGCTGGAGGAATAGCACAGTGGTTAGAGAACTAGCCTAGCAAGCACAATGCCCTGAGTTCAATTCCCCAGCACCACATAAACTGGACACGGTGGCACATGCCTATAATTTCAGAACTGAGGAAGCTGAGGCAGGAGGACTGCTGTGAGTTCAAGGTCAGCCTGGGCTACATACTAAACACTGGCTTAGCCTGGACTATAGAGCCAGACTCCGTAGACCCTGTGGCAACCAATCAATCAATTAAATTACAAACTGAGCCTTTAACTCTTTGCATAGATCTTTCATTTATCACTGTATGGGAATAAATGCAATAACTGAACTAACCAACTGCTATGGTCTGGATCTTGAGTGTCCTCCAAAAGCCTCATGTATTTGGAACTGTGTTATTGGGAGGCAGAGTTTGGCTGGAAGCAGCAGATGCTTGGGGTTTGATCTGGAGAGACTGCATCAACTTGTTGAGAAGGGGGTTGCCCAGGGCAGAACTTTGGTATTTGTTATTGACTTATGGAACAGGAAATGAGGGGAGGGCACCCACCCTGAGGGTTTGCAGGAGACAGGACTGGTAGAACTAAGTAAAGGAAGGAAGAAAATATATTGTTACAGTTTCTTCCTGAGAGAGCTGGAGGGTAGCCAGTCTGCAGACTTGGCTTCTGCCCCACTTGGCTTCTGTCTGCAATGGGGTGAGCAGTTCTCCAGCCCCTGTGTCAGCCATTTACTTCCACCATTACTGGCTGCCCCATGAGACCTTCTGAAACTGTGAGCTAAATAAATCTTTCCTCCCTTAAATTGTGGATGCTGGGTATTCTGTCACAGCAACAAGTAAATAACTAAGACACCATGCATCATGAAAAACATGACCCAAAGACAACATGAATGTAAATGAACATGAATGTAAATTTGCCCTTTTATGTATATTTACTTATATCTATACTTGTCCTAAGTGCATATACTATGCCTTGATGCTCATTATGGTAAGGGATGAATACAATTTGCAATTCATAAATCAACAAATAAAAATAGAGTGCGTACTTGGGATATTTTTCTGAAGGGTTAGATGACTACAGTTTTAGATAGCAAGTTTCTTATATTTTTTAAAAAGAGCTCAGTGAATTAGGACATATGTCTACACTGCCATTTTTGTAAAGTGTGACTCAGCTCCCATTGATATCTGTTGAGTAGGGAGCCCTCTGTGAAGTCAGAACAAAGAAACTAAAACCATGCTAAAAAAAAATTGAAGGCAAGTTACTAGGAGTTGTTTACCATAAACAAAGTACTCCAAGATGATCTGTTAAACACACAAAAAAGAACTTCATATGAAGACAGCATTATATTTTGTTATTATTATGTGTGTACGTGTGTGCATCATATGGATGGATTCACCAGGCTAGGCAAGACTATTCCATTTATTCCCCTACCATGACTTTAACAGGTAAGATGAGCAGTTTATTATCCATCTCACTTTATAATATGGAAAATTAGGAAAAGAAAGTGATTGCACAAATATTTCCTGTCTACTTTGTATCACACAACAAGATGTATTAGAGGGCAAAACAGACAAAACTTTACTCTCAGGGAGTTTGCTTTCTAATACAAATAACAGATAGGGAGAAGAAAAGAAAAAAACAGACAAATGGGAGGAGCATTTGCTTTAGAAAGGTAGTCTCTAAGAAGCTGACATTTAAACTGAGATACAAAGGATATAAGAAAGCAAAAAACAAATGGCATGGAAATAGGATGAAAATGAAATGGAATCCCTTCCTCACATCAAATACAGAAGTTTGAGTGACTAAAGTTCTAAACAGAAGCCAGGCCTGTAACCCTATACGTGGCTTAAATACACAAGAAAATACTGAGAAGTTCCAGATTTAGATTTTTTAAAAATCACTCTGGCCATCCTATGGAGAATATTGTCATATTGGTCCATAAACAGAAGTCATAGTACACAAAGAAAGCTGATGGCAGTGGAAGAATTTGGGATATATCTTGGAAATGGAACAAACAGAACCTAATGATGGATTGACTATCATGGTAAGAGGAAGTAAGGAGTCAAGGATGATCCCAGGTTTGTGGTTTCAGAAAATGGATACAGTGGTACCATTTATTGGGGCAATAAAACCAAAAAACAAGCAAGAAAGCAAGCACACAAACAAAGCATAACTATGCAACATCCAAGTGGATGGTCAGTGAAAAAAAAAATATATATATATATATATATATATATATATATATATATATATATATATATAAAATGTAAAACTAGATGTCAGAGAAAATAATACTACAGGTCAGAGAAGGCGGACTGGAGGACACTGGCACATTAGAAGCCATTAACATAGGGCTAGGGGCATACTTCACTGGTTAAAGCACTTTCCCAGAAAGCATAAGGCCTTTGGGTTCCATTCTCCAGCACCACATAAACTGGGCGTGGTGGTACACACCTAGGAAGTTGTCATCGGAGGACTGCTCTGAGTTCCAGGTCAGCCTGGACTACATAGTAAGTAGTTCAGGACCACCTTGAACTATCTAGTGAGGTTCTGTCTCAAAAAAAAAAAAAAAGTCAAGAAGCCATTAGCATATAGACAGCATTTCAGGTCAAGTAAAGAGATAATCATGTATGATATGGTCAAAGTACACAGAGGAAATAAAAAGGGGCTCAGGCCCAAGAGCTAAGAAACTCTAACATCAGACACAGAAAAACTCTAACATCAGACACAGAAGACCTGCCTAAGGGTTTAATACTTACTAAGTGTTCTGACTTAATAAAGTACTCTCTCACTATAGCCAATGGCCTGCAACACTGAAACAAAACAGAACCATCTTCCCTAGCCAAAGGCTCTCAAGGTTTAGTATTTAATTGTTGGGATATTTGTTCTGATTCTGGGAATTGGACACAGGATATATGCTAAGGTATACCTTTGGCCTAGTATTTAGTTTTTGGAATAACTTCATATTTCTGGACTATGCAATATCCAAGTTGCATAGTTTTTGGAATAAGTTCATATTTTTGCTTCTATAAATAATTAATCTGAATCCTGATTATTTTGTTTGCCTTTAGGTACTTATTTTAAAATTTGGCAAGCTGGGGCTAGAGGAAAGGCCCAGAGGTTTGAGCACTTGCCTAGCACACACTAAGTCAAGCACTAAGTATCTGAGTTCAATTCCCCAGCACCACATAAGGTGGGCATGGTGGTGCACGCCTGTAATCTTAGCAGGTGGGAGGCTGAGACAGGAGGACTGCCTGAGTCCAAGGCCAGCCTGGGCTCCATAGTGAGTTTAGGACCAGCCTAGGCTGCACAGCAAGACCCTATCTCAAAAAAAAAAAAAAAAAAATTGACAAGTTACCTGTAAAATTCTTATGAAGGTACAAAAAGCCATAAATATACAAGAAGAAAAAATAATAAGATATGAGAAGTTAACAATTAACAAAAAGCTTATGGGGCTGGAGGAATAGCTCAGTGGTTAAAGCACTCGCTAGCCAAGTGCTATTTACCCAAGTTTGATTCCCCAGCACCATGTAAACCTAGCATGGTGGTGCACACCTGTAATACTAGCACTCAGGAGCCTAAAGCAGGATTTCTGTGAGGCCAATTTGGGCTACAAAGTGAGCTAAAAACCAGTCTGGACTACAGAGTGAGACCCTGTCTCAAAATGAATAAACAAACAAATAGCTTATTATAAAGTTATGTGAAAAAAAACTATGAAAAGGCCGCACGGTGTTGATGCAGGCATAAATAAATAGAACAATACAGAATGATGAGTCCAAAAATATATCAATGCATGTAAGGACATGGTTTATGATGAAGGTAACAATGAAGATTAATAGAGAATTAACATTCTTCAATAAATGATGCTGGAGGCCATTGGAAATCCATGTGGAAAAACATAAAATAGAATCCCTTCCTCACATCAAACAGAAAAGCTGGAGAGACTAACATTCTAAACAGAAGCTAGGACATCAGGCCTGTAAAATCAGTGTTTTGGAAAGTCAAGGCAGGAGAATTGCTAACTCAAGCCCAGCTTCTGCAATTTAGTAAAACCTTGTAAGAGACTACAGGGTGAAGGTAGAGGAATGGCACAGCAGTAAGAGCACCTATCTAGCAAGCACAAGGCCCTGAATTCTTGGCACCACTTAAGATGGGTCAGTCGTTAGAGTACTTGCCTAGCAATCTGAAGGCCCTAGGTTTAATTCCCTAGTACTACATACACCGGATGTGGTGGCTTACACCTGTAATCGTAGCACTCTGGAGGCTAGGATTAGAGGCTAGCACAGGAGGACTGCTGTAAATTCAAGGCCACTCTGAGCTAAATAGTAAGTTTAGGACCGGCCTGAACTGCAGGCTTAAAAATAAAAATCACAATCTCAACCACAAAGGAAGCAAAAAGAATTCAGAGCACCAACTGAGCTTGGAGTTGGGAAATGTGGACTCTAATCTAAGGTGTCATCATTTGTGACCTTAGATGTGTGAGCATCACCTAGCGGTAGCAGCGCCACATTGTTCAAGATGGTGGATCTTTACATATTCGCACCTTACCTGATCAGGTGACCAAACAAGGGCGGAAAGGAAAAGGAGGGATAAAGGTAATGATGTTGTGATGAACTTGACCCTGAGTAATGACGCTGTAATGAACTTGGCCCTGAGCCAATATCTTAGATCTTCTCGGGAAGATTGTAAATCCTGCCAATAGGAAGAGGCAGGGAGAGGGACCTGCGACCTAGGGATTTAAGTCGGTACCGACCACGTTTTCCATGTGCCTCTCTCCACTTGCATGTGGGAAGGTCACCTTTTTTGCAAAAAGAAAATTAAAGCCTCATACCCTGTCGTCCATGCCTCCCACGTCCATCCTTTGTTTGGACAGGAAGATTTCTACGAGCCGTTTCTAACAGATGAATCACAGAAGTCTGTGTGTCTCCATTTGCTCTTTTTTCTTCCAAAGAAAGAAATATTCCATAGTAATTATTACTGATATTTTATTAATTTTTTTCTCCAAGTACCATGTGGAATAAAATTCTAACCAATCTTTTGGTCAAGGTGTACTATTGATCTAAGATGGTCACAAACTACTGTTTTCTGAATGAGCTAACTAGATGAATAGCATTCTCAATGTTGATACCTCTTAGGATGTAGAAAAAGAGAATGATAAATGTCTTTCAGGTCTCCCAGACCTGCAGAGAATAAATAACTGAACATGCTGACAGTGTTTAAGGTTGACCTTGATAGGCTAGAGTATTTCAAACGCTTCTAGATGTAAAAGCACATTCACTAGGGTAAACTGACCTTGCTGGGCATTTGTTTGGTCACATTATTTCTTTAATAAAACTGATAGAACAGAGAAATATCAGCAGGACAGTAATCAAAAAGTCTTAAGTCTTTCTATCCACATACCCCTGACAAGTAAAAGTCCATCATCATAGACAGGGAAAAAATTGTGATTGCTCGCCTGAGTAGTGGGAGAAATAAGAATATTAAGAACAAGATGTCCCAGTAGGATTTCTTATAACCACTGGCCAAGTCATCACTATACCACTTTCTTTGATACTACCAAATAACATATTCAACATTTCATTAGCTTCTCAAAATGACTTTACGACACTCAGACCTGTCAGGCCCTTAATAAACAATCACAACTAGTTATGTTGAAATGATAATTATCAACAGAGGCTTTTTAATAAAAATACATAATGCAACTACAACCAAAAAATCAGGCTAATTTAGGGATCTTAATCATGAAGAGGACTCAGGGAAAGCTGAAACTCCTGAAATCGTGTATAAAATGTGTATCCACGTGTGTTTAACTCAGGAAAGAATCTCAGCTTCCCTCCTAACTTTTTAAATCTTTGTAAATACTCATATTTTAACTACAATGTATTTTACTTCCTAGAATTATTTCTTCTTAGATCTTATTTACAAGGAATCATTCTAGATCCTAAGTATATTATTCAAATCAGAAACAAGATTTCATTCTTTTTCACTGCTAATTAATTGGGCCTCAAAGCATGAACTCATCAATCTCAGAACCTTGAACAACCAGGAAAAAAAAAAACTGTCTGACCAAAATTTGGTAACTGATTCCCAACCCTAGTTCATAAGTAAACAAAACTTAATAACAATAACTATAATTTACCACCAATCATTCCTAAGAAATTATTGGAATTCTGCTGGCTTGCAAGTAATTTACAATGGCAGACATTTTACAGAAAATAAATATTCACCTACACACAGCAGTAACACTAATCAGGACTGAAATTAAACTTAGTTGAAATAAACAACTATTGAAGATTATACTTTAGTCTGAGAAGCAAATATATTCAGGCCATCTGTCTTGGTTACTTTCTCATCACAGTGACTCAATACCCAACATCCACAAATTAGGGAGGAAAGATTTATTGTAGCTTACTGTTTGAAGGTCACAGTCCATTCATGGGTGGACAACTGGAAAATGGTGGAATCACATGGTAGGGCTGCAGCTAGAGCTAAGACAGAGATCCTCCCAGCATGGTGGAACAGAGAGAAACTGGGAGAAGGGCAGAGCCAACCCACAGCCCTCCACATCAAGCCCTAGGAATCCACCCCTTCCAGCCAGGCCCCACCTTCCATCCCTATACAGTACCAGAGGAACAGGAGGCTTTTGGGGGACACTTCAGATCCAAACCACGACACCAGCTTTATCTGTGATGTTTATTTATTTTGCTGAGATAGTATATCCCTCTGTAGTCCAGGCTAGTCCTGAACTCACAGCAATCCTCCTGCCTCAGCCTCCCTAGTACTAGAATTACAGATACACACAATCACACCCAGTTTATATAGTGCTGGGGAACAGAACTTAGGGCCTTGCACTTGGGTCACTGTGCTATTCCTCCAGCCCTCTGTGATATTTATAGTATTTCTAATAGAGGAAGCAAAGGTAGAGGTCCAACTGGATAACTTCTGAAAAAGTGAAAATATCTCTAAGACACAGAAAGTTAAGTTTTCCACTTGTGTTACTAACTGCACAGATTTCACTGTACCAAGGTTGCTGAAGAGTACATAGAGATCATGTCAATATTTCAAAGGCCAAACTGTCTACTATGGATGATGTACCAAATACGCGCAACTAAGAGCTTAATGTTTTATTGAGCCAGGCAAAGAAATTTCAACAAATATAAATGTTATAATTAGTTTCAAAAAAGTTTATAACCATTTGATTATAACACAGCCAATTTTGGCTGTGCTGGGTTACTGACAACCTATTCGGTAATTTAGTTTCCAACTTTTTCTCAATTATTATCAAAATCCATTAATACAAACCTCAACTTATTCCATTACACTAGATTCACATTACTCTCGCATCTTCCAGAGAAAGCAAACAAATGGAAATATGGCTCAAATAATCATAATAATAAGCAAATTATTGGTTTGAAAGACCTACTGAAGTCCCAGAACCAGCAGTATGACCTCGAAACTAGAAAAGCAAAATCTCTGACACTACCCGAGACAAACATGCAAAGCTCCAAGAGAGGCACATTAGCTCTGCAGACAATTCTGATATTATAGTAATCTTTATTATAGTAAGCTCTTAAAAACATAACTCAATTTTTTTTGAGATGGCAGCTCAAACTCATGGCAGAACTCCTATCTCAGCCTCCCTGAGTGCTGGGATTGTGGGGGTGTGCCATCACACCTGGCTTGCATGGTGCTGGGGAATTAAACCTAAGGCCTTATGCTTGTCAGGCAAGCACTTTAACTGCTAAGCTATATCCCCAACTAACTCAATTTAAGTATTTTCTACTAAAGATAAAAATTATAAAATATGTAACATACAAATTATGCAAAAGTAAATTTTAATTGGCCTAAGTTAAAAAATAGAAAATAATGATAAAATTATGTAATATTTTTCCAAAACAGAAAACAGTCACCATAGCTGAGCATGGTGACACATGTCTATAATCCCAGTACTCTGGGAGGCTGAGACAGAAGGATCACAAGTTCAAGACCAGCATGGACAACTTAGTGACACCAAGTGTCAAAAAATAAACTTTTAGTGGCTCAGTGAAGCCCTGGGTTCAATCCTTAATACTGTAAGAAAAAAATAATTCACTCTGTATCTAGAATGTCTACATTGAATACCAGCTGTGCCACTTACAAACTGATCTTAAAGAAGTAACTCAAGCTATATCTCAGTTTCCTCATTTATAAATCAAGATTATAACACAATGGATCTAGTAAGGTGGGAGGATTAAGTGACTGAATATATGTAAAGCACCTAGAATCTTAAATAATATATACTGAGTTATGTATGCTGGCATTATTATGGTTATATTATTATCACCCTCACCACTCAAGGTCAGAGAGATCAGGAGAATAGCAAAGCAGAATTTAAAATCAGGTGGTCTGGCTCCAACTCCTGTGTAATATCCATTATGCCAATAGTACTTCAATCACCTACAGTTATACCAGGAAATAGAAAATGGGAAAAGTGTGGGTTAAGATGGCAGCCAAGTATGAGTCCTGTTCAATGGCTCCTCACAAGCTCTTCCAAAAAATTGAGATACAGTTAAAAAAAAAAACTACCTGCTCATCTTTGGAGAGGAAGGAAAGCTCCATGAATTGAAAGACCAAAGGAAGATTGGAAACTTCAATGATGCATCAGAGGCTGGAAAAAGCAGCCTAGAAAGTCACTCCAGACTGCCTTTGAAGGGCCATGAGCAGCAGCAGAAAGCTGGCAGGCTCAGATCAAGGTAAGCCCAGAGCTAGGAGCCAGGAGCCACAATAATCAAAAGCAGCTGGTAGCCCCGGCCTCCAGAAACAAGCCTGCATGCGGGCAGTGCAATGCAAATGGCAAATGCACGGCAAGCTGCCCCTTGAATAGTAACACAGTACCCCCTGAAGCTCAGCAGAGCAGCCTGTGAAAAGCAGTTCTTGGCAGTGCCATACAGAGAAGTGATACAGGCAGGAGCCATTTTGAAAAGAGCCTGAGACTGAAATGTTGTGGGTAAAAGAAGCCATCCATGGTCCATACACCAGAAATTTTGGGGACACTCTTAACCAGTACCTAGAAAGGAACTAGCATGCACAAGAGACAGTCACAGAGGGGAGAAAGGTCACCCAACTTCCTGAATGGTGTGGACCCCATTAAGAACAGGGTCAGAAAGCCCTGCCCTTTGGGGAGGAAAGCCAAGATAGAGAAGAGGGTTTTGCTGAGGGGGATGGAAGTGAAAAAGATACCTTAGAGGCCATGGGACTGTAAGATCTCCCTTATTACCTGCTCTCAACACTGAACTCAGCAGGCTTTCAGCTCTCTCATAACACCCTCATACATGTTCAGCAGTGTGATCATGGGAAGACAAGGCAACAGGGCCCATGCAGAAATGCATCACTCCTCAAGAGCTAATATCATGGGCCCTGAAGAAGAATATATAGTAAAAGAAGCCAAAAGGAAAAAAAAGTGTACCAAATAATAAGTTCAAACAGGAAATACTTAAACAAATGCACAACAGAGTCAAAATCTCAGAAATTCCATACAAAGAGAAAATATTAAAAGCAATAATGAAAACAAACATTATTTCACCAAGATAAACTCATTCAGATAACTTCAGACTTCTCAATGAAAACTGTAAAGGCCAGAAGAGCCTTGAACAAAATCTTTCAGGCTTTACAAAAAAGCGAATGTCAACCCAGGTTGTTGTAGCCAGCAAGATTAACCCTGTAAACTGAAGAAGTAAAAATTTTTTCATGACAAAGAAACCCTAAAGAAATTTACAGCCACCAGACCAGCACTGTAGACAATATGTGAAGGAATCTTAAGAAACAGGAGAACCAAAGAACTCAAAGCAAAGGGAATATCAAAAAGGAAAGTCTAACAAAAAGAAAATAAACAAAAACAAAGAACCAACACACTGGAAAAACTTCAGTTTCAGGTCACTGTTTTTCTCTGTGCCACTGAGGTTATGGGAGGGTGGGCAGGTAGGTGTACCTAGTGGCTTTGGCAAGCAAGCTAATTCCAGAAGCCAAAGAAGCTAGTCAACATCAAGGAGGCCATTTTATTCTTTCAGTAATATTCACAGTTTCCAAAATATTTTCACTACTTAAAATTTCACTTAGCGCTCACAACAGTACTTTGGTACAAAAGTAGATTATCATCTTTGCTTTCCAGATGAAGAAAATATTACAAAGGTTCAAGTAATTTACTCAATTTTTTATTTTTATTTTTACTTTTTTTGAGACAGAGTCTTGTTCTGTAGCCCAGGCTGGTCCTGAACTCACTATGTAGCGAGGTTGGCCTTGGACTCACAGCAATCCTCCTGCATCAGCCCCCCAAGTGTTGGGATTACTTACTCAATATCTTATGACACCAAGAAAGTAAAGCCAGAGAACCAAGTCCTATTCTCACAATAGTACAATAAAAATTTACATTCTAAATGAAAGTAATTACAAGGTATTTTAAAGAAAACATACTAGAGGTAGACATGGTACAAGGTGCAAGCATATAATTCTAGCATGGTGGGAGGCTTGGGGAAGAGGGTCCTAAAGCCCAGCCTGAACAACTTGGTGATCTAGTGACACCCTGTCACAAAAATCAAAAAAAAACTTGCATCAGCTAGAGTTACAGTTCAGTGTGAGGACCTGAGTTTAACCCCTAGTACCACCCACCCAACACACACATCAAGGAAAACATATTAGTAAGTATATGTACTAGTAAATATATATAAAATGATAGAATCCTATATTATCAGTTAGAAACAAAAGGCATTATCACTAGCCCATTCAACAAAAACAGATGTCACTTTGCAAAGCTTTGATATTTTTCTTAAATACCTCTGAAAACAAGGATCAAAAAATATGAACTCTTATAAAAAGGGCTTTATTGTATTTTTATAGCTTCTTACATACCTTGTAACAATCATTCTGTTAAATGTGAATGTCAGTTTTATTTTCAGTCCCTTTTTTCCTGGCTATTTACAAGCTTTGTAAGAATCGTTCCTTAATTAAATCTAAACATAGTTTTATATAAATGGATTCCCGGAAATAAAACGTTCAGACTTAAGAAATGATTGTTACAGAGACTGTAACAGGCCGTAAAAAAAGAATGCCACTTTAAACAAAGATTTCTCATTTTAATTAAAAAGATAATCATCAGAACATTCCTACACTTAACAGAATCACTTAAAGAAGCTTCTTTGGAAAAGAAAATATGGAGTTTCTAATTCAGGCTTCCAGACTATGTATAATCTATACTATACTCAAATCAAAGTTTCAGTTGATCGGATATAATTATTATGTACTGCACCCACATTTTAAGGGCATATTAAAAGATAACAGGTCCAAATGAGATCAGACATAATTTTTAATTCTTTTTCAACTCAGTACATTCAAAAGACTATGAAATTTTTCTTTACATATTGATAAAACATACCACACATGAATTACACATACTCCACAAAAAGTTTCCACTCTAACTCTGATAAAAGTTAACACAATCCATCCTCCTTTTTTTCTATGTACGTATGTATGTATGTATGTGTTTATTTATTTTTGGTGATACTGAGAATACAAACCAGGGCCTTCACACTGAACTACACCCTCAAATTTTTTAGCTTTGATTTTGAAACAGAGTCCCACTATGTCTCTGAGTTGCCCAGAAGGACCTATAAACTGTCACCCTCCTGCCTCAATTTCCCAGAGCATTCCTATTACAGGTTTGTATCACCAGGCCTGGTCCCATTCCAATTTTCTAAATGCATTATCTTGATATGACGGGAAGGTGTGAAAAACTATTAAGAGGCAAAACTCAATCAGGCAGGCCTCTTTCCAATTCATTTGACTTTTTCTTCTTTTTCCCAGCACGGGGAATTGAACCCGGGGCCTTCACACTGAACTACATTGCCAGCATTTTGAGACAAGCTCTCAATAAGTCACTAATTGCCCAAACTGACCTCAAACTTGCTATTCTCCTGCTTCAGACTCTCAGAGGGCTAGGATTATAGGCATATACCACCATATCTGGCCATTTAACTTTTATTAATTTTTTCTCATAACTATTATTTGTATTAGTACACGATTACAGTACATAATTACATTCATTTTGTCCTGGGTTCTAACCCCAGTACCACAAAAAAAAGTGGGAGAGAGAAAACAGTCTGGGGATGGGGCAGGGACTTGTGGTTCAGCTAGTACAGTAGACATGGAAAGGAAAGAAATACATATACAGCATGTTAATCACTTTTACTTCTGCTTTGATTAAACTCTTATTTTTGTGGGCAGAGCAGTGCACACTGGAATTAATACCAGCTACTAGGGAAAGACAGAAAGATCATAATTTCAAGTCCAGCCTGAGCAATTTAGCAAGACTCCCTGTTTCAAAATAAAAAGTAGGGCTGGAGGAATGGTTTAGCAGTTAAAGTGCTTGCTAGGCAAGCACTAAGCCAAGTGCTAAGTACCCAGTTCAATTCCCCATCATCACATAAGCCGGGCATGGTGGCACATACCTGTAATCCCAACATGCAGGCGGCTGAGGCAGAAGGATTGCCGTGAGTCCAAGGCTGACTTGAGCTGCATAGTGAACTCAGGACCAACCTGGGCTATAGAGTGAGATCCTGTCTCAAATAAATAAACAAACAGAATAATTTAAAATAAAAAAGGTTGGGGATGTAGCTGGTAGTAAAGCACCTCTCAGTTCAATTTCCACTAGTGAAAAAAAGCCTGTTTTTTCAAGTCATGTAAAATTTGTAAAAGAAGGTATTAATCACAGAGAATGAAAATAATGGAGAACGAAGTAGATCTAGCAGATACCATTGTAAGTAACTGCAATTCAAAAACAGATATATCAATGTTCTGTTTGCATCACCTTTTCCAAATTACATTGAACACTAAACCTGAATCAATACTTGAAAATCTACTTCTGGGGCTAGAAGAACAGCAGGCCCTGAGTTCAATTCCCCAGCACCACATAAAATGGGTTTGGTGAGACAAGTCTAATTACAGCACTTGGAAGGCTGAGGCAAGATTGCCCTGAGGTCAAGGCCAGCACAGGCTTCATAGTGAGTTTAGTACCAGCCTGGACTACAAAATGAGACCCTGTCTCAAAAAGAAAAAAATGTATTTGTGTAGCAACATATTACTTGAAACTACTTAAATTACATTTTCCCGTAGAAATAAATAAGAGGCTATTTCTGAACTGAGAACTTGATAGCCAAAATAGCAATGACAAGACTAGAATTACCAAAACAAAGATTCAGTAACTATAAAAGTCTACAATCATTAAAAAGAAGAAAATTATGTTCCAGCTTCATAAAGTGGAGGTAATACACAAATGATCAGCAAGTATGCGTTTAAATGTAAAAAAACATATCATATTCACTCACACATTCACACATTAAGTAAATTTAACCTCAAGCTAATAACTGAAATAGACACTAAACATTTAACTACCAATCATTTCATTTTGCTTCTTAAAACACAAACATAAACATCCAATAGCACAAACTCTTTAGAATATTCACAAAGTCTTTCACAGAATGTTAAATTTAAGGCATATCAAGCACTTTCTTCTGATGATCGCATATTATTTTTTTGTGCCAGACAGACCTCAATAACAGCCTCAAGAACGGAGACATGCACTAGAGGAATGCAGATTAGAACACCAATAGGATTACCCTGTACAACTACCAGAACAAATAAAATATAAATACTGATAATACAAAAAGCTAACAAGGATGACAGCCATATTTTACTTTTCTCAAACGACTATCTCATTACCAGCAAGCCTTATTCATTCTATCTGCAGAATATCTTTTTTCTCCATGTCTAGTATACTAGCTCAACCGCAAGTCCCTGCCCCATCCCCAGACTAATGCACTGTTTTCTCTCTCTCCCCTTTTTTGTGGTACTTGGGTTAGAGCCCAGGACCTTCATACTGAGCTACATCCCCAGACCATTTTTGAAAGTTTAATTCTGCAGTCCAGGCTCATCCTGAACTTATAACCCAGGCTGGCCTCAAACTCATGGTAATCCTATCTCAGCCTCCAGAGTGCTGGGATTACAGGTATGTACCACCATGCCCAGTTAGTATGGTGCTAAGGAATCGAACCCAGAGCACTGAGTTTACTAAGCAAGAGCCAAGTCTCCAGAGTAAATTCAGAGCCTGCCTGGACTACAGAGTAAGACCTGTCTCAAAAAAATAAAAAATAAAACAGCACCATCTAAACAGCCAATGAATCTAAAAAGATGCAGTAATCATTAAGAAAATATAAATAAGGGGTTACGTTAAAATTTCCCAGCACAGGACTGGAGGAATGGCTCAGCAGTTAAAGCACTTGCCTAGTAAGCACTAAGTCAAGCACTAAGTACCAGAGTTCGAATCCCCAGCACCAGATAAACTGGGAGTGGTGGTGCATGCCTGTAACCCCAGCACTGAGGAGGCTGAGGCAGGAGATTGCCATGAGTCCAAGGCCAGCCTGAGCTCCACAGTGAGTTCAGGACCAGCCTGGGCTACAGAGGGAGACCCTGTCTCAAAAAAAAAAAAAAAAAAAAAAATTCCCAGCACCACATAAACTGGGCATGGTGGCACAAGCCTGCAATCTGAGCACTGAAGAGGCTGAGGCAGGAGGTTGCCAGGAGTTCAAGGCTATTTGTTTGTTTATTTATCTATTTAGAGACAGGGTCTTGTTCTCTAGTCCACACTAATCCTGAACTCACTGTAGCCCAGGCTGGCCTTGAACTCACAGATTACAGATATGCACCCCCATGCATGTTTTATGGGGTGGTGGCAAATCAAACTCAGGGTCTTATGCTTGCTTGCTAGGCAAGTGCTGTAAGCTCTGTGCTTTCCTCCAGCTCCCTTACATACAATGTTAAAAATAAAAAATAGGAAAAGCCAGGCTCACTGGCACAGGCCTGTAATCCCGATACTTTGGGAGGCTAAGGCAGAAAGATCACAAGTTCAAGCCCACTCTGGGCAATTTAGCAACTCATTGAGACCCTATGTCAAATAAACAATAAACAGAGGATGGGATGTAGCTCAGAGCAAAGGACCTGTGTTCAACCCCCAGTACAAAAAAAAAGTTTGAATTATCATTTATAATTATATATACCTATGTTTTCTGAGTAAATAAAAGTCATTTAATCATAGTAATTGACACAGTATTAGTTCTACAGTAACATCATTAAAGTAAGTCATGCAGGAGATAACGTCTTAAGAAGTTTTAAAAAAAAATTCTCTAAAACATCACTACTGTTACCACAGATGAGCTGATCTCATTCATATTTTTGGACAAAATGTCAACTAGAATACTATATAATTAGAGACTATGAAATACAGCCCCTAGTAATTTCATCTTTCCCGTTGCAGGGAACTCTTCATGTTAACAGATTATTTCTTCCATACATATCCTCCATCTTTCTCACTTTGGGTTGGCCTTTAATGGATTAGACCAACATTGACATTTTCTTGGACTTTTAAATCAAGGACATAAGAGGATTGGCAACTTATACTTCCTGTTTCCTGGTACACTCCTTAGAACGCAGCTACCATGCTTTAAGGCAAGCGCTGCAACTGTTATGCTATTCCTCCAGCCCAAAAAGTGTACTCTTACCTATTAAGTCACATAATCAAGTGGAGAAACACTTGAAAATTGGGATGTTGTATTTTGAGAAAGAGATTCACTCTACAGTCCAGGCTAGTCTTGAACTTATTATGTAACCCAGGCTGACCTCCAACTCACAGCCTCAACCTCCTAAGTGCTAGGATTACAAGCACAACAACAACAAAAAATCTACATGGAAAGATACATAAACATACATAATATAGATATGTGTGTATATTTTATACATATATACATATACATATATATATATATATACATAAAACATTTCTTGCTGCTCAATCCTATGGCTCTTTTATCGCCTTCATAAAAAGATTTGTTTAAATTCCTTTCATGAGCCAGATATGGCACACCTGTTAACCCCAGCTGCCTCCCAGTACTAGGATTACAGGCACAGCTTATATGGTGCTGAAGGATTGAACCCTGGGCCTTGTGCTTGCTACGCAAGTGCTTTAAAAGCTGAGCTATACTCCCAGCACTTTTTTAAATTATGGAGAGACCAGACTGGAATACATAGTTCAGGACTAGATGTCTCCAAACAAAAAAAAAAAAATCAAAATTAAAAAAAAACAATCCTGGGATAGAGAGGAATGGCACAACAGTTAAGGCACTTGCCTAGAAAGCATAAGGCCCTGAGGTCAATTCCCCAGCACCACATAAAGTTGAGTGTGGTTGTGCACACCTGTAATCCCAGCACTCTGGAGCCTGAGGCAGGAGGATTGCCATACACCCAAGGCTAGCCTGGGCTATAGAGAAAAACAAAAAATAAAATAAATAAAAAATTTAAAAATCCTTTGCCTGGCTTTCCAGACATTCCTAATCTCTCTCCAGCCTCACTTCCCATCTTGTTCCTCTAACCTCTCTACCTCAAATGGATCTTACATCATCTACATGCTCAGCATACTCCTACCTCATGGATTTAGCTTGTGTTAATCATTTTGTAGTCTTGGGAATCTTCCTTTTTTCTCTTCAATGTTACTTATCTTTCAAGGCTGAATTTAAATTTTATTTTCAAAAATCCTTACCTAGAGACTGGGAATGTAACTCAATCATTTTCATTTTCCTGCTCAGGTTCTCTTCTAATCCCTGCTTATTTTTATTGAGGTCTACACTTTTGCTGACTAAGAAAGTACCTAATAGGAAAAGTCCTTGAGAACCTGCTAAAGCTGATGAGAGCCATCAGCACACAGGTTATTTCACGTAATCTACTGTTATCATTCACTTACTTTCATAAATTAAAAACACCCTGGTTAAACTACTTTTCACAAGTATCCAAAGGTAAACTTTATGTCTATACCATGTGTCAATTATGATGAACTCCAAATCAGCAGTCTTATTAGTAAGATTCTGTTGTAAAAGCCCTAACCAACACTAACCCTACACTAATAGGGTAATGAGTAAATTCATGACAGCATTTGCTTTCTAAACAAATATCACTTTTTTCAGACTATGAAAACCAAGGTATTTGTATCCATGTTGTTACTAATAATTCACAACTGAAGAAGGTGGTCAAGGCACAACAAAGCCAAATACTAAAAAAAAACTTCAGTTGACAAAAAGCACAGCCCTTCAGGTGTACTTGATGTAAGCTCAAATCAAGTATCTTCCTATCTGGAAACTGACTGCATAAACAGGACTGTCACAGTGGAGTAAAGGGATCAATGGGAAGGCAAAACTTACTTAGATCCATAACAAAGCTGTTACAGAGCTGAAAGAGAGCACCAAATAGCTAACTCTCTGGCCTCTGCTTCTCTTTTTTTTATTTTTTATTAATTTTTTTGAGACAGGGTCTCACTCTGTGGTCCAGGCTGGTCCTGAAGTCACTTTGGAGCCCAGGCTGGCCCTGAAGTCACTTCGGTGCCCAGGATGGCCTTGGACTCATGACAATCCTCCTGCCTCAGCCTCCTGAGTGCTGGGATTACAGGCGTGCACCACCACGCCCAGCCTATGTGGTGCTGGGGAATTGAACTAGAGTACTTAGCACTTTTAGGCAAGTGCTTTAACAGCTGAGCCATTCCTCCAGCCCCCCCTCTGCTTCTCTTATTGAGATGTCATTCTTGGTGACCCTCTTCCAGTTGGTATTTCTTAAAAAGCAGCCACAACAGTAGGCAAGATCAAAAATAAAACTAAAGTTAAAGAAAAAACATTTAGTAACAACTCAACATTCAATAATGTGTGTGCCTCAAAAGCTACAAACTACTACATGGTCATCTCCAGGCCTGCTTTAATTCAGTCAGGAAGATATCATCCAACCATAACTCACTGGTACAAGGCAGAGATCATGTAATTGAAAATGTTCCCAATCTGAGGTCTAATAGGGAGGGAAAAGGATGATCTCATAATGTCCCTTTATGATCTGCAAATAACATTATTCCATAAATCTGACACAAGTGTCAGAGTTATGATTGAGGGTCAACACTCTAAATAAGAAAAACAGGGCTGGGGGCATAGTTCAATGATTTAAGGTGCTTGCCTTGAAAAGTTTTGATTCTCTAGTGCCACACAAAAATTAGCTCAGCATAATGGTGCAGGACTATAATCTCAACACTAAGGAAGCAGAGGTAGAAAGATTGCTGTAGAGACTTCCACTCAAGATGGTGGCCGAGTAACAGAGCTGCACAAGGTCTCCTCATCGACCCACTTAAAAAGTTGAGAATTTAGTTAGAAAATGCATGTTCAATATAACTACCAAAGAGAGGAGCACCCCAACAATCTAAAGGAGGCCAGGGGAAGGTCAGAAATTCCAAAGGAACACTGAAAGCAGAGGAAAAAAACAAACAAACAAAAAATAACAGCAGCCCTGGAAGCCGCTGCAGGTAGGCTGCAAACAGCTGGAGCCGCAGTCATCTGCAGACTGAGGAAAGCTCACGTGAGCCTGGGACATCTGACAGAGCTGGGAGAGGAAGGATCTCCCCAAGAACTGACAGAAGACCACGGGAAGGTTAGAAATCCTATAGTCATATCGGAAGTGAAGGAAAACAACAGCCCATTTGGCACGGCCCTGAGCTGCCGGCATCCACAGATCACAGGTGGAGGAAAGCCCAGAGGCCAGAACCTAAGTCTGAGGTCAGCACAGACCCAAGAATCCAGAAGAAGTGGGAATTATCAGCAGCTGGCAGCCTCAGCCTCCAAAAAACCAACCCGAGGGTAGTGTATACTATAAACACAACATGCTCTCCCGCTAGAAAAGGGTCCCGGGAGTCCAAATCAGAAGCAACACTCAGCAACCATAACAGGCAATGACATAAGCAGGAGCCATTTAAAAAAGAAGGGAGGTGGAGGGGGAAAGCCCAAGACTGAACCCTCTAGAGTAAAAGAAAGCTCCGAAGAGCACATCAGGACTTTTGGGGTCACCCTTAAAAAGTGCCTAGGAAGAAACTGGCATAAGAGGCAGAAAGAGGGGCTGGAGGAATGGCTCAGTGGTTAAAGCGCTTGAGCAAGCGCTAAGGCAAGCGCTAAGTACCCGAGTTCGATTCTCCAGCACCACATAAGCTGGGCATGGTGGCACACACCTGTAATCCCAGCACTCGGGAGGCTGAGATAGGAGGATTGCAGTGAGTCCAAGGCCAGCCTGGGCTCTGAAGTGAATTCAGGACCAGCCTGGACCACAGAGGGAGACCTTGTCTTAAAAAGAAAAAAAAAAAAAGAGGCAGAAAGAGGGGAAAGGGGAAAAAAGGCTGCCGACTTCCTGAATGTCTCAGGGTAGTGGGCGCACCTCCGAGGGTGGAGAGCCTGCCCTGGGGGAGGGAAGCCAGGACAGGCAGGGGAGCTTTGATGAGGGAGCCAGGGGGCAAACAAGACACCTCAGACACCTCAAAAGGGGGACCATCACCCCATCCCTCCCACAAGTGCCAGAGGCTTCCGGGTCACTGCTGCCCTGTGCACCAAAGGCATCTAGGAAGTACATCTCTCACCTGTCCTGTGCACCAGAGGCTTCCAGGGAATTTCACTGCCCTGTCAATCCAAAGCTCCAGAGCTTCCAGAGGCATCTAGGACTGGGCCTCCACCTAACTCTTTTTCCTGCACACCAGAGACAGCCAGAGACAGCAGAACCATGAGGAAATGTGGTAATATATCTCCTACAAAAAGACATGACACCCCCAAAAATGATACCAGGGATCCTGAAATAGCAGAATCCAAAGATGAAAAAGACAAAAAAAGATGATTAACTTCTGGGCCCAGAAATACTCTGAATTAAAACAGGAAATGAAACAGGTAATGCAAGAGATACACCAGGACATAGCTAAACAAACAGCAAATATTGAAAAGCAATTAGAGGAGAACAAAAAAGATAAATAAACCAGAAGATAATGAAGGCAATATGAGAAATTAGAGAAGAACACAATAGAAATATAAAAAAATTGAATGCAGATATTCTGGAAGTGAAAAACACACGGGAAATAAGCAACCAATTCCAACATCTTCAGAATAGAATGTCAGATGTAGAAGGTAAAATGACTGAGCTGCAACATAGGCTGTGAAGAACACAAAGTAAAAAAGGAAGAAAGTGAATCATTACAACGGCTAATAGATGATTCAAAGAGAAACAACATCAGAATTATGGGAGTCCAGGAGAACACTGAGGACAAAAACAAAAGGCTTAAAGGCCATGTTCAATGAAATTATGGAAGAAAATTTACCAAGTCTAAAAAAAGAAATGAACATGGAACTACTGCAGACATAGAACACCACACAAATTTGATCAGAAGAGATCCTCATCATAACACATAATTAAAACACCAGAAACCCAACACAGAGAGAAAATATTAAAAGCAGTAAGAGAAAAACAGATGGTGACCTACAAAGATAAGCCCATCAGGATAACTGCAGACTTCTCAACACAGACTCTAAAAGCTAGATCATGAACCAGTGTCATCCAAGCACTAAGAGAACATAAATGCCAACCAAGACTACTATATCCAGCAAAATTATCTTTTAAATTAGAGGGAAAAATTAAAACTTTCCATGATATAGAGAGCTTAAAGAATTTTGCAGTCAATAAGCCAGCATTGCAGAGAATACTTAAAGGAAACTTAGAAAGTGAAAGGGAGGCCAACAATACCAATAACCCCAGAGAAAAAGAGACAACAGCTAGAGGAGAATGAGCTGAGAAAAAAGTAAGGGTATGCATGAAATTAAGGATGAATCTGTAGGTAAAAGGATAAAACCAAATTGGGCAAAATGTTAATAGTTAGTGAAATATGAGTAAACAATATATGAAAGTTAAAAAATGTGAAATAACTACGCATACCTATCTATTACTTTAACTGTAGGATACTTATGTGATACAGAGTTAAGTCCATTAAATGTAGCAAACTGATAAAGTCTTAAGCTTGTTTAATGTAGCAATTCACTTTTTTTGATGTTGAATGTGAGTTTATCCTCTTTGAGAGAGGCAGAAAGATAAGCATCATCAAAATAACTTGAGGGAAAGGTAACATCTAAAGAAAAAGTGTAATAAAAAATAGATTGGTATTTAAATCATCTGAATGATATACTGCTAAAACAATACCAGCTATTCTATAAAATTTGTGAAATCTCCCCACATCATTAATAGTAATAATATAGTAGTGTGCAAAACAGAATAATTACATGCAACATTGGGAATTGACATAAAATCTTTTAAAAATATGTAGGCATGAATATATGGATGTACAGGCTGATAATATTATAAACCAAATCTAGCAGAATGCTAGTAACCAAAGAAATGTGACTAAATAAGTTATGAAAGTTTAAAAATTCTGAAGTAACCAAACTTGCCTTCCTATCTGTTACTTTAAGTATACTTAAGTGATATAAAGTTCATTTAATGTAGCAATGTGATATAGTTTTAAGTTCGTTTATTGTAGCAATTCACTCATTAGGTCTTTGATGTAAGTTTATCCCAACAAAACTGATGTAAAGATAACCCTGTCAATGTACAAACATGTACCTTCCAGTATTCAGCTAATGAATTTGAAACTTAACTGTTCTTCTTTCCCATATTTACTAGTTTTTTTTAATTACATGCATGTAGTCATTTTCTAATGTGGATTAGTAAGTAAGGCCAGGTTTAAGAATATCAACAAATATATAACAAAATATTGTGAAAAAAAAGAACTTTTGGCAAATATCCCAATAAAGTGATTGGCTGGAATCAGAAAAGAGACATCAAGATTTGACTACTGCGGCCCATTAGAGGAATAGGAAGCTGAGCTAAAGAGTGGTGATTTAAGTGAAATGATTTATATGCAGGAGATTAAATATGTTAAGTACTGTATAGTCTCTTTGACTTGGGAAACCCAGAACACAGACATTCTATAGAACCACATGATGTGATAGCCAGAGCTGGGGGGAAGGGATAGGGAGCGTGTGGGATGGTCAAAAATGGGAAGGGATTGTAAAGTTGATATGATATATATACGCACGAAATACTCAAGTTCATTGTAAACATGTATTGCATATATATATATATATATAAATAGTGAGAAAAAAATAAAAGAAAGATTGCTGTAAGTTCAAGGCCAGCCTGGTCTACATGGTAAGTTCAGGACGAGCTAGGGACTACAGAGCAAGACCACCTCAAAAAAAATATGAAATAAAAATAAAAAAATGAAAGAATAACCTTTTAAAAAATAAATAGGAAAAACATAAACTGGGGGGCATGATGGTATATGTCTGTAATCTCAGCATCTAGGACTCTGAGGCAGGAAGATTGCTATAAGTTCAAGGACAGCCTAGGCCACATAGTAATTTCAGGACCAGCTTGCACTATAGAGCAAGACCCTGTCTCAACTGAATCCCAGCCATGGAGCACATGTCTATAATCACAGCACTCAGGAGGCTGAGATAGGAGGGCTGTGTTGGGTTCTAGGCCAGCCTGGACTACATAGTGAGTTTATGACCAGCCTCTGGCCTCTCAAAATAAATAAACAAATAAATAAATAAATAAATAAATATCCGACCACTTTCAGAAAAAAATATTCTTTTTTCCTGAGGCATGGCGAAGGTGGACTGAAGACAGAAAAGTACATACTCAAATAAATATGAATGTGGGCCTTCATGAAATACAGAAAGGGGCACAAAAATATTCTTGAAAATGAAGTAGCTTGTAGCTTGCCAGGCCTGGTGGCATTAACCTATAGGCAGGATCATCTAAAGTCCAAGGCCAACCTGGGCAATTTAGCAACTTGATGAGACTCCGTGTCAAATCAGAAATTTTAAAAATGGTCCATTGTTCTAGCTAAGTGCTAGGCACCACCCCAGTTCAAAAAATTAAAAATAAAATATATACACATATATATAATAAGAGTGGGGTAGCTTAAAGCTTAACTTCAACTGATCATCTTTATTGCTTTAGTTTGCAATGGTATGTTAAGAAAAGGCAATTTTGTTTTATTTGATGATTTAACAAAGGAAACAGGCATAGAAGCAGGAGGATCACAAACTCAAGCCTAGTCTGGGCAATTAAGTGGCTCTGTGAGACCATGTCCCAAAAAAATTTTTTTTAATGGACTGGGGATGTAGCTCAGTGCAAAGGCCATAGGCTTGATTCCTAGTATTACAAAAAGATTTTTTAAAAAAGATTTGGAATAACAGGTCACAATTACTTTTGGAAAAGCAAACCTTCACTGCAACTACCTCTTAAAATAAAACCAGTCTGATTTTATACCTAAGACATATACATATCCGATTAAAAGCATCAAATATCAGGCTATACAAATTTGCCAGACTTAAGCACAGCAAAAGAAAATTAAAGAAACAGGCTCCAAGAAGCTTACGCATATCCACAAGATCCAATCCATGTTTACACTCTATTTCCATTTAAAACTGGGTAACCACCAATCCTGAAATCTCACATTCCATGGTATTTACAAGTCTCCCTTCATCTTTTTAAATTTCTCCACTGGTTTCCTCACTTCTGATGGGTCTCTGCAGCTCTAATCTCCATGGCCTTTCCCAGAAAGCAATGCAGCACCTCCACATTCCACTACCTTATAATTCAATCCAAAGTTCTGTCTTACTTTATCTTATTAGATATTAATTATGACCTCAAACTTCTGTACCCCGGCTTCCCCTACCAGTTAGGTTCTCTCTTTTCATCGCCTCGACCGTACAATAATGTGATCGCTCCTTTCATACCAAAAGGAATGCCTCAATTATTTCCCCTTTCCCAGTACTCGGAATACAATCAACATCTTCTTTCAGGGACTATCTTTCCGAGTCCTCGTCTGCCTAAGTAAGGCCTCTTTCCTCCCCGAGTCTGTCAACATTAGTTTGACCAAGATGGGATTCCACCCTTCAGGGAAAAAGATAACATTTACACAAACTACAAGCCTCTTACTGGCCCAGGCTTGGCCGCTCCCACCCTTCCAAGCAGCGACATCCAGACCTGCCCATTCCCCAGCTCCCCACCACCCATATTCCCACTCTCCCACCTCCGCCTGCCTACTCCAGAATCCTCGGACCGACCTTACCCGTCACACGGACACGGCGAAGGGCCTGCGGAGGGCCCACGGCGACTCTGCTGTCGTCTTCCTCAGCTCTTCCATAACCAACCGTCCCTACGCCCCTTTCCCTTCAGGGCCCCGCGCGCCGCCGGAGCCCCCTCCGGAAAGAAGCTCCCGCTGTCACTTGGCCTCTCTTCCACAAGATGGCGGAGCTGCTGCCCCCAACCCTGGGAACCCTCCGTAACTCCCAGTCGCCTCCCCGGTGCCCAGTCCCGTCCTTCTAGCCGGCCCGCCGCCGGCCTCGGTCCCAGGTCCCGCTGCCCGCTCCCGCGGTGGGCGGGTTGCCCAGGCCTGAGCTGAGCGACGAGGCCAACGCCACCGCCTCCGCCGTTCCCCGGCCCGCAGTCTCCTCACCATAAACTTGAGAGCTTTCTCCTGCAGCACCGCCTCGGCCGGGTCCATAATCGCCGGGGCCACGGGATCCGCTGTCGGCCGGGGCCGCCCCTTTGATGCCAGGCCGCAGCCTACGCAGCGTCCGGATCCCGCCTCCTCTTCCTTCCCCCCGCCCTCTCTTACCTCAGCCTCACAAGGCAGGGGAGCCTAGGAGGATCCGTGACACGCCGCGCGCGCGAAAAACCCGCTGCCTCTCGGGACTTGTAGTTCTAGAATGCCCCGCAGCAAAAACCGAGGCCACGGCGCGAACCGCAACTCCCGCTGGTCAGTGCGGTAGCGTTGCCAAGGCCCACGAGCCAAATCTAGACAGCTTGCTGTCCGGAAGATATAATTAGCTGATGGGAATTGTAGTTTACATCCACTACGAATGAGAAGCGGGGCGGGGGACCTGGGGGTGTCTCCGTGGTTACCGAGCAACGCCAGTAGCGGTTTTTCTCACATATCAACATGGCGACCGACACCTCACCTGTAGCCCAAGTACTGGGAAAAACTGTCAACCTAACGGTGATTTTAGAAAAATGAATACCTCCAAATATTATACATCTAGCACTTGCGGAAGGATGGCTAACTGGAGGCCCTGCGCTGATAGCCACGTGGCAGCAACTCACTAATGCAAAAAAAACTTCAAGGTCCTCAACTATCGCTTCACAATTCTTTGAGGATCCTTCTTTCCCCTCACAGCACTTAGAAGCAGATAGAGCTTGGCCTAAAACGTATACTCTGCTATTGCGAACCCTGAGATGTAAATCCTGCAGTGAAGGTCAAACAGGTGCTTTTAAAAAGCCTTTCAAGGTTGTAGCACTTGGAAGGCTGAGGCAGGTCTATTTTGAGTTTAAGGCCAACTGGGGCTGCATAGTGACTCCAAGCCCAACCTCAGAAGTCCTTCAACTGGGTGTGGAGCAGGATAAATGCAAGTTTGCAAGAGAAATGCTGAGCTATGCCCCCAGCCCAGCATTTTTACTTTTCTGAAGAAGACATCTGAAGACGACAGACTAGCAAGCCTTTGCTATGTCCTTCTCAAGTTGCCTGCAATCAATTTTTTGACAACTTCAAGTCATTTGTCTGTACCTCTTGGGTCGTGATGTCCACCATCTTTTTCTGGATTTGGGGAACCTGCTCATATTGAATATAAGTGGTCTTCTGTATCTGATTATAGGGATTTTTCTCTTTAATAGAACGAACACAAGACAAATGAAGCAAATAACTGTCCATAATCTTGACATCTATATGAGCTTTGATCATGATCTGCCATTTTCTGACCACGGAATACTTTTTCTTTTTCAGACAGGGTCTCACTCTGCAGTCTAAGCTTGTCCTGAACTCACTGTGTAGCCCAGGCTGGCCTCGAACACACAGCAAACCCCTGTCACACTTTCTCTAGTGCTAAAATTACAAGTGTAGCCCACCATGCCCAACTGTTGCGTGATGCTAAAAAATTGAACTCAGGACTTTGTGCAACTGTTGAGCTATTCCTCCAGCCCCATATAAGATCCATGCCTTTGAATTTAGACCTCAGGCTCACAGAAATCTTCCTCAGCCTCCTGAGTGCTGGCATTGTGGGCATATGCCACCATTCCCGGCTTGTGTGATGCTGGGGAATCACCCAGGGCCTTGTGCTTGCTAGGCAAGCAGCTCTAATGGCTGTGCTATTCCTCCAGCCCTAGGCAGTTGTTGCCCTGAATATTCTCATTAATTTGCTTGAACTTTCTAAATGTTTACCCTGTGCCATTGTATGTTCAAAGACCTTAACTCTTTTAACAGGAGCTCATAGCTACAAGTTTGACTTGCATCTCAAGGAGTCTTTATTTTTATTTGTTTATTTATTTTTGAGACAGGGTCTCGCTCTGTAGTCCAGGCTGGTCCTGAACTCACTATGGAGCCCAGGCTGGCCTTGGACTCAGGGCAATCCTCCTGCCTCAACCTCCCAAGTGCTGGGATTACAGGCATGCGCCACCACGCCCACCTTATGTGGTACTAGGGAATCGAACTCAGGTACTTAGCACTTGATTTAGTGCTTGCTAAGTGCTTGAGCTTTCTAAATAGCATCATCATTCTGCTGATCAGTAAGGCTCAGCCCAAACATGTGACCTTTGAAGCCATGAGAAAAAATATTAGTCTTTGAGTTCTGGTAACTAGTGTTTCCCCAATATTTCTTTCCTTTTTTTTTTTTTTGAGACAGAGTCTTACTCTGTAGTTCAGGCTGCTCCTGAACTCACTGTGTTGCCCAAGCTAGCCTTGAACACACAGCAAACCTCCTGTCTCAGTTTCTCTAGTGCTAGGATTATAGGTATGTGCCACCAGGCACAGTTGTTATGTGATGCTGGAGAATTGAACCCAGGCCTTGTGCTTGCTAAGCAAGCACTCTAACCACTGTGCTCCTCTAGCCCTTTTCTTTCGTTTTAAGTAGGAAAGTAAGTGGTTTATTTTGAAAACAAAGACAAAAGGAGAAAAGCTTCTGCTAACCAGAAGGGGTCCTGAAATGGGTTGGCTTCCAATATCTCTTGTATTGAATATAGGTGGTGCTTTCACCTCATACCAGAATATGAATATGAATTAATCACTTTCTCTGCTTCCTTTTTGCCACCTTTTGTAAGGCACTTATTCTTACCTACCAACATGGTGCTGCTGGTGCAGAGAGCCAAAGGGCTTTGTTAGCTTTTTATGCCAGGCACTATACTGGCTTTGAACTCAAGGCAACCTCCTGCTTCAGCCTCCTGAGTGCTGGGATTACAAGTATGAGTCACCAGGTCCAGTTCATGTGGTTCTGGGGGATCAAACCCTGGGCCTTGAGCTTGCTAGACAAGTGTTTTAACTGCTGAGCTATTCCTCCAGCCCTCCTCCTCCGGCACCACTTACTAAAGAGGCTATATTTATTTTTTTCCAGCATATATTTTTGGCTCCTTTATCAAAGGTCAAACAACTGAAAGTACTTGAGATTGTCTGCATTTTCACTTCTGTTCGACTGATCCCCCTGTCTATTTTTATGCCAGTACAATGTGGTTTTTATCACTGTTGCTGTGTAATATTACTTGATATCTGGTTTTGTGATACCTTATTTTGTTTTATTGCTTAGTATTGTTTTGGTGTTCTGGGTCCCTTCTGGCTCCATATAAATTTTTGGATTTTTTTTTTCTAGTTCTGTGAAAAATACTGTTGGTGTCTTGATGGGGATTGCATTGAATCTGTATATTAGTTTTTGTAGTATGGCCATTTTGACAATGTTGGGTCTGCCTGTCCAGGAACGGGTTGTCTTCCCATTTTTTAATATTCTCTCTTTGATTCCTTTTTTTCAGAGTGCTATAGTTTTCAGTACACAGGTTCCTTGCTTCCTTAGGTAGGCTGATTCCTGGGTATTTAATCTTCTTTGAGGCTACTCTGAATAGAGTTGCTTTTCTGATCTCTTTCTCTGTGTTTTTATTGTTGCTACAGAATGCTATTGATTTTTGTGTATTATTAAAGAGATCATACACCATGACCATGCTGGCTTCATCCCAGGGATGCAAGTCTGGTTCAACATGCATAAATCAATTAAAGTAATACACTACATAAACAAAACCAAGGATAAAAATTAAATGATCCTCTCAAAGGATACAGAAAAAGACTTTGACAAAGTATAGCATCACTTCCTGACCAAAACTCTGATGAAAATAGGTATAGATGGATCTTACGTCAAGCTAATAAAAGTAACATGATAATGCTACTGCCAACATCATCCTAAATGGGGAAAAACTGAAAGCATTTCCCCTCAAATCACAAAATGAGGATGTCCACTCTTGCCACTCCTATTCCATACAGTGCTGGAAACCTTAGCTAGAGCATTCGGGCAAGATAATGAATGAAGGGAATACACATAGGGAAGGAAGAAGTCAAACTATTCTTCTTTGCAGGTGACATGATCCTTTATATAGAGGACTCCAAGTAATCCACCAGAAGACTCTTAGAACTAAGAAACAAATTAAAGTTGCAGGATACAAAATCTTGTCACTTGATGAAGCAGTTCTAGAACTCCTCTTTTATGTGTTTATGAGATGTGATAAAAATACAGTGAATGTTGCAGCCCCAGAACAGCACAAGACAGGCTCATAAAAGCATTACAGTGTGTCCTCTTCTACCTTAGTCACCAGCTCCAGTACCATGTGACTTCTGGCTCTTTCCCAATGTCAAAATAACCATGAAAGGTAAACGTTTTCAGTGGATCAAGGACATTGAGGACATGACAGCACAAATAAAGACAGAAGGGAGAGCTCGGAAGCGCCTCAGAAGGTGGCAGGAACAGAGTGAAAAATGCATTTGAAGTAAGGAGGAGTATATTGTGATGAACTGATGACAATGTGTCTTTTACTGTAATACTTTTTTGATTTAAACATTCACTGTATTTTTTGATACACGTGGAGGGTGAGGAGGGGCCTGGTTCTTTGTATCCACCCATTTCCAGAACCCTCCTCTTAAATGACTCAGTTATTTGACAAACTAAAGATTTCAAGCATGACTTTCAAAATCAACCTCTACTTTGGCTCCTTTCTCCAGCCGTATCTGAGGAAAGTTAACAAAGCTAGTGGTTTCTTCAGAAATATAAGAACAGAGAGAGAGAGAGAGAGAGAGAGAGAGAGAGAGAGAGAGAGAGAGAGAAACCATAAAAGATAAGTAACTTATTTTAAGACATACAAGCAGGGGCTGGAGGAATGGCTCAGCAATTAAAGCACTCACTAGCAAGCGCCAAGTACCCTAGTTCAATTCCCCAGCACCACATAAGCTGGGTGTGGTGGTACACCCCTGTAATTCTAGCACTCAGAAGGCTGAGACAGAAGGATTGCCATGAGTCCAAGGCCTGGGCTCCAAAGTGAGTTTAGGACAAGCCTGGGCTACAGAAGGAATGTGTCACAAAAAATGCGGGGTGGGAGTGGGGCGAGGACTGGACTGGAGGAATAGTGCAACAACTAAAATCCTTGCCTAGCAAGCACAAAGCCCTGTCTCAGAAAAAAAAAAAAAAAAAAAAAAAAAGACGTATGAGCATATTACGTAATCAGGATATTGGCCCAAGTCAACTTGACTCCACGACCTGTGTTCTTTTCTTTTTTCTAGATAAGACCTCACTCTATAGTATAGGCTGGTCCTGAATTCTCACTGTAGCTCAGGTTAGCCTTGGATTCAGAGCAGTTCTCCTGCCTCAGCCTCCCAGGTGATGAGATTATAGATGTATGCCTCTAATCTCAGCTATTGTGGTGCTAAGGAATCAAACCCAGGGCCTTTTTTTTCACAGTACTGAGGATTGAACCCAGGACCTACACACCAAGGTGCATCCCCACCACCACCCCTTTTTTTAGCTTTTTTTTCTTTCTTTCTTTCCTTTTTTTATTTTTTATTTTTTTTATTTTTTTATTTTATTTTTTGAGACAGGATCTGACTCTAGAGTTCAGGCTGGTCCCAAACTCACTAGGTAGTCTAGGTCGGCCTTGGAATCACACAGTTCTCCTGCATCAGCCTCCAGTATACTGGGATTACAGATGTGTGTCACTATGCCTGGTTTATGTGGTGCTGGGGAATGGAACCCAGGGTTTTGCACTTGCAAGACAAGAGCTCTAACCACTGAGCTATGCCCCCAGCCCCTGACTTGCTTGTTAAACCCTTCATATCCTACATGATTTAGGAAAGCTCACCTGAGGGAAGGGTTAAGAGCCCTGGTTCTGGGTTGGGAGTATAGTTCATTGGAAGAGTTTGTCCTTAATGAATGTGAGGCCCTGGGCTCAATCACCAGCACTGGAAATGAAAGAAGTACACTTCACTTTTACATCAGTTAATGGGTTGACTTTGGGAAATTAATTGATAAGAAAAAGAAAAGACAAAGACAAAGAAAGAAGAGAAGAGAGGAGAGGAGAGGAGAGGAGAAGAGAAGAGAAGAGAAGAGAAGAGAAGAGAAGAGAAGAGAAGAGAAGAGAAGGCCTGGTAGCTCAGGTCTAAAATTACAGCACTCTGGGAAGTCAAAGCATGAGGATTCCAGGTTCAAGTCCAGCCTAGGCAACCTACTGACTTACCCTAACTTAGAATTAAAAATAAAAATGGGCCAGGATGGAGCTCAGTGTAAAGGTAAGTAAAGGTAAGGAGAATACTGACTCCTTAGAACCATCATAGCTCTACTTTATTACAAAGTGGACTTCTTCCATAAGAAATCCTAGCTCCTGCAGGTCTACAGGACCAAGTTTACTTGCCTAACATCATATTGAAGACCTCAGAAGTCAGGCCCATTGGTACAGGCCTGTAATGCCAGTGCTCCAGGATATTGAGACATAAGTATCACAAGTTTGAAATCAGTTTGAGCAATTTAGCCATGTAGTCAAGCCAGGTGTGGTGATGCATGTCTGTAATTCCAGCATTCAGAAGGCTGAAGCAGGAAGATTACCATGAGTTTGAGGCCAGCCTGGCTACAAAGTGAATTTAGAACTAGTCTGGACTATAGAGTGAGTGACTGAAGAAAAAGAAAGAAGGAAAGAAAGAAAGAAAGAAAGAAAAGAAAAGAAAAGAAAAGAAAAGAAAAGAAAAATGATATCCTGTCTCAAAATAAAAAATAAAAATAGGTTGGGGATGCAGCTCAGGGGGAAGGCCCTGGCTTCAAACCCCAGGACCATCAAAAAAAAAAAAAATTCCTTTAAGTATTCAACTCTTTTTTTCTTTTGAGACAGGGTCTTGCTCTATCATTCAGGCTGGTCCTAGACTCACTATGTAGCCCAAGGTGGCCTTGAACTAACAGCAATCCTCCTACCTCAGCCTTCAAGCGCTAGATTACAGGCATGTGCCACCATGTGTGGTTTGTTGTGGTGCTGGGGAATCAAACTTAGGGCCTTGAGTTTGCTAGGCAAGTGGTCTAATCACTATTCTATTCGTCCAGTCCCTGAACTCATTCATATCTAATAGTGTCTTAATTTCACCAGTGTCCATGAAAAGTCTCTTCAATCCCAAATTCCCATGCTAGGCTATTCTAGGCTGAACCCAGGGCCTTCACACCAAGTTATACCCTCAGACCAGGTCTCACTAGGTCATTAAATGTCCCAAGTTAGACTCGGACTTGCAATCCTCCTGCCTCAGCCCCGCTCAACCTCCCAGAGCACTGGGATTACAGGCCTGTACCACTGGCTGGCTCACCTTTTTTCCGCATGGTTCTCTATATTCACCTCTAAGCTCTTCCTGAACTCCAGGCTCCCCGTTCTGATGGCTCTTTTCTCATCGACACACTCAGTGCACTCCTGCCTTTTGAATTTAACTTCTGTTAATCTCTGTGTAGTCCTGGGAGGCTTCCTTATTATCCTTCAAGGTTGGGTTTAAGTTTTTTGGTTTTTTCTTTTTGGGGTTTTTTTTAGACAGAGTTTCACTCTGTAACCCAGGCTGTTCCTGAACTCACTGGTGTAGCCCAGGCTAGCCTTGAACTCAGGACAATCTGCCTGTCTCATCCTATCAAGTGCTGGGATTACGGATGTGTATCACCACGCTCAGCTTTATGGTGTTGCTGGGGAATCAAACTCAGGGCCTTGAGCTTGCAAAGCAAGTGCTTTAACTGCTGTGCCATTTCTCCAGCCGAAGTTTTTTACTTTCAAAAATATTTACTCAGATGCTGGGAGCTAGAGAAGTAATTCAGCAGTAGAGATTTGCATAGCATACTTAAACTCCTGAGTTTGCTCCTCCCCACTACACACAAATACCGCCGCCCCCCCCCAAAAAAAAACTTGTATTTTATCCTCTCTTATCACCACAGTCCACTTTCTTGGTCTGTTTTGTTTTGTTTTTGGAACAGAGTCTCACTTTGTAGTCCAGGATGGTCCTCAACTCACCATGTAGCCCCTGCTGGCCACAGACTCATAGCAATCCTCCTGTACCAAGTGCTGAGATTACAGGAGTGTGCCCACCACACCTGGTTTTTGTGGTGCTGGGAGTCTAACTCTGGGCCCTGTGCTTGCTCGGCAAGCTCTCTAGTTGCAGTGCTATTTCTCCAGCTGGTCTTTCTGTGGTGCTGGGGAATGAAACTCAGGGCCCATGATAAGCCGGGCAAGTATTTTAACTACTAACCTAGGCCTCCAGCCTGCACAGCCCATTTTCTTGTTTGTTTCTTCATAGGGAATGTGTGCCTTTTTGTTTTTGTGGTTCTTACCAAACAAATAAGTTGTTTCATGAGGTAATCTTTTTCTTACAGCAGTTAATGCTAAACTTAGACATGCAGGGGAGAAATGGTGCTAAATTGTCACTTTTTAATGATTTTCCTTCTTTTTTTGAGACAGTGTTTCATTCTGTAGCCCAGGCTGATCCTGAACTCACATGCAGCCCCGGCTGGCCTAGAACTCACAGCAAGCTTCCCGCCTCAGGCTCTAGAGCATTTGGATTATGGACGTGTGCCACGATACTCAGCCATGATGTGGCTTCGCACTTCCTAGGCAAGCACTCTAATCACTGAGCTACTGTCTAGACCTAGCTAATATATTTGTGCACTGACCTACAGAACTGTCATAATGAAAGTCGGGTGGTTCCTGGATCTGAAGGGAATGGGGAAATGTGGGAGGGGAGCTCAGAGAAGGCACTTCTGATGAAGGAGAGAAGTAAGCGATGCCCCAGAAGAGAATACCACCTACAGCCCAGCAATAGCCTGACGTTTTGATCATCCTCAGACAGGAATGATGTGGAGCTGGTAGAAAGATGGCACAGGAGGACTTCCAGGAGTTCAAGGACACCCTGGGCTACATAGTGAGTTCAGGAACATCCTAGACTAGAGAATACAACCCTATCTCAAAAAAAAAAGAAAGAGAAAGAAAGAAACAAACAAAGAAACAAAGAAAGAAACAAAGAAAGAAAGAAAGAAAGAAGAAAAAGAAAGGTGACACAGTAACAAATGTTTTGACAACTGGGGTGGTGTCAGCATCCTTCAGGACAACCAGGTTTCAGGCTAGGTTGTATAAAATGGAAATCAGGAATGAAAACACCTCTGTGGGAACCAGGTTCTCTCACACACATTGTTTTCCTGTTGAGACAACTGTGAAGTAGTGGCTTCAAATTGCCATTCATCCCTGGAGAGCAGCCAGGGTTAAACATCACTGAGTTGGGGGTTTTGTATCTTGCAGCACAAAAGTCAGTGGTGTTATTATGGTTGTGCCCTTTGCAATAAGGTAGTTTCTGAATTTAATGTCACAGGTCACTGCATGGGGCAAGGTGGTGGGAATGTGGGCAATGTGTATCTGGATCTTACATACTACAGCATCTATGTAGGGCATGTGGCTCTTGCACTGCACACAGGCGCTTTGTTGCTTGCCAGCCATAAGTGGGTCTCTTCCTAAATGGTAGCTGTGACTGCTGGTGCTTTCCACTTCCACCACTCTACACGCTACACTGGGCATTCTCCAGCTTTTTTCTTTCTTTCTTTTTCTATTTTGGAGACAGGGTCTCATTCTTTGGGGTGGTCCTGGACTCACTATGTAGCTCAGGCTGGCCTTAATCTCAAGGCAATCCTCCTGACTCAGCCATGCTAGTGCTGAGATTATAGGCATGAATCACCATGGCCAGCATATGTGGTGCTGGGGAATTGAACTCAGGGCCTTGAGCTTGGTAGGCCACTGAGCTATTCCTTCACCCCCAGGCAAGCACTCTTACCCACTAAGCTATGCTCCAGTCCTCTACTTAGTTTTGTCTGTAAAATTTACCTTTCTTTGGCAAATTCCAACCCACAAAGCTTCTTTATTTAATTTTTCGTGAGGCAGGGTCTTGCTGTGTAGTCCAGCTGGTCCTGAACTCAATATGTAGCCCACGTTAGCCTTGAACACAGGGCAGTCCTCCTGACTCAGGCTCCCAAGTGTGGGATTACAGTTGTGGGCCACCATGCCCAGATTTTGTGGTGCTGGGAAACTGACCCCAGGGCCTTGCACTTACCAGGCAAGGGCTTTAACTGCTGAGCTATGCCCGCAGCCCTGCAATGCTTCTTTAAAAAACTAATCTACTTGTGACCGTTGGCAAGATTATGTCAATTTGAAGCAATCAGGAACCACACCTGGATTAGGGTTCGGGAACCACGCCTAGATTAGGCAATTGAGAACCAGCCTGAATTAGAGTGTGAGTGATTTGTGGGCTAGTGAATGAGGGAAGAACACCCACCCAGATGTGGGAGGCCCAACTGGAACTCAAATGTATAAAAGGAAAGAAGAACGATTGTTATAGCTTCTTCTCTGGGAAAGTTCTCCCTTTTGCTATTGTCTATGGGCTACGCGCTGCAGATCTTCGTCACAAATTTACTCCAGTCTCGACTTGTGCCTGTCTGCCCATCGCCGATCTTCAGTCTCCAGTCTTCGCCATTATTCTTCAAACAACCGAGATCCGCAGCAGATTCTCACCGGCTGTCCCTCAGTCCTGGACGGGTTCTACTTCGTGGCTGAGCAGCCATCGGACCCTCCAACTCTCGTACATACAGGCCCCCATCTTGAACTATCTCAATACTCAAATTTGTAAGCCTTCCAAATACATCATTTTTGTTATAATTTCTGTAAATTCTGCCTTTTGAAAGAACTCAAACTAATACAGTACTCTTCTAACTCCTACCCCCATAGTATGTGCTTTATGTTTAACACCTATAGCAAGCTGGGACTATAGTTTTTAAAGATTTATATATAACATATGGATATTATATATGTTATATATAAATAAGAGTCAGAAATCTTTTTTACATATGCCTGTGCTTTTTTCTTACCCCATTGTGTTCCCCTATCCTATACCTAGATGAGTTCTCAACCCTAACTGCACATGAATCATTTAAGGAGCTTTATAAAAAATATTAATACCCCCCCAAAAAATAATGATGACAAAATTCTTTTTGCCAAGTATTGAAATCTGGGTTTGGTGGAACATGCTTACAATCCCAGCATTTAGGAGGCTGAGGCAAGAGGATTGCCGTGAGTCTGAGTGTAGCCTAGGTTACACAGGGAGGTCAAGATCAGCCTAGACTGCAGAATGACATCCTATCTGTCCCCAAAAAGGGGGGGGGGGGGGGGGAGTAAAGAAATTCAAAGGAGATTTTTTTAAAGGTTATTCTTTTAGCTGGTGGCTAAAGAAAGACTATTTTCCTTTTTTGTCGCTTCGTTGTCCTCAGAAGTGAGTCAAGTCAGTTATTCATTTTGGAAAGTTTGCACCTATTCTCAGACCTAAGCAGAATACCTAACAAAAAGTGTGATCCAGGCTGGGATTGTCCCATGGGTGTTGCCATTGTCATAGGCCAGGGCCATCCTAATTTGGATGGAAAAGCCAGAGCCCTGCAGGGTATCTCTTAGCATGGGACAGGGTGAGATGGTAATGGGGCCACAGGAAAGACTATTCCATGCAAAAGTAACTAACTGCATACTTGACCACACATTCTGGGAACCAAAACAAGGTCAGTGTGACTTTAGGGGCAGAGTGGCCCTGGATGGGACTGCAGAGGACAACAGTGTGGTACTCTGTAGGAAGACATTATTCATTTGTAGGCAGCAAGGAAATGGATTTATGGAAAGGAAGAGGGAATGCGGGTGGGGTAGGAGGGCAGTAAAGGAGGAGGAGAAGTGGACATGAAGCTCATGCTATGTTCATCAAGTTTAATATGACCATTGTATATCTCAAATGCATACAAATAAAAGTAACTTTGGGGGAAAAAAAAGAAGCCATTATTCAAGCCAGGTGCAGTGGCATGGGCCTATAATGCCAGTATTCTAGGATGCTGAGGCAGGAGGATCACAAATTTAGTTTGAGAACAGCCTGGGAAATTTAGCAATTTAGAGAGAACCTGTCTCAAAATCAAAAATAAAAACAAGTTAGAGATGTTGCTCAGTGTGAAGGCCCTGGGGTCAATACTTAGAACCACACACATACACACACACACACAAAAAAATCGATCTTTAGGGAAAAAAAAATAGAACCCATTATTCCACATATACTGGCCAGATGAACCTTTCTAACTTTCTAACTGGGATGTAGCCCAGGCTGGTCTCGAACTCAAGGCAATACTCCTGCCTCAGCCTCCAGGGTGCTGGGATTACAGGCATGTACCACCAGGCGCAGCTTATATGGCACTGTGGAATCAAGCCCAGGGCCTTGTGCTTGCAAGACAAGGGTCCTAACAGCTGTGCTATTCCTCTATCCCCTCTCCCACCTGCCCCTTTTTGAGACAGGGTCTCATTTTGTAGTCTGAGCTGGTCCTGGACTCACTATGTAGCCCAGGCTGGACTTGAACTCATGCCAATCCTCCTGCCTCAGCCTCCCAAGTGCTGGGATTGCAGGCACGCACCACCACACCCAGCTTTAACCAGTTATTATAAAATAAATTAATTTTTACCCCAGCTTATAGGCCAATTTAAAGCCTTCAGACTATCCTGAAACATATTAAACAGGACTGTAGCACAGTCAGACTTGTATCTTTAGAAAATCACTCAGAGTTTGGGATAGAATATAGATTAGAATGGAGCATGGCTGGAGGCTGGGAAAAGGATTACGAAGTTGCTGAACTCTTCCTGGGAAAGGCGAAGGCAGCCTGAGAGAGGGAGGCCTTGAGACCAGAAAGGTTCCAGAGACACCAAGAAGATAGAATCAGCAAGACTTGGTGATTGATTAGATGTGTCACGGATGATGTCAAAGATGACTTCTAGGTATCTGTCTCAGGAAACAGGATGAATGAGAGATGCCATTTTTTCGAGACAGGGAGCACTACAGGAGCAGGCGATAGGAGGATAATCAGTTCTCTTATGGACACATGCTTCAAGGTGCCTGTGAGATTTTTCCACATGGACTCAGACATTGGGGAGGTCATTGGCTATTTAGAACTGAAGCTGGAAAAAAAGACTCAGGCTGCACACAGGTGTTCGTAGGATATAACTGGGATTGAAGCTCACTCTCCCCAAGGACTTTATCATCTAGGGAAAGCATCAGGTTTAGGACAAAGTTCTGGAGCACCTGAAGACTTACAGGATGAGCAGAGGAAGGGGAGGCTGCCAAGGAGCCAGAGAACCACGGCCAGAGAGGTGGCCGGGAAACACGGAGCATGTGGTTTATGGCAGGCGGAAGGCAGGTGCAGTAAGTTGAAGAGGGTGGCAAAGACGTGAAGACCGTTCAGTGTCTTCTTACCAGGCCTTTTGCTACGAAGGAAAGGTGAGCACAGCTAGCACAGGCGCTGGGGATCTCAATGCAGCAGGCGATGTGTACCCAGGAGTCCCAGCACCCTCAGAAGTGGGGGCAGGAGGATAACAAGCTCTAGTCCAGCTTGGGCAACTTAGTGACTTAATAAGACCCTGTCTAAAAACAAACAAAAAATAAAATAAAATGAAAATGGCTGAGGAGGTACTTCAGTGCCAAGGCTCTCTGTTCAATTCCCAGTGCCCGCCTTGTCCACCAGAGTGGGGATCTAGGGGGACTATTCCTTGTTTTGCTTGAAAGAGGAGAGACTTTAGACCAAAGGGAACTAAGGGGCATAACAACCAAATACAATGAATGATCCCTAATGTAACCTAGAAACACAGAAATACATTCTTTATCTCTCTGTCTGTGTTTCTATCTCGGTCTCTCTCTGACGCACAGAAGAGAAAATAGCTATAAAATACATTAGGGCCCGCCAGGTGGTACAGGTCTGTAATCCCAATACTCTGAGAGGCTGAAGCAGAGATCACAAGTTCAAGCCTCGCCTGGGGGAATTCAGCAATTTAGCCAGACTCTCATTCAAAATCAAAAAAAAAAAAAAAAAAAAAGGGGGGGGTGGGGACTGGGATATAGCTCAGTGGTTAAAGTGCTTGCCTAACAAGTACAAGGCCTTGGGTGTGATTCCCTGGCAGCACATTCTGGACATAGTGGTACATGCCTGTACTCCCAGCACTGAGGAGGCTGAGGCAGGAGGATTACTATGAGTTCTAGACCAGGCTGGGTTACATAGTGAGGTCAGGATCAGCCTGGTCTACAGAGTAAGATCTCTCAGATAGACAGATAGACAGGCAGGCAGATAAGACTGGGACATAGCTCAGTGTGAAGGCTCTGTGCTTGATCCTAAGTATCAGAAAACAAAAAAGTTTTTTAAAAAAATCAAGCTGGGTGTAGTAGCATGTCCCTGTAATCCCAGCTCTCGGGAAGTTGAGGCAGTAGGATTGCCATGCCTTTGAGGCCAGCTTGGAATACATAGTAAATTCAGGACCAGTCTGGACTACAGAGCAAGAAAAAAAACAAAGTTCAGTGGATCTAGGAGAACTTTTCAAAGAGTTTGAAATTTTCCAGGACTGGAGGTGTAGCTCTGTGGGAGGGCACATGCTTTGCGTGGTCGTGTGGAGAAGGGCCTGGTTCAGGCCTCAGCACTGCAACAACCACAAACATTTGTTTTTTGTTTTGTTTTGGCTACTGGGGATCAAGCCCAGGGCTTTCACATTGAGCTACCTCCCCAGCCCACTGATTTTAAAACAAGGTCTCACTAAGTTGCTAAATTGCCTAGGCAGAGCTCATACATGCAATCTGCCTGCCTCAGAGAGTGCTGATTGGGATTTAGGCCTGTATCACTTGGCTGCCTGTGCCACTGCGCCTGGCTCAATCATGCTGCTTGGTTTCTTTCACTGAGTAGCTTGATTTTTCATTTTTGAATAATCTTTTTTTTTTGAAACAGGGTCTTGCTCTGTAGTCCAGTCTGGCCTCAAATTCATAGCAATCCTCCTGCCTCAGCCTCTTGAGTGCTAGGATTGTAGGTGTGTACTATCACAACCGGCTTATATGGTACTCGGGAATCAAATTCAGGGCCTTGGATTTGCTAAACACTGTACTATTCCTCCAGCCCTGTTTTTTTTTCTTTTTCCATTTTTCTTTATTTACATATCACATCTCTTTCCTCTTCCCACCCTCCCTCCCTCTCAGCCGCTCCACTTTCCCTTTTCCTGTCCACAGAGTCCATCTTCTCACTTTATTTCATATCTCCTACATTATTTATGTTTTGTTTTTTCTCATATTACTGTATGATATTTAACTTTCTGAGTCTGATTCGTTTCACTGAGCATAACGGTCTCAAGGTACATCCATTTTCCTACAAATGACTCAAATTCGTCCTTCTTTATGGCAGAGTAGCCCTCCACTGTGTATATATGACACGTCTTTATCCATTCATCTGTGGTTAGGCATATTGGCTTCTTCCAAGATTTGGCTATCATTAATTGTGCTGCTAAAAACATTGGTATACATGTATCACTCTTGTATGATGACTTTAACTCTTGCGGGAGGATACCCAGAGAGGTATAGCTGGGTCGAAGGGAACATCTATTTTCAGTTTTTTGAGGACTCTCCATATAGCTTTCCATAGTGATTGTACCAGTTTATGGTCCCACCAGCAATGTGGGAGGGTTCCTTTTCCTTCACAGCCTCACTAGCATTTTGATTTGTATTTTTCTGATAGTTAAAGATGTTGAACATTTTTTCATGTATTTATTGGCCATTCAGACTTCTTCTGAGAACTGTTTATTCATTTCAGATTAAATTTTTTGATTGGATCCTTTATTTTGAAGGGTCTAATTTTTTCAGTTCTTTTTATATTCTTGGTAATAGTCCTCTCTCTGAGGAGTAGCTGGCAAATATTTTTCCCCATTCTGTGGGTGCTCTCTTCATTCTGTTGATTATTTCCTTTGCTGTGCAGAAGCTTTTTAATTTCATATAACCCTACCTTTTGATTCTTGGTGTTACCTCATGTGCTTTGGGTATTTTATTGAGAAAGTCCTTGCCTACCCTTACGTCTTCAGAAGTTTTGCCTATTTTTTTTTCTTCCCACAAACTCAGTATTTCCATTCTAATGTCTAAGTCTTTGGACCATTTTTATTTCACTTTGGTGTATGGTGAAAGTTGTGGGTCTAGTTTCATTCTTCTGCATGTAGTTACCCATTTTTTCCCAGCACCATTTGCTAATGGGGCTGTCTTTACTCCAGGATATGTTTTTCGCCCCTTTGTCAAAGATCAGATGGCTTAAGGTCCTCAGGGATGTTTGGACATACTCAATTCTATTCCATTGATCCACCTGTCTGTTTTTGTGCCAATGCCATGTCATTTTTATCACTGTTGCTGTGTAATATACTTTGATATCTGATACTGTGATACCTCCTGCTTTTATTTTGTCTTTTCTTCCTTTTCCTTTTTCTTTTTTGTAATACTGAGGGTTGAACTCATGTCCTTCCTTCTGAGCTGCATCCCCCACTGCTTTTTATTATTTATTTGAGACATGGTTCAGCTAAGTTGTTAAGTTACCCCAGCTGGCTCAAACTTGCATCTTACTGCCTCAGCTTCCCAAAGTGCTGGGATTATAGACATGTGTCACCAAGCCTGGCTCAGTTATGTCTTTCTGTGCTTCGTTTCTTTCACTCAGCATAAGATCATCCAGCTTTGGGCTGAGGTATAGCACATCAGTTAAAGCATTTGCCTAGCCAGTTCAAGACCCTAAGTTTTATTCCCCTGCACCTTATAAACCAGGCACTGTAGTGCACACCTATAATCCCAGCAGGAGGAAGGCTGAGGTAGGAGTGTTTGCCATGTGCTCAAGACCAGCCTGAGCTACATAGTTAGCTCAGGTCCAGCCTGGACTACAAAGTGAGACCTTGTCTCAATAAAAAAAAATAATAATAATAAAAGTGTTGAATATTATTCCATGTGTGTGCATGCCACATCTGCTATCCATTATCTGTAGAGTGGAGTTGATTTTGTAGCTTATTTACTTACTTTTGAGATTGAACCCAGAGTCTTCACTGAGCTATATACCAAACCCTTTTTTATCTTTTATTTTGAGTCAGGGTCTCATTAAGTTGTCCAGGCTGAACTTGAACTTGTGACTTTTGGTTGTTATGACTAGAGGGTCAAGGGCTCATACTGGCATCTAGAGGGGAGAGGTCAGAAATGCTCTTAAAAATTTTATGTGGACAACCCTACTACAATGGTGGTATGGATTGAGCCCAGGGTCTAATACATGATAGGCAAAGTCTCTACCATTGTGCTACATTGTCAACACCCCCTTCTCTCTTCTTCTTCTTTTTTTTGACACATCTCGCTCTGTAGTTCATCCTGGTCCTGAACTCATTGTGTAGCCCAGGCTGGCCTTGGACTCATGGCAATCCTCTTGTCTCACCCTCCTGAGTGCTGACATTACATGAGTGTGCCACCATGCCTGGCTTATGTGGTGCTGGAGAATTGAACTCAGGGTTTTGTGCTTGTTTCCTAGGCCAGCACTCTAGCTGCTATGCTATTCCTCCTCCCCCTCTCCACCCCAGCCTGCCCCCACCCCCTTTTTGGTGAACATTTTATTGAAAAAACTATAGAAAGAGAAAGAGGGTGTCTTAGTTACTTTTTCATCACTGTGACTTAATACCTGACGTCCACAAGTTAGGAAGGAAGGATTTACTGTAGCTTACAGTTTCAGAAGGTCAAGTCCATTCATGGGTGGGTGGCTGGAAAATGGTGGAATCACATGGTGTGGCTTCTGCTAAAGCTACAGATGCCTGGGAGGCAGAGATCCTCTCAGCATGGTGGGACAGAAAGAGACTGGGAGGAAAGGCAGAGCCAGCCCACACCCCTCCAGGTCAAGCCCTAGGAATTGGCCCCTTCCAGCCAGGCCCCACCTTCCATCCCTAGACTGTATCTACAGGAACAGGAGGCTTTTGAGGCCACAACAGAGGATAAAGCTTCGGCTAGTCAGAAGAGGGATTCAGAAATGTGGGTTGCCCCCGGTCTCCCCTTTTTTTGTTTTTCTTGTTTTATTTTCCCTTTTTGTTGTTGTTGTTGTTATTGTTCTTCAAACAGGGTCTTACTTTGTAATCCAGACTGGTCCTAAACTCTATGTAACCCAGGCTGTACTCAAACTCACAGAAATCCCCCTGCCTCAGCCTTCTGAGTGCTGGGATTATAGGTGTGGGCCACCACCCCAGCTTATGTGGTTTTGGGGGAATTGAATACAGGACCTTGTGCTTGTTAGGCAACTGCTCTGACTGCTGTCCTTTTCCAGCAGCCTCCTATTTTTGATTTTGAGATAGAATCTCACTAAATTTCTAAATTGCCCAGGCTGGGCTTGAACTTGTGATCTTCCTGTCTCAGCCTCCTAGAGGGCTAAGATTACAGGCCTGTGCCATCAAGCCAGCTTCATTTGGTGATTTTCACTGGTTTGTGCTTACAAGTAGAGGCTCAGGGCTGAGAATGTAGCTCAGAGGTTAGAGCACTTGCCTGGCAAGCACAAAGCCCTTGGTTGATTTTCAGCACCCTATAAACTGGGCATGGCTCATACTTGTAATCCCAGCACTTGGAGGGCTGAGGCAGGAAGATTGCCAGTGTTTGGGGCCAGTCTAGGTTACATAGTGAGCTCAGGACCAGCCTGGACTACAAAACAAAACCCAATCTCAAAACAAAACAAAAAAAGCACAGGCTCAAAATCTAGGTCCTATTTCTGTGCCAATTCTTTAACTTCTATAAGTTTTTTTTCTGTAAAATAGGGATAATAGAATCTATTTTATAGGATTTTTTTTGAGATAAGATCTGCCCTCTGGTCTAGGCTGGTCCTGACTCACTATATAGCCCTGCTGGTCTCGAACTGGTGGCAATCCTCCTGCCTCAGGGTTACCAGCATGCACTGCCACACTCAGCTAATCTTTTTGTGGTGCTGGGAAGTCAACCCAGGGCCTTGGACATATAGGCCACAGCTTCAACCACTGAACTAGACCCTCAGCCCTGATAAGATTATCACACAGATTGAATGCATGAAAGCACTTCGTAGTTGGCACAGTGAGAACCCTTTCCATGGTGATGGTGGTCATTATTCCCTTTGTAGTCCTTCCCTACCAGCCCTTCTGCCTGGTGGTTCCTCAACATTGAGTAATAGAAAGTTTCAAAGAATTAGTTTGGTCTTCACTTTGCAGAAAGGGTCCAATACATCTTACAGCACCAGAAAATTTTTCCTCTTATAAAATCTTCCTTCCTCTAGTCCTGCTTCTCTCCTCCCCAGTGCCAACCTTGCAGCTCTATGTGCCAGCGGGTTTCCACTGAGACTTTTGGCTGCACCTGTCCCCATGTCAGGCCAGTACTAGATCTCACCAATTTTAGGACCTGGACTGTAGATTATTGAGTGAGTTGATATAGTTGTACCTCATAGAAACCAGAAAAACTCCTTGGGGCTGGCAGTAGTAGGGCAAGAGTCAAGACAAGACTGTCACTCTGTGTGTGTGTGTGTGTGTGTGTGTGTGTGTGTGTGTGTGTGTGTGTGTGTTTCACTGGGTATTGAGCCCTGGGCCTTTGCACTGACCTTCATCCCCAGACCATATATTATTTTTTATTTTGAGACAGGGTCTCACCAAGTTGCTAAATTGCCCAGGCTGGGCTCGAACTTGCAATCCTCCTGCCTCAGCTCCCTTCAAGTGCTAAGATCTGTGCCAATGAGCCTGGCTCCATTTTATTTTTTGTTTTCAGACAGGGTCTTGTCAAGTTTCTCAATTGCCCAGGCTGGGCTCAGACTTGCAATCACCCTGCCTCAGCTACCTAGGCTTCTAGGACTGTTTTTTTTTTTTTTTTTTTTTGAGCCAGGCCAGCAACTACTCCTTATAAACCCTCGGCCCAAACAGCTCTGGTGCCGGTACAGTGCCCAACCTGCTAGAACTCACAGGCTGGACCTTATAATCAGGCAACAGCCAGACTTGCAGAACTACTCTCCTTTTCCACTGAGGGCTTCAGCTAGTGGTTTGGTCATTTCTCAGTGTTATTTGTTGTTAGCTTAATTGTAGGAAAATTGAAAAGCATAATGCATAGCCATGAAGCCCTTAAGGCTGGTTAATAATTTTGGATTGTAACAAATATATTTTTATGAGCTGATCCCATCTTTGCAATAATATTTAGAGCCCTGAAAAAGGTGCTGAAGGCCTCAAGTCACAGTGTGCACAGAAAGCAGGAAAGCTTCAACATCTGCATTTGCTGCTAGGGGGAGACAGAAGAGCAGAGCTGGGTGTTGGTGGCGCATGCCTGTAATTCCATCGCTTGGGAGGCTGAAGCAGGAGGATTGCCGTGAGTTTGAGGTTAGCTTGGCTACATAGTGAGCTCAGGACTACAGAGCAAGACACAGTTTAGAGAGAGAGAGAGAGAGGGTAGAGAGAGAGAGAGAGAGAAAGAGAGAGAGAGAGAGAGAGAGAGAGAGAGAGAGAGAAGCCAAGGCAACTGGATTGAACAATTTGGGTTGCAGGTACCAGTGGGAACAGGAACACAGTATCCAGGATAGACACAGAAGTAATCCTGGCATCGTAGCTACTTCCTCATTGCTGGAACAGAATTCCCAACATCCACAAATTAAGGGAGGAAAGGTTTATTTCAGCTCACACATTCACAGGATGCCAACAGTGGAAGCTCATGTAGAAGCCTAGCAAGAGAAAGCTGTCTATGGCATGGTGGACTGGAAGCCAAGTACGCAAGGAAGGGCAGAGCTAGCCTATGTCCTTCCAGGTCAGGCCCCAGTGATCTGCTCCTTCGGGTCAGGTCCCACCTCTAATAGCAGAAAGTTCTGTAAGTATTCCACAACATCTGCATACATGAGGCCTTTGGGGGGCATTCCAAATCCAAAGCAAAACACCTGGCAACTCCATGAGGACAGGGGTTAGGCTAGGTCCCCTTAGGTTCTGTGCCCTGTATGCTGGGGTGCTCAGAACCAGCAGTGTGCTGAAATAAGAATCTTTAGGTAAAAATGGGCTTCTGCAGAGGAAAATGAGTCAAATCCAAAAGAACCCCCTAAAATTATTTTCAACAGCACTGGTTTACTTATGATTATTTAGAAAAGCCCAATTCTTCAGTTTTAAAGTTCAAGCACAATGATATCCAAAATCAGAAACATATCTGTGATTCTTCTGGGAATCTGAAATTTGTGAAAGATGACTGTAACGGTCTCTGTTCCCCCTCTGGACTTTCGATTCTTTGCACTGAAGAATGGGGAACAGATGTTGTCGTCCATCCTTCCACCCCATTCACGGCCCTGAATTGTGAAGGAGCCTCCATTTCTGCCTTAGCATCTCTGGAGAAGGAAGAAGCTTTGCCCTTTCTCGGGTACTTCTAGTACCTACCCAAGCAATGATCTCTTTTTAAGCATGAAACTGGGAGGCTGCAACATTGGGATTCAGTTGACGTTTGCCTGATGCTCTTCATCCCCAAACAGAGACTTCAGCAAATGAGCCAGAAGCCCATTCCAGATAAATTGAGAGCCTAGAGGTAGCATGTGGACATTTTTTAGCCCTTTATGAATATAAATATTTAGTGCATGGTGTTTTCAGAATTAAATCTCGGAGCCTAGATTAGCCTGGTAATACTATTATGTAGATGCCAGGGATGAGATACCTGTGACTGCTGTGTGTCTTCTCATTCAACGATGCCTGTGACGACTTGATGCACTTTAATTTGCCAGGGCAATCATTAATTGCATATGAAACAGTTGGTGTTTGGCTTTAAGGGAAGCTGATTGGGTCAGTCACCGAGTGTTTGGCTCAGTGATCTACAGCTGGCTCTTCGCTCCAGCACGCCTGCTTTCTTTTCAAAAGCATTCTCATTCAATGTTTTGGGGACCCCCTGAGGAAGAGGCTGTGAAACATTGGGGGTTTTAATCTGTGTTTTCCTTTGGGCATTATAGCTTTAATTTTAATATTTTGGATAATAAAGAATGATTTTAAATTAAATTTTCAAGTCTGCCATCTGTGATTGTTTGGACTTTTTCCTCTTCTCTGGCAGTTCTTTGACTTAATTCTCCCTGAACATGAGCAAAAACAGGTTGTGAGCAGGAAAGAAGCGAGTAGCTGCAGAACAACAGGTAAGCCCATGGAGCTAAAGAAAAGGCAAAGGCTTTGGCCTCTGGCCTCTGGCCCTGGAGCTTGGTGGGAAAAGTTTGATGTCAAAAATCACAAAAGTCAATTCAGATATAATTGCAGCTTTCTGTCATCACCTCTTGATTTGACTTTGAAAAAGTAATTGCAAGGTTATACCCCTGTTTGCCCGTCTGTTAGAGAAGTGATTTTATTTATTTATTTATTCTGAGACAAGGTCTCACTCTGTATCCCAGGCTGGCCTCTAACATGTGGCAATCCTTCTGCCTCAGCCTCTCAAGTGCTGGGATTAGTGGCATGTGCCACCACACCTGGCTTACATAGTACCAGGGAACCAAACCCAGGGCTTTGTGCTCTCTAGGCAAATATTTTAACCACTGAGCTACATTCCCACCCCAATTTTATTATTTTTGTTTTTACTTTCATGTTGTGCTGCTGGGAATCAAATCCATGGCCTCATATATGCTGAGCAGAGAACTGATTTTATTTTATTTTGGGGGTGGGGGCAGGAGGGACAAGGTCTCATTCCATAGCTCAGGCTGGTCCTGAACTCACTATGGAGCCCAGGCTGGCCTTAGTTTCAGGACAATCCTCCTACCTCAGCCTCCGAGTGCTGGGATTACAGGTATGTGCTACCATGTCCAGTTTATGTGGTGCTGGGGAATTGAACTCGGGTATTTAGCACTTGACATAGCACTTGCTAGGCAAGTGCTTTAACCGTTGAGTCCTTTCTCCAGCCCCAGAGAACTGATTTTAGTGTGTGTGTATGTCATACACACATACAAACAAACATATATATATGAATGAATGGGTTTTCTGATTCTGGACTTACTGTGTAGCCTAGGCTGGCCTCAAACTCACAGTAATCCTTCTCCACGAGCCTCCCAAGTGTTGGGATTACAGGCATGTGCTACCACACCTAGCTAATTTTTATGTGAGGATTAGAACCCAGGGCCTTGTACATGCTAGGCAAAGTGCTTTAACTGCTGAGCTATGTCATCAGCCTGAGAAATGATTTTCAATAAGTAACGCACTGAGGTGCGCTTACAGTTTCCATATAATCAATTCTTCCTTTGAGGAGAGCCACCTGAATTCAAGTCACCATCATTACCCACCACAGGACAGGAGGGTCTGAGAGTTTATGTGCAGTTCCGATCTAAAGCTAAATCTGAGCAATCTCTTCCTAAACATACATTCTTCATGTTGTCAGTGAAACCTGGGAAGAAGAATTTTCTCTCCTTCCAAGGGAAGTGAGGACACATCATCATCACCACCGCAGACCATGGTATTAATGAGTCAGACAGACAGAGCCGCTGAACACACAGACAAATGCTGAGCAAATGCCAGGATAAAATGAAAAAGCACCTGCCAGCAAAGGGGCTGGTATGATGAGTGGGGTAGTGAGGGAAGGCAGGAACGCAGGCCTGCTCGGTAAGCTAAGTAACTCTCCTGCCTGTGTAATGTGAAGAGCCTTTTTAGAGAGTCAGGTTTTGCATTTTTGGAGGAGGGTCAGTGAGGCTGAGAGTGAGTAGAAGCAGATCGGCCAGGACAGGGAGGTAAAATTTAAGCCATCTTAAGTGCTCTCTGGAACAAGAGCGGGGCACACAGACAATTCTGGAACTGTTTGAGGTCTTCAGTTGTGTGCAGGCAGAAGGCTCTGATAGCAGCAGAATAGTTTCCTTTAAGCCTACTGAACTCCCTAACATCTTATTTCCCTCACCCCAAATTTTGCTTTTCAAATCCAGGTGGGATTTCCGGTTACCTTGGAGAACAGACAAGGGCCAAATTTTTTGCTCCACAGGCCAGAGGGCAAAGGTTATGAAATGAACTTGAAGGTCAGGAAGGCAATGTTCAGGGATTTGAGCCAAATGGAAACTCAGATAACAAGTATTTATCATGTTTTAAGACCTCACATGAGTATCCTTTGTCCCACCTGACTCAGACCAAGAGGTAAGCTTGGAGTCTCAGTCTCTCTCTTCTTTTTCCTTTCTCAAGCATACACAAGACAACACAGCATATCCACACACACATACACACGCACACACACATTTTCTCCATTCTCTTCTCCCTCTCTGAGAATCCCTTGTTCCCCTAAATACAACCTTAGTGTGCCCCCAATAGTAGAAAACAACCCCAACAAGTGCCTAGGAAAAAAAGCCTTTAAGACTCATGAATATTTAGCTCGTCCTCATGTAAAATATATGACTTTGTGTAAGGATCAGGAGAACGAGGTGCATGATTTTTTTCTGATTTATGGGCCTGGAGACGGATTATTCATAGCAGAGCAGCTGTGTGGAAAGATTCATCCGCTGCGAAATGTGATTGTACATCAGGCAGTGTGTGGGAACGGAGCTATGACTAATGGCTGCTTTACATATAAATGAGAAGGTTTGTGCTAGGAACTGTAAAAAAATACAATCACTCAGCTGACGGGCAGGCTCCTTATCCTGGGTGCAGGAGAGGGACCACAGCAAAGGTAGGCAAATGAATCCTTCCCCCCACTTGGAAAAGCTGAGCCAGATTGGGTGAGAATCAGCTGGCAGGAGAGGGGATGGGAGAAGTGTCGAGAAGCAGCCACCTTTTCCCATCTCGCTGTAGTCAGCTGCTGTATTTAACTACATCTTCCAGGCCCTGCTGTGACCCCTACGAGCCTGTCGGGGCAGAGATGGAGCCCAACAGAAGTGGCTGCGTTGCCCACATAAGCAGGGGTATGCCCACGCCAGGCTCCCTGACTTGGGTTGCGCTGTTGAGGGCTCCAGTCTGGCTCAGAAGTCAACACAGCACCCATGGGCGTTAGTCTCTGAAGAGAAGGGCTGGGTGAATCTGAGTCTCCCCTCTGCCACCCTCATGTTTTCCTTGCTCTCCCCCGTTCATCTCCCTCCTTTCTTGTAGCTGAGACAGGCTGTCTAGACATTGCAGATGTGGACAGATGTTGGGTCTGTAATTTATAACAACGGCCTCCAGAAGGCAGTTCCAATTTGTTTCGGTAAGGCTTTGAGTTACAGGCAGAAAAAATATCCTGTAAATACTGTTGACTTACATAGTAACTACACCAAGGGTTTACTTAGTGAGCATTCACTAACTGTAGCATAATTACATATCCCTGCAGATTATCAGAAAATTTAGTGTCACTGTGCAGGAAATGACCACCAAACTGAGTTCCTGGCTCTGGGAGAGCCTGGAGAACAAGGGAGTTGACCAGGCATAATAGAAATTTATGCCTATTTCTTCAAATCACCCATTAGTCTCCATTTTGTGGGGACTCCCAGTTTTATCTATAGCCTAGGAGTGGCCTTGCTCCATACCAGACTCTAAGAAGGCTTGATGCAGGAGGTGGTTTTCTATGGATACAGTTTAAAACCATCTGGTATCTGCCAGTATTCACAACATCCTTACACAGGGCTGGGAATGCGGCTCAACCATCCACACCCCCCAACACACATACACACAAAAGGAAGGAAGGAAAGAAGGAAGGAAGGAGGGAGGGAAGGAAGGAAGGAAGGAAGGAAGGAAAGAAAACCTTAGACAAATCAGGTGGCTGGAAATCATCTTTTCTGCTTTGTAATGGGTCATGCCCTTAGCAGAGTGGCTGAGCAGCACTGGGCTGTCCTCACTGCCGCCCTCACATGCTTCTGGGAATTGGTGACTCAACAGCTGTCCAGGTCAGCAGTGAAGCTCCAGGGCCCACCCAAGATCAAGCTAATCCTCATGAGGACTTTATTTGGATCAGTTGAGAAAAGGAAATATGAATTGCTAGAATATCTTTTCAAGAACTTCAGGCTGTTTCTTACCGTCATCTGGAGCAGTATGTATGAAAAGGAGCAGAAGGCTGACATCAACACCAGCAGCACACAGAGATGTGAAGTGATGTGACCACAGAGCCTGTTGGTAGCAGAAGCCACGTTCATCCTGCAGATCTGCCATCCCCGAGAGCTGTGGCCAGCTGGTCCCTTTGGGATTAGGGGATCAGAGCTGGCTGGCAGCTGGGAGCTCAGGCTTCCCTGGATATATGGGATTGCAGCTGAAATAGTCTTCAAGATATGATTTATGTCTGCATGGGGGTAGGGTATGAGGGTGGGAATGAAGGTGGTTGAGAACGTAGAAATCAAATAAATACACTAAGAGGATTGGATAGTGTGTGTGTGTGTGTGTGTGTGTGTGTGTGTGTGTGTGTGTGTGACTGAGCCTGGAGATTGAGCCCAGGGCCTTCACACTGAGTTATGTCTCCAGCCCCTTTTTTTTTTTTTTTTCGGTTTTGATATTTGAGATAGAGTCTTGTTAAGTCACTAACTTGCCCAGTCTGGACTTGAACTTGCAGTTCTGCTGCCTTGGCCTTCCAGAGTACTGGGATTACAAGTCTGTACCACCAGGCTTGATTTTATTTTTTTCTTGTAATAGGTGGAGCAGGTCTTCATTTAGATGAGATTGGATGTGTTCAGGATGGCATGTCCATAGACTAGGTCTTTATTTAGAAAACAGAAACAGAAGGATAAAATCTCATGCTACTGGGAGAAGTCCCAAGTGGGTTGCCCTCCTCCCTTCTTTTCTTTGAGTCAGGGTCTCATTCTATTGTCTAGGCTGGTCCTGACCTCACTATGTAGCCCAGGCTGGCTTAGAACTCATGTCAGTCCTCCTGCCTCAGCCTTCTGAGTGTTGGAATTCTAAGTGTGCAGGTGTGTACCACCATGCCTGGCTTCATTTCCTTTCTTTCTTTTTTTTTTTTTTTTTTTGTGAGACAGAGTCTCAGTCTGTAGTCCAGGCTGGTCCTGACCTTACTGTGTAGCCTAGGCTGGTCTCAAAATCACAGCAATCCTTCTGCCTCAGTCTCCTGAATGCTAGGATTATAGGCATTAACTCTCTTTTTGACTTGGGGGTCTTACTATGTTGCCCAGGCTGATCTCAAAATTGTGGACTCAAGCAATCCTCCTGTCTCAGCTTCCCAAGTTGCCGGAACTACACATCTGCACCACCATGTCTGGCTTGGATACAATTATTTTGTTGAGGGTGGGAATACTAGGGACTGAACCTGGACTCTCATGCGTGCAAGGTAAGCACTCTACCACTAAACTATATCCTTGGCCCTTGGGCACTGTTTTTTTTTTTTTTTTCTATTTTTTATGTCATTTTATTTCTCTTTCTTTCTTTCTTTCTTTCTTTCAATTGTTTCTTTATTTATTTGTTTTGAGACAGGGTCTTACTCTGTAGTCCAGGCTGATTCTCAACTATGAAGTGCAGGCAGGCCTCAAACTCATAGCAAGCCACCTGCCTCAGTCTCCTGGAGTGCTGGTATTACACGCATTTGCTACTACAGCCAGTTTATGTGGTGCTGGAGATTTGAAAGCAGGGCCTCACAGTTGCTAGGCAAGTGCTCTCTCCACTGAGCTATGCTCCCAGTCCCTGGATACCAAATTGCGTTCCTCTTCCCTGACCCTGCCTATGCAATTTTTTTCTATTCATCTACATTGAAGAATATCTCGCTTCACCTGAAGAAGGAGATCTGGTTTAGAATCTCAGCAGTCACAGAACTGATCATTAGCTGAGAGGGTAGGCCATCTGGGCCCAGAGAGGGAATTAGAATTAGGAATTGAAACTACTTTTCTCTGGTGAGCTTTGCTGGTAGCTCTGGTCTTAGTCTGGCCTAGGATAAATGTCTCCACTGCAAAGGATGAGTTTAGGAAACAATTTGTGTGTTAGAAGTAGAAGGTTTTGGATGCAATGTCTAAAGAGACTGCTAAGACTTATTTTCTAGAGATTTAAAAAATATACGAGTGAGTCCTACCTGCCAAGGATGTCTGAGTTTTGTTCTACTGAGAGTTATGGATGATGGCTAGGAGCCCTCTAACCCCAGAGATCCTGCCCAGTGCACCAAGCCTCACACAGCTCCCTGGCAGACATGCATATGGGCTCTTGTACTTCCAACCCTAGGAGGGTTGTGGGTGGGAGGAGTGATGCCCTCTGGTCAAAGAGGACAAATGAGCTATTATAGCTTTAATAGCTAACATGACTTGAGAGGTTGCTATGTGCCAGGCATATATTACCTCTTTGATGATACATTCATGCATTAGTGCGTTTTTTGTTTTTTTGTTTTGTTTTGATTTTTTGAATTGGGGATTGAGCCCTGGGACTTTGCATGTTTTTATCTTTAATATCAAGACGGGGTCCTGCTAAGTTGCCCAGGTTGGACTCAAACTTGCAATCCACCTGCCTCCATTCACCAGAGTGCTGAGATTACAGACCTATGCCACCAAAGCTCATGCATTAGATGTTCTTTTTTCTTGTTTTTTCTTTTCTTTCTTATGTATTTATTTATTTAGAGACAATGTCTTGTTCTGTAGTCCAGGCTAGTCCGGAACTCATTATATAGCCTTAAATTTACAGTAATGCCCTTACCTCAGGCTCCCGAGTGCTAGGATTACAGGCATGTGCCACACACCCAGATTACTCCATGCTAGGGAATTGAACTCAGGGCATTGTGCTTGGTAGGCAAGTGCTCTAACCTCTGTGCTATTCCCTCAGCCCCACATTAGCTCTTTGATAAAGAAAAAGTTGCCCATTGCCAGGGAGCAGAATTGCCCTAACACGAGGGGAAGCATATGGCACATAATCTCCCTCTGTGGCGTGTGAACATTGGCGCATTAGCTAATCAAGTACCTTGCTAAGAGTGGAGGACAGAAGCAAGTCAACAGGCATCTACAGGGACATGGAACTACACATGTGGGGGTGGGGGGCATGCGGAAGAAACTTTAGGGTGAAGATTCGGTGCCTGCTTCCACTGAGAGTAGATGCTCCTCGCAAATTTCAAGACTTGGCTGATCCTATGTACATAGGAGTAAGACCCTTCTGGATCAGTTAACCCAAGCCTGGGGAGTTAGAAGTGTAGACGATTGGGCAATTGGGAGAAGGCATGTTTCCAGGCTCTTCCTCCTACTTCTCTATCCCTAGGTCTGGTCTTCTTTGGCCATAATCTTCTTTGCTAGTCAGGAGTATTCTCTCAGATGTTATATGGATCTGAGAAGGCTGTGAGAGCCCAACATCAGGTGTTTTTCTTTTTTCACAACAGTTTTTTTTTTTAAATACTAACTCTGAAAGTCTTAAACTGATTGCTTGGGGGTCTGGAGGAATAGCTCATCAGTTAAGGAAAACACAAGGCCCTGAGTTCAAATCCCCAGCATCACATATTCTGGGCATGATGGTGCACACCTGTAATTCCAGCATTTGGGAGGTTGAGGCAGGAGAATCACCATGAGTTTGAGGACAACCTGAACTACATGGTAAATTCAGGACCAATCTGGACAGGGCAAGAGAGAGAGAGAAGAAAAAATACCTAAATGCTTGGGATAAGAGAGTGAACAAGTGAAGTCTGAGCAGTCACAGAAGGCTTTCCCAGGATGCAGCACCTCACCTGACCTCTGAGGTGGTAGCAGGGTGAACACCATGCTGGGGTGGGGCGTGTGGGTCACGGGTGTCTGTGCGAACTAAGCTGCGATTACAAGGGCAGTCTTCCAAGGACAAGGACAGGAAACGAGTATGTAGCCTCAGTGGCTGGTTCTAGCATGGCAATATTCAAACAACAGGAGAAGGTGAGCGTGGCTGGAGCACAGTTTGGGACTGGGAGCAGGGGGCAAAGGAGCTGGAGAGGTAGGGTCCTGCGGTTACAGGTAGGGTCCTGCGGTTACAGGTAGGGTCCTGAGGTTACAGAGGCAGGTGAGGGAGGAGCCACGGGCGACTCCCAGGGGTAAAACTTGCTGCAAGTATCTGTGTGCAACTTGCTCACCTTTTTTTGTTGTTGTTGCTGTTATTGTTGTTTTTGTTTTTTGACACAGTGTCTTGCTCTGTTGTCCAGGCTGGTCCTGAACTCACTGTGTAGCCCAGGCTGGCCGCAGACAAATAACAATCCTCCTGCCTCAGCCTTGTGCTTGGCAGGCAAGCACTTTAACCCCTGAGCTATGCCCCAACCCTCCATGTTCCCTTTTATGAAAGGTCTCTTCATTCACTCAATTCTGATAGCCATCGGAGATGGATGGATTTCCATTCCTAGAGACAGAAGGGAAGACCAGGGGCCTGCAAAATCTGGGAGGCAGGGCTGGGGATGTAGCCCAGTGGTTAGAGTGCTGGCCTAGCCAGCACAAGGCCCTGGATTCGATTCCCTAGTGGGCATGGTGGCTCACGCTCATAATCTCAGCACTAGGGAGGCTGAGGCAGGAGGATACATAGTAAGTTCAGGACCAGCCTGAACTGTAGCTTAAGACTACGCCTCCAAAAGAGAAAGAAAGAAAGAGAGAAAGAAAGAAAGAAAGAAAGAAAGAAAGACACAAGGCATCCAGAGGGTCATTTCCCAGCCAGCCCCTTGCTGCTAGGCACAGACCCTCTCAAACCCACCCAAGCCCAAGCTGCGACCCTCCCCTCCGCGACCCTCCCCTCCGCTGCTCACGCCTCCCAGCCCCTCCCCGCCCACCATCCATCCTGCCCTCATTCACCCTCACCCCCACGCCCTCGCTACATCCGCCCCACCCTCCCTAGCCCCTGCTTCCCTCTGCCTCCACTTCACCCTATTAAGAAACAACCACCCCCAGAAGCCCCTGCCCCCCGGCTGCTGCTCCCTGAGCCCCGCCTGCCCTCCCTCCTCCTGCTCCTCTCCCTGACAGATGCCTCAGAGCCCCGGGCCGCAGTTAAGGTGACGAGATGCAGCAATTCTTTATGAACATTTCATTCCTGCTCGCTACACGACGTAAATTAGATGGTGTGTTACATTCGGGCAATAAGAGAGATATGTCACCACGACGCTGGCCCATTGGATGGAGAGGGTAATCCTGCCGTGAATTTCATTACTGCTTTTATATAGACAGAATTAGCTCGGTGACAGCGAGCCTGATTGTCTTTCACTAGGGGTTTGGCGAAGAGCTGAAAGGATTTCACCCTGATGTGCACACTACTGAGTGACCCCGCTCACCAGCGGCTCCGCTGATTGCTTTGCACCTTGCAGACGCCGCAATTGGCTCCGCCGCTCGCCGCCTCCCTCGCCTCCCTCCCGGGCCCAGCCCGCCCCGCCTGGCTTCTTCTTGAAGCAAGAAGAAAGGAGACCTAATGGAGGAGTCACAAGGTCACGAAGGGAAGTGTGTGCACGGAGGGGCAAGGCGGCAGAGCTGAAAACAAAAACCATCCCTTTCTGGTCAGGGTGAGAGGCGCTGGCCACTCATGTTGTCCTGCAGGAATGGACAGGAAAGGCCATGTCCCTGTGGGAGGGGCTGGCACGCTCTCTGGGGCTCCCCAGTAGACAAGCGGGGCGGTGGTAGCCTGGCTCTCCTTTTGCCTCTTTCCCTTTGGTAACTGAGGTTCCCTTTCCCTCCTGCTGCCCAGGGAGAGAAATAGCAGCAGGACCGTGGGGCTGCCAGCTTACGCCCCAGCAGTTCCAGTACCAAGGCAAGGAAGGAGAGTGAGCTTCCTCGCTCCAGTTCTCCCGCACAGGGTGACGGTAGATGGCCCCAGCCCCACCCCCACGTGTACATGACACTGGTCAGCGGCTTCCCCAATCCTAGGGGACCTGGCCCTAGGGGCTCGCAAGCAAGCCCAGACCAGCCGGGCCCTAGCCTGTTTCTGCGGGAGTGGCTGGTCCTGAGAGGGCCTGGGCTTCTGCCTGTTCTTTGGTCTCTGCGCTCTGTCGTGGAGTCCACTTCCTCCCTCACCTCTGTTGACCTCTCAGCAATTGCCTTCTGCCGGGCTCTGAGGCAGCTGGTGGCTCCAGGAAGGTTGACCATTTCCAGGCTTCTGCTGACCACTGTGGCCCTCTCCAGAAGCCCCCAGCAAGTCTTCTGAGTTTCCATTCTTTGGGGATTCAGGGGCCAGGCACTGAGCAGACAGAATAATCTCCTCAAAGCTCCTTGTCTTTTGGTCAATCTGTCACATCTGTCAGGAAAGCTTCTTTTGTGGCCCAGAACCACCAATCCTGCTGTCTCTGGTCTGGAAGAGATTAAGGTCACAGGCTCCACTTGCTGGGGGAGAGAGGGCAGGCTGTCTAGACCTTAGCAAAGTTGAGCAGGCCCCCTAGAGGCCTGGCACATCTGGCTGGAGGCCACACCCCAACTCACTCCTGGGGGACCACCAACAGTGCTTCCTCTCGCAACCTCCCACCCAGGGCACCCTCAACTCCAGCTCCTTGCCCTGCTTGAGCTCAGGGTGAGGGTCTGCGTAGACAGACTTCTGATGTCATGTGCACGAGTTTCACAGTGAAGTCCCATTTTCATCTTGGTGCTGCCATTTCACCCTAAGCCCGCTGGGTAAGCTGTGACCAGGCAGGGCATGCCATCTCTCTGAACCTGTTTACTCACTTCCAAAATGGAAGCGGAGACTGCCACGGTGGGTGCTGCAGCGCCCCGCCTTCCATGACGAAGGATGCTTCTTCCCAGCCGCTGCCCTCACCTTGGATCTGTCTCTGCTAAGGAGAGCAGCCCTGTGTGAGGTCACACCCTATTCCTGGGATAGCCTGCATCCATGACCAGTATCACGGGCATAGGACAGCCCAGCCACCTCTCTCTACCTTGGAACAATTCTGGAGGGCTGCCCTGGCTCTAGCTCTCCCATGGTCAGCTGCAGCTCTCCTGGAGATTGGAGCATAGCCCAAATCCTTCCTCTGTAGCCCTGCTTCTGTCCGGTTCTTTCCCAGAGCACTCCTCAGTAGAGTCTCTGCATAGATGTCTCCATCTCGGTCTACTTCCAGATCCAACCCAAGATGTCTTGCCCTGCTTACCACAAAGCTGTGCTCACCACAAGTCTCCTGTATAATGCCCTCCATAGACACGGCTGCAGCTTTTTATCATAGTGGTTGTCATCTTCATCTTCAGGGCCCAGTATAGCGAGGTCAGGAACTTTGTCCAGGAAATCCAACAAATGAATCCCCCAGTCTCCTTATTTTACCCTAAGGACAAGGTCTTCTGCGTGCTTCCTTTTGCATTATGCTTAGCATAATACTTCCCAAATTGGCCAGGCCTGCTCAGGAAGTCTAATCTGATCCCGGAGATTTAGGGGTTCCAACTACTGTTACCCACATCTCATTTTGTCAGAAGAATTAATGAGCTACGTGCCCATTAGACTTTCCACCCTCCACTCTCCGGATGCTCACTTAGTTAGCTACCTAGTATTTCATTGAAAGCATATACGTTTCCCTCATAGATCAAGGACCAGACAGGAAGACCTCACTGGAGGCCTGAGAGCAGGGTTTCCTCCACTTTGAGCGAAGACTTTTTCTGGGCCTTGTTGACAGGTTCTGTAAATAAAGTCTAAGATCTCTCCCTCCTTGGGGAAAGGAAGGAGAGTGGGCAATGGCCACCCTTCAAAGTGTGCCCGCAGAGACTCACTGCTGGCAGCCTTGCCAGCATTTTGGAAGGGAGTGGTAGGTGGAGGCTCTGCCAGGTGAGTGAGAGCTCCCACTCAGCACCTACTCCTGGGCTCTGCCCCAGAACTGTGCTCCTCAGCAGGAAGTTCCTCTTCCTCTGAAGCTATCCCTGCAAGGCCAAAGACACTGAGCTGGAGCCAGGGAGATGGGAGTTTCTTGTCCCTTCCCCCACCCAGTCCTCACTTCCTGACACTAATTGGTTGCCTTGGAAACAAGTTCCGCAAAGTGGATGATAACTTGAAGTGATGGGAGAGCCGTGAAGACAGCCTCACCGCCAAGAATACACAGATCCCCTTAGAAACAAACAGAGCAGTCTAGAGTGCTTCCGCTATGCTAGTCTGTGGGTGCAGCATGAACAGAGGGAAGTTTACCAGCTCATGGAACTGCCTCAGATACTGGCACCCACATTTCTCAGTTTGCAGGGTCCTTAGTTACGACTACACAGATAATCCTGTTCATCGTGCCTACCTTTGTAATTTCTTTTTCTTTTCTTTTCTCTTTCTTTCTTTCTTTCTTTCTTTCTTTCTTTCTTTCTTTCTTTCTTTTTTGAGACAGAGTCTCTCTCTGTAGTCCAGGCTGATAGTGAACTCACTATGTAGTCCAGGCTGGCCTTGACCTCATGGCAATCCTCCTGCCTCAGCCTCCCAAGTGCTGGGATTACAGGTGTGTGCCACCGCACCCAGCTTACATGGTGCTTAGAAATTGAACTCAGAGCTTTATGTTTGCTAGGCAAGTGCTCTAACCCCTGTGCTATTCCTCCAGCCCCTTGTGTGTTATTTGAGAGACTTGCTTATTTTTTTTGTTTTTTGTTTTTGTTTTTGTTTTTGTTTTTTTTTGTGGTACTAGTGATTGAGCCCAGGGCCTTCGTGCTAAGCTATGTCCTTAGCCCATTTTTATTTTTGATTTTGGGACAGGATCTCCATAATTTGCTAAGTTGCCCAGGCTGGGCTCAAACTTGTGATCTTCCTGCCTCAGCCTCCCAGAGAGTGCTGAGATTACAGGACTATGCCACTGGGCCTAGTTCTTTTATTTATTTATTTATTTATTGAGACAGAGTCTTACTCTGTGGTACAGGACTGGTCCCAAACTCACTATGTATCCCAGACTGGCCTTGAACACATGGCAGTCCTCCTGCCTCAGCCTCCTGAGTGCTGGCATTACAGGCACGCACACCATATCTAATTTATGTAGTGCTGGGGAGCCTTGTGCTTGCTAGGCAAGACACTATACTATTCCTCCAGCCCCTCTTTATTGTTCGTGAGTGGGAAGGTCTTGCTGCAGTCAGGGATAGTCTGAGGAGGAAAATAATTCAGCCATTTATCCAGAAAAAAATAAGTATCTGATATATGGCCTTTATCTTTTTCCGTACCAAATAGGAAGTCGTTTCTTCTAAGAAATTGTCTTAAACTCGCCCTTATTCCTCCCCCCAACTCTCCCTTTCTCTTTGCCCCTTACTGTGAAGCTTGCACATTTGTTTATTCAGCAAGTACTTACATGCTCTGTTATGTGGTAGCCGTGTCCCTGGTCCTAGGGCTGCCTCAGGAGGTGACGGGGCCCTGCCCTTATGGAACGCATGATCAACAATTGCACCACGCCCTCTGTACTCATGTGTTCCTCTCTGCACTAAAGTGTCTCTGGGATTTCTTTTTTCATTCTGGTTCCCAAATATGGTGAGCTCTGGGGTTGTTGCCTGGGTGGGGTACAATTTGCTCTTTACCCCCGAGTGTTTCAAGAGGAGAGTGTGGAGCCTGTTAATACCCATCTCTTCTTGACACTAAACCTTAAGATTTGGGACCCCTTCTCCTTCCTTGAATGTTTGAGAGTTTAAATCCTTTCCTTTCCTCTCAAGGCTAAGAACCAGAGGAAAAGATAGGACTTGCTGATGAGCACAGGGGGTCCCTGCTATGGGTCTGCTGGAGCTTATGCCCTAACACCAGACACAGCGACGCTTCCGTGCTTCTGATCCTGCCACCACACATGTGCACATCTCCTTGCCGGGACCAGTATCTGAAATGTCTCCCAAACTGGACAGTGGAGGGTCGTGAGCATGTGTGTGTGGCTCCACTTACGAGCGTGAGTGAACATGTGTTCAGGGGAAGAGGAATTTAGGGGTATATCTCTGTATGTTTTTTCCAAATGCTTGGCTTTTTTCAAAATGGCTTAGAGCACTACTGTCATTTATGGGGTTTAAAATGTCAGAACAGGGCCCGCGGGGAGGCAGGGGAGATTAAACTGCAAACAGTGAAGGTTATAGATGACGTTTCTGATAGGCTGACAGGCAGACTCAAATGATGCTGCACTTTAGCAATCATTTAAACACACACACACACACACACACACACACACACACACACACACACACTCCAACACATGCTAGTTCATCTCTCCATATTTTCATGGCATACTCTGAAGGCTAAAAACATAAAAGCCCATGTCTAGAAAACTGCAGCTCTGCTTTCAGAAACCACCCAGCAGCTCTGAGTGTGTGTGTGTGTGTGTGTGTGTGTGTGTGTGTGTGTGTGTGTGTACATTCGCTCAGGTGCAAGGTGAACACGTGCTCATTTGCAGGGTCCTTTTCTATTGTGTGGTTAATTCCACCTCATTTTCACACAGTTCCCTGATGAATAAAACAGGACAGTTGTATAATTAACAAAATACATGACATCCCACAATCTACCTGAGTGTAACAAGTCCCATAGGCCCGTAGGATCAAGATCGTCGTTTTAGAGCTCCAGGAAAACTGAGGCTCAGTGAAGTCTGGTGGATTTCACAAGATCACCAGGGAGGGCAGTGACAAGTCTGGGTTTAGAGGCGCTGTTTAAGCTTATCCAGAGCCCTTTCTCAAGGCTGTAGTTCTCAATGCTGGATCCACCTGAGAATCATTTGGGGAGCTTTAAACCCATCAGTGCCTGGGCCCACCTCCCAAAGATTCTGATCCAGTAACTCTGAAGGTGGCACCTGTGGTGTTTTGAAAGCACCTGGTGATTCAAGCAGGTTGAGATCCACCACACCAGAGCTTGGAGGCTGGCCTCATGTCACCTTCCCCTAATGTGTATTCCACTGTCCCCTTCAAGGTCTGTCTCTGCATCCACTTCCCAGTGACCCCTTCCTAGGAGGATCAATCAGTTCCTCACTTTCTCCTGCCCCCTTCTGACCTCTCCACCTTTTTCCAAACTCCAGAAAGAATCTCCGAGAAGATTCAATAAGATCCTATAAAACCCCTGATAAGGCACAAGTATCTCATAGGCGTTAAACTATTATCCCACATCATCTGATGCTTCTCAATTCTCCCTTCTTAAAACTTTCCTCTCTTTACTCCATAGAGCCCCTGGATATTCCCTCTCAGTATCCTCGGCTAACTTTGTTCTCCACCTTCCCTCCAAGTTTGAGCTCCCTGCCCCACTCTGTCAAACTCAATACAACTTTTATAACCTAATTCCAGGGAAATCAGACTTAGTTGGTGTTATGATTTGCATCTAGAATGTCACCCAAAAACCTTATGTATTTGGATATTGTGGGATATCTATGGGTTTCATATGCTGTAGGGGTAGATACTTGGGGCTTGACCTGGAGTGATATATACTAGCTCTGTCCTTCCTCTCTCATTCACCTTCCTATTTATTTATTATTAATTTATTTATTGAGGCAGGGTCTTTCTCTATAGACCAGGCTGGTCCTGAACTCACTATGTAGCCCAGACTGGCATCACACTCAAAGCAATTCTCCTACCTCAGCCTCCCAAGTGCTGAGATTACAGATGTGTGCCACCATGCCCAGCTTATATGGTGCTGGGAAATTGAACCTAGGGCCTTGTGCTTGGTAGGTAAGCACTTTAATGCTAAGCTATGTCTCCAGCCTCGTCACCTTTTTTTCAAATAGAGTCTCATTCTATTCTTTAGTCCAGGTTGGTCCTGAACTTACTAGGTAGCCCAGGCTGGCTTTGAACTCAACAGCAAGCCTCCTGCCTCATGAGTGTTGGGATTACAAGTATGCACCACCAAGCCCAGTTTGTGTGGTGCTGGGGTATAGACCCCAAGGCCCTGTGCTTGCTAGGCAAGCACTCTAACTGCTCTGCTGTTCCTCCAGCTCCCCACTTCTTTTTTAATAGCATTGCAGATTAAACCCAGGGCCTGTGCATGGCACACACTTTAGACCCTTTAACACCTGTTCTTGTCCACTAGCCTCCTTCCCAAAGTTGCATCACCACCCTTCCCTCTTTCTGCACCTCAATGCACTTCTCCAAATGCACCAAAAGTTTTGACACCTTGAAACTTCCACAGGTGCTCTTCATCCTGTCTCGAATGCCTTCCCTCCCTCCTTCTCCCATTTTGTACACATAGGTTAGCAGAAGTGCCACCTCCTCTACAGCCTTACTGGGCTCTCTTCTGGCCAAACAGACCGCTCCCTCCTGTGCCCCTGGCTCCCTGGAGCTGGCCCTGTCTCTTTGCTTTTACCCACAGCTCACCGGCTTGCTCTCACATCTGTCCTTCTCGTTGGACTGTAGCCTCCCCCAGGGAATGGAGCACGCCTTATTCCTCCTGGGGGAGAGGAGGAAGAAGCAGAGGGGAGACCAGATCCACTTCCTGTTGTGAGTTTGCTGACTGTCTGACACTTTTAGATAAAGCCCTCCATTAAACATGCTTTGACTTCTGGCTCTGGGCTTTAAAAGGGAATCTCTTACTTCCTGTAGCCAAGACAGAGGCTAAGTCTGAGGGAAGAAATCCAAATTCGCCTCTGGCCAGATACTGTCCCTACGTTACTCCCCTGGCTCTGCCTCAGTGACACTGGGTTGCAAGGCTCCAGAGCTAAGGATCTGACACCTGCAGCGCTGAAGCCTCTTCCCTGTCTTACTGAGATAGGGGAGACTTCTCTCCCTCTCTTGTGTGAGATCAGCCTGTAGTGCTCAAAAAGAATGTTCGGAAAAGTAAAAGCAAGATAAAAGAGCAGTGGAAGAAAATAAGAAGACAGACGTGTGGAGAGGCAAAGGGATGTAGGGGGAGTGAGGAAGTGGGAAGGGGAAGGGAAGCAAAAATGATCAAGTTGTGATATCTATATGCACCAATTTCTCAAGATGGATGCGATTATTATGCATTGCAAATACATACTAATAAACAGAATAATTTTGGAGAAAAAAGAAATCTTCAGAAAGAGATGAAGAGGGACTGGGTGGGGGTAGCTCAGTGGTTAAAGCTCTTGCCCAGCAATTGTAAGGTCCTGGGTTCAATTCCCCAGGTGCACATGAGCTGAGCATGGTGGTGCACATGGGAGGCTGAGGCAGGAGGTTTGCCTTAAGTTCAAGGTCAGTGTAGGCTACATGGTGAGTTCAGGACCAGCCTCAATTACAGAGCAAGATCCTGTCTCAAAAAAAGGTGAAGAAAATTAAAAGCAAGCAAGCGAACACTTATAAATTCAGAAAGTGGCAGGACAACGATGTCTAATTTTAACTGCTGGCTACTTTTGCCTAAGAAAGCATATTCAAAAATCACCTTCCTCGCTGGGCTGGTGGCACGGATCTGTAATCCCAGAACTCTAGGGAGGCTGAGTTGGGAAGATCACAAATTTGAATCCTACTTGGGGCAACTGAGTGACTTAATAAGATCGTCTCTCAAAATAAAAAAATTAAAATGGGCTAGGTATGTAGTTCAGTATAAAGGCCCTAGGTGGTTTGTTTCCCAGTAATACACACACACACACACACACACACACACACACACACACACACACACCACCTTCTAGCCAAGTGTGGTGCCTATAATCCCAGAATTGTGAGTTTGAGGCAGCCTGGGCTATGCAGTAAGACCCTCCTTTAGAGAGAGAGAGAGAAAGAGAGCACATAGCATGGGAGCTTCTGAACTTGTCTCTGCCTAAATTCAGGAACCACCTTCCTAACATAGGAAAAGGGGCTGGGCAGGAGTCCTAGTCCCATCCCAGAGAGGCAGGCAGCTGAAAAGGGGCAGTTCTTACAGCAGGAAAGTTGAAGCAAGCTCTCACCCTGCTCAGGAGTTAAAGATGTGGCCAGGAGTGGACCAGAGCAACAGAAGAAGCAACAGGGACCCAAACCCAGAGAGAGGGTGGTCTCCAGGACAGCCAGGACAGTATTTGCCTCATTTCTAACTAGATCCAAGTGCCTAACCCATACTGGCTAATATTCTTGGAGCCCTTGTTATTTGTCAGGGCTATACTGAGCACCAGATTGTCCTGAGTATCCTCACAACAACCCTATGAACTAGGGACTATTATTATTATAAGAGAGGAAATTTCATCTCAAAGAGGTCATGACTTTTCCAAGGCTATGAAGCCATTAAGCAGCTAAACTGGGATTCAAACTTCAAACTCAGATAATGTGAATCTAAAACCCCAGGCTCTTAACCTCCATGACATCCTGCTTAATCCATAAAGCAAGATATTGTTCAATATTTGCTGGTAGTAATAGCTAACATTTGACAATATGCTAAACACTGTGTTAAGTGCTTTATATATACTTTTTATTTTTGAGGCAAGGTCTCACTCTGTAGTCCAGGCTGGACCTGAACTCACTAAGTAGCCCCGGCTAGTAGATTCAAGGCAATCCTCCTTCTTCAGCCTTCCGAGTGCTGGTATTATAGGCATGTGCCACCACGTCTTGATTTGTGTGGTGCTTTGGGAGTCAAGCCCAGGGCTTTGCACTTGCTAGGCAAGAGCTTTAACTGCTGTGCCATTCCTCCAGCCCTATACACATTATTTTACTCAGCAGGTAGGTACTATTACTATGCCCTTTTTATAGAGGAGAACACTGAAGATTAGAGACAGTAAGAGCATTGTTCATGGTCCCATAGGTGAAATAGCTAGGGTACAAATCCTGAGGTTATTGGGTAAATGAATGACCCCCCCCCCCCCACACACACACACATGCACATGAGCATCACTGCCAAATTGGGTGATATCCATGAAAGAGAGAGAGACACGGGGGGGGGGGGGGAGACCATTGCCAGAGTCTCTGACAAAGTGCTGACACTTTGATCAAGAATCTGCAGGCTTTATAGCCATGTCCTGCCAAAGGCAGCTCCAGCCTGGACTGCCCTGTCAAGCTCAGGATGGAGCTGGACTCAGAAGCAATCCCCGAAGTCTGGCTCAGTTTCCTTCAGATCCCCCTCTCACTAGCTCTCACTACTTACAAGAGTCTGGCACCTGGAAGCTGGCTGGGCTTGGGACCCCCAAGATCCAGAAAAAATCAGAGCCTCCATGACCTTTCGCTAAGTAGAAAAAATTCACATCTCCCCAGATGGATCCTGTGGTTCCTGAGTCTCTGGCTTCAGAATCCTGAGGGGAAGGAATCCTTGCAGAGATCCACCCTGGTGCCTAAGGAGAGAGGGAAAGAGGAGGGAAGAGCCAATTCCAGCCTTCCCTCCCCATCACCAGCAGGCCTCCCCTCCTCCCACCCGGCAAAGACTCTCACCTTCAGGCAAAGGCAGATGATGGCAGAGCTGGGGAGCAGACCTTTATGGAGCCCTGGGGACACAGCACATCCCGCCATTAGTATTTGGGGAACTGTGAGACCCAGAGGATGAGGGACAGAAAGTCGCGGTAGAGGAAGGCCAAGGTGTTCAGAGACGCAGACACAGAGATGGAGACGGTGGCCAGGAGGGATTGCAGAGAGACAGCGAGGATGTGGGGGAGGAAGAGAGACGACACAAGAGGGTGGGAGAGAGGGGCACAGGAAGGGGGAGGGAGGAGAGACGCAGAAAGAGCCAGTTGCTTTATTCATGGCTGGTGATATTATAGACTGAGTGAAAATCACATTATCGTAATGGGAAAGTTAGAGTTGCTGAGATGATGCCCTGCAGCCTCTGCGCTGATTGGGGTGTGATTGCTATCTGTATTTATATGTAGAAAGCAAAGTTCACTGCCAGTTCAAGATGGTGGCGGCTGCTTTATGCAACATAATTCTTCAGTAGGGAGACGCCCTGAGCAAGCTGAGCTAGAGAGAGGAGCCTGGAGTGGGAAGGGAGCCCAACGGGGAGCTAACGCTAGGCAGGCGCTGGAGCCGGCGCTGGAGTCCAACGCTGAGGATCTGAAGGAATGGTGGCCCGGGTTAGCCAGGCAGGTGGCCTGGCTGATGTGGGCCCAAGCTGGAGACTAAAGGTTGAGGAGCTGCCCCTCCTAGACCCTTGGAGAGCTGAAAAGGAACGCAAAGGAAGGAAAAGGAGCTGGACTCCCCAGACCAGGCGTGGACTAGACCTTCAGAAACCCTAAACCTTCGACATCTAGATGATACATCTCCACCCACTTGTCATATATGGAACTCATCAGTACTGAGCCTCACAACGAAGGTGGGAAAGTTTTAATTTTTTTTCTGTGATGACTACTTGATGATTTTTTTTTTTGCCATCTCTAGTTTCTTGATTATTTCTTTTCCCTTTATTTTTATTTTATTTTTGTGTGGTAGTATTGGTAACAGAGCCCTGGACTTCCACACGCAGCTGTATTTTCGGTCCATTTTTAATTTTTACCTTTTTTTTTGGTGGGGGTAGGGGGCGCATGGAGATCTCTGTAATCCAGAGACTAGTCCCGAACTCACTATATAGCCCAGGTTGGTCTCGAACTTACTGTAATCTTTCTGCTTCAGCCTCCCAAATGCTGGAATTATAGGTCTGCATCACCATGCCCGGCTTAAGTGGTGCTGAGGAATTGAATCCAGGGCCTTGTGCTTGCTAGGCAAGTGCTCTAGTCACTGTGCTATTCCTCCAGCCCACTTTTGATTTTGAGAGAGGGTATCCCCAACCTCAGTCATCTTCCTGGAGTGCTGGGATTACAGGTCTGAGCCACTGGGCCAGGCTTCCTCCTTAAAGTTACCGCTTCTTTTTTGGAGATCCCTGCTGTGTGCATGCCCCACTTGTGTCTGGATTGGCTTGTTGAATACCCAAGCGCTGGGATGAAAAAGGCCAATTTGTGTTGTTGTGCATTGACTCCCCAGTGCAGAGCTGGGAGAGAAGGACAGCCCAGACCACCTCGTGGCCCCATTCTCTGGAGTCTCCGGCCCCACTCGTAAGTACCTGGCTGTGACTCCAACCTAAAAGAGTGAGATAAAACACAGGACTGCTCACTTAAATCTGAATTTGAGATTAAAAAGTAAATTTTTAGTATAACTATATCCCATTGGGATATACTTATGCTTTTTAAAAAATTACTTGTAGGGCTGAGGGCTTAGCTCAGTGGTTAAAGCACTTGCTTAGCAAGCATAAGGCCCTAGGCTCACTCCTCAGCACCACACAAACCAGGCCTGGTGGTGCATACCTGTAATTCCAGCACTAAGGAGGCGAGGTAGGAGGACTACTATGTGTTAGAGGCCAGCCTGAGATATACAGTGAGTTCAAGTTCAGCCTGAACTACAGAGCAAGACTTTATCTCAAAATAAAACAGAACAACAACAAAAAAACTTACCTGTATCTGAACATAATAGTTTATGACTATAAGCTGAGCGCTCTGGGAGGCTGAGACAAGAGTATCACAAGTTTAAGCGCAGCCAGTTGGTCAGCTTAGTAATTTAGCAAGACTTCGTCTTGAAATAAAAATGGGCTTGGTATGTAGCTTAGTACAAAGGCCCTGGGTTCAATTCCAATGCTACAACAAACAAACAAACAAAAGGCAAACAGCAAAAATCCTTATTTGTTGTCTGAAATTAAGTTTAACTGTGCACCCTGTATTTTTATTTGCTAAATCTGGCATTTCTGTACATTGGTCTCGTTTGAGGAAGGCAGTGCCCTTTTGAGGAAGGAGTTGACCCTATGTCTCTTGAAACTAGTCTGTAATCTTCCTAGGACCTCGATCTCCTTATCTGAGCAATAAGAGGTCATAATGCTTACCTCCTAGAGCTGGGGATGTATGTAGCTCAGTGATTATAGTGTTTGCGTAGCATGCATAAAGCCCTGAGTTTGATTTTCCAGGACCACATAAGCCAGGTATGGTGGCACACACCTGTATTCCTAGCACTCAGGAAATGGAGGCAGGAGGATTGCCTGGGTTCAAGGCTAGCCTGTGCTACCTAGTAAGGTCAGAACTAGCCTGGACTACAGAGCGGGATCCCATCACAGAGGCAAAAGATAATAACAACAACAACAAAACAAAAACAACTTATCTCTTACCATGTACCAGGCCCTGTGTTTTATCCCTATTTTTTTCTGGGTAGAAGGCAGGGGAGAAGAAAAAGCTTAGTTTACTGTCTGGCACAAAGTAAGAATTCAATAAATAATCTTTTCTCTTTTTTTTCATACTGGTAATTGAACCCCGGGCCTTTTCACTGAGCTACATCCCCAGCCCCTTTTTTATCTTTTATTTTGAGACAGAGTCTTTCTAAATCACTAAGTTGCCAGTGGTGGGCTTGAATTTCTGATCTTTCTGCTTCTGTCACCCAGAATTCCAGGTTCATAAGTATGTGCCACCATGCCTGGCTTGACAGCAATCCTCTTACATTCCCTCTCAGTCGTCCTTTTTTTCCTCTGCACCTCTATCTTTGGCTTCTTGGGAGTCAAATAAGAGGGCTCCTACCCTGGCAGCTAGTGCCCAAGTTGAGGCATCCCTGGGGCAGACTTAATCTTGGTATGGACCCCTGATGCAGGTCTCACCCTGCAACACTGGCTGAGAGCTCTAAGAATGTAAGCTATTTGGAGGCACTAAAATAAGTCTATTCTTGGCCCCAGGCAAGCTCCACAAATCCCAGCTGCCTCTTCTGAGCTTCCAGAACAAAATAGAACCTACATTCCTTTGGGCTCGCAGGCTTCTTTGTCTCCTAGAAAGACGAGGCCTAAGCCAGCCTCGGTGACCAAGGCCTGTAATCCTAGCATTCTGGGAGGCTGAAGCAAGAAGATTTCAAGTTTGAACCCAGCCCAGGAAACTTACTGACTTGCTGAGACTGATGCAAAGTCGTAAGTAAAAAATGAGCTGGGTATGTAGCTCAGTGTGACAGCCCTGGGCTGAATCCCCAGTTCAAAAATTTTTTAAAAGAGAAAGAAGAAAGAAAAAGAAAGAAAGAAAGAAAAGATGAGACCTAGTGGTGGTAATATGCTGGAAAGAGCAGGGTCCTTCCTGCCTTTGAGGTCACAGGATGGGCTGTTTGAGCAGCCAATGCGCCCAACAACTATCCCATTGTGCGGTCAGGCCAAATCCCTCTCCACTCTTTGGCAGAGGTCCACGTCTAGGACACAGTAGTTGAAGTGTAGGTCCCCCAGGTTCTCTATATTTGTTTTCCCTCTAGGTCTCCAGTCTCCACTTCAGCTGAGAACTGATTGGATAAAAGGAAGAGGCAACGTGTCAAAGGGAGGTTCTGGCGTCAGCCTGGGGTCTCGTCTCAACCTTCTGTGGCCAAGAAAAGAGAAGAGGCACCTGCCCCAGAACCATCAACCCACCCCATCAGAAAAGAGAGCAGAAAATAGTTCTGTGCCAATGGGACAGAGGAAAGGGCTCATCTGTCAAAAGCTGGAGACTGGATAAAATGACCCCTGCCTGGAATGGATGTCAAAGAAATGTCTCTGAGGAAATGCCATCCACTCCCTTAGCAGCTCCTGTGGGTAGTTGTGTTAGAAATCCACCCACCTCTTCCCACTCCCGCTGTCCCTCCCCCAACACACACACACATGCACACATGCACGTACTCACATACACACACAAATCTTAATTGTGTCCAGGGCTTTTTACAATGTTAATTAATCATATTTAGGGCTGTTTCCAGCTGTTGCTGAGGGAAAGAAGGTCCCACACGCCTGTGACTTTGGGTAAATCCAATCAGATGAAGGAATTCTTTGATTCTGCAGGGGCTGAGTATGGGAAAGACACTTCTAATCCCAGAGCCTGCCAGACCCCTGCCTGCCACCTCCCCCATTACTGCCCTTGAAAACCAATCTGGGCTGGAGAGGAGAGGGGAGGAGTGCAGAGTGGTGAGGAGCTGAGTTGGCTGACTGCTTGAGAGGGCTGAGGGTTGGCTGGGATCTGGGGTCAGGGCCAAGGTGCTGACTTGGAGCTTCTGTCCCTGTACTTGGCTGTTTAGAGGACTCTGGAGAGCCCATGATTCCTGAATAGCCACTGGGCCCAAGAGTTATTACAGGAGGCTGGGCCTAGACGAGTCAGAGCCACGGGTGGGCAGTGCTGACCTAATTACAGCACAGCTCTGCACAGCCCATGTGGTCTGAGGAAGGGCCTCACCCAAACCTTTCTGCTGTGTGGTGGCTTCTTCCAGATCCCTGCAGCATCCCTCAGCTCCTTGGGCTCTGTCTCTCCATTTGGAATTTGTTTCTCTCTCTTTCTGGGGCTCTGGAGATTAATTTCAATCTCTTTCATTGATCTGAGAAATCTTAGGGCACCGCTTCATATTTTCATAGAGATGCACCTTAAGAGGGAGATGCGACCAGGTCTGGTAGCACAGGCCAGTGATCCCAGCACTTAGAGACTGAGACAGGAGAATTGCAAGTTCCAGCCGATCCTGGACAATTTAGCAATTTAGCAAGACCTTGTGCCAAATAATATCAGGCTGAGGGCATAGCTTACAGCAGAAGCCTTGTTGTATTCAATTCTCAGTCTGGGGTGGAGGGTGGGGGTGGAGGGGAGGAAGTCTTAGTGGGAGTGAGATGAGCTTTTTCTTGGCTTATTGCTAATATCCCTTTAGGTGCTCCTGTGGAACAAATTTGGGGAGGAAAGTGTTAAGGGTGGGGACAGGAAGGGACTTTCTGGACCCAGATGTGAGGGGAGCAGTCCACAGCAATGGGGCCTATAAGAGGGCCAAATAGAGCCCAAGTAGTCTGCCCACATGACCCCACCCCGGCACACCTCCCCTCTGTTGAGACCTTCTAGGTCCTGGCCTAACTGGGCCTAAATAATTGAGGAGCCCATTATAGCCTTGCTGTTTCCTCACTGTCAAGTGTAAATGCTGCACTGGTTGGGTGGGGAAATGGGGCTAATTTGAATTGATAATAGGAAACGCGGGGAAAAGTCATCTATAGTGAGTGAGGAGCGAGCGATCCCCGAGCAGATGCTAAATCTTGTATAATGAAAGAATCTGCCGATGTCAATTATGTACGAGCGTCTTTGCAGTGGTTGGAGGCGGTGGGCGGGTGAGGGAACGGAGGGCTGGGTGCATCCCATAAACCCAAACACCCATCAAAGCCTCATACATATGGAGCGGCGGAGATTACGGCATAAATTTGAATGTTATGAATGTGCATGAGGGACAGGCAGGAAGCCCACCTCGTAAGGGTAGGAAAGGGACCGCTTTTCCCGCGCCTGTGTACAAAGGAGCTTTTGTCCTCTTGGTTCCACTGCTGTGTCTCCTCTGTGTCAGCTGCACCCAGTGTGTCCCAGGATGAGAAAGTCAGGATACTGGGGTGGAGGGGTCACAGGGGTGGGGAAAGGTCAGCTGTGCTTCTGGGCCCAAAATGTGGATCCTTGGAGCTTTGGAACTGTGGTGTCCTTGATCCAGTTAAGTGCTGCTGGAATGAGACCTAGAGGTCAATGTAGCCAAGATCCACGGGGACATTTGAAATGTCTCTGATGCAAATACAGCTTGCCTTCCTGACAGATGGAAGAGGCAAGAAGGATCAAGGTAGATACAGCACCGCCTACTACAGAGTGGGTGGAGGAATCCTGGAAGACAACTTGGAGGAAGAGGTCACAAACTCTGCCAGCAGAGGAGGCCAACATCACGCAATGACAACACTGGGGCGAATCCTTCTCTTTGTAAGTACAAGCTCACGCCACGCACAGCAGTGTGTTCGTGAGTGTACACATTCGTGTACACCCTGTAACAGGGCCCAGGCCCCTCTATTGGTTTCTAACCGCTCCCTGAGCAGACTCTGTGATTTGTGGTGCAGGCCACCCAGGGACTTTAATCTTCACCGTGACAAATGCAATAAAAGGAACAATTTGGAGATCAGAGCTAAGGAAGACACATTTACAAACCCTTCCCCAAAGGTTGGATGGGGCTGTCACCATGTGATTTGTGCCAGAGATGAATCTGGGCGGGGGAGAGGGGGAGACAGAGAGCTGGAAAAGCTGCTGGGCTGGGGAGAAGGGAGCACCCCCACCTCTCTCCTCCTTACCCTTCGCTGGAGCACCCAGGGGTGGGCTAAGCTGGCAGGGGGAGGGCTACTGCCCCCTCCTCCATCATGACCAGAGAGCACAACTCAATTATCAGGAACACAGGCCAGAACCATGAAGCTTCAGAGATTCATCTCAGCAGCTCTATCAAGGGGTAGGGGAGGGAGGGAGGGCTGGAGAAGGGGGAAGGAGAGGCAGGCAGAGGCAGAGGCAGAGGCAGAGGCACAGTGAGACGGCATTTTAATAGAAAGACAGTAGCATATCAAGTTGCAAACGGACTCCATGAGAAGCCCCAGTCTGGGATAGGAAAAAGGGAGAGGTTTTCCAACCTGGCTCTTGATCAGGCTGGTCTGGAAGGGTCCGGACATGAGCAGTAGTGGGGGACAGTTAATCTGGGTGCAAGTCTATGGGGAAGGCAGATAGGCCTGGTGGTCCTAGGATGAGGCAAAATTGATATCCAAGACCTGGGCAAGAGCTAGGGTGGTAGATGACTCGAAATAGGAATTGTCAGGGACCTAAGACCTCGCTTCTCATTCTAAGTTTCCCTTTCCCTAACTGTGAAATGGGTACTAGGCCAGACGGTCTGGAGTCTTGGATTTTGTAAGCCCCATGTTTCTTGGTGCCAACAACGGGTGAGTGGGTAATAGAGATAAGAAGCACCCCCCCATACTGCCACTCTTTCTGTTTCTTAGTGGAGGAGGGTACTTAGTGGCAGGGGGAGGGCAGTTGAGCCCAAGGCCTGCACACTGAGCTGCATGCTCATCCCGTTCTCTTTTTGTTTTGTTTTGGACACAGCGTCTCACTCTGTAGTCCAGGCTGGTTCTGAACTCACTACTGAGCCCAGGCTGGCCTCAAATCACAATCCTCCTGCCTCAGCTTCCTGAGTGCTGCGCTTAGAGGCATGTGCCACTATGCCTGGCTTGAGAGATTTTTCTCGACCCTCTTTGTACTCTAAAGACCTAGTTACTCTTACCTTCCTTTTAGATAAGATCATCCGCAAACCAAGGCCACTCTGTCCTTAGCTCCCTTCCCCCTGCCCAGATGTTCTCTCTGCCCCAGGGTCTAGCTTTGGAGCCTTGGGTTTCCTTCCAGTTTCCTAATTTTGAGCTGCCAGCAACTGAGATGTTAGTTCCTTTGACCTCTGCCCTGCCCTCTCTTCTGTACTCTTCTTCCCCATTTTTCAACAAATTTCCCAAGACAGCCAAGCTAAAGGACCACAGAGGTGCCAGTCTGGCAGGGAGAGGCCTTTACTTAGGCTGAAAATTTTGTTTCTTAGCTCATTTGAGGCCACACTGCAGATCTCCTCCATCTCGGTGCTGCCCTTGTGCTGCCGTAACCCCATCAGGGACTGTCTTCGTGTTCGCCTCCAGGGCCAGATCCAGACCTTGTACTCAGAGAAGTGGGCTAAATGTGGGTGAGGGAAAGGAGACATCAGAGATGTGGCCCTCTCTGGAAACTCTTTAGGGAAGATTGAGGGCCAGTTGCCAACTAACAACGTCTAGACACTGTGGTCATGGCCCACACAGCACAGGGTAGCTCTCCCAGATGGACTGGGCCTCTCTAAGGGGTAATGCAGGGGTAAATCGTGGCCTCTAAAAGGATGTGGAAGGTAGAGAACTGAGGTGGTTGAGGAATGGAAGGAGATGGGCTGTGAAATCTTTGTTGTTGTCTTTTTTTTTTTTTTTTTTTTTTTTTTTTTTTTTGACAGTCTTGCTCTGCAGTCCAGGCTGATCCTGAATTCACTATGTAGCCCAGGCTGCCCTTGACCTCAAAGCAATCCTCCTGCCTCAGCCTCCCAAGTGCTAGTATTACAAGCGTACCCCACCATGCCTGGTTTATGTGATGCTGGGAATCAAAACCAGGGCCTTGTGCTTGCTGGGCAAGTGCTTAAACTGCTGAGCTATTTTCCCTAGCCCACGAAAGTCTATTTTCTAAGCTCTAGACCCATAGGAGCAGAGCCTCGGTGTAGCAATAAATAAAGGGCAGAACTAAATCAAGAACAGGCTGTCTTCCCCAAAGTCTCTCCTCAGAGGACCAGGAGCTAAAATATAAACATTTCAGACCAGGTGAATCCCTCGATATGGGCTCCACAGTAGACAGTGGAAACACAGAGGGAACGTAACTATCAATAACTGGATGGGGCAATTCACACAGTCCTCTACTGCCTCCCTCTGGGAGAGGGTAAGAAGCAAGTTCTGCCTCCCACAAGCCCTCCTGGCTCCTCTGCACTCAGCTCCTGGATTTCTTCCCAGATTCCCAGCCACCGCATAATCAGAATGCTTCAGAGAAACACAACCAATAGGAAATATGAGTGTAGGTATATATAGATAAAAAGAGATTCATTATGGAGGATTGGTTCACAAAATATGGAAGCTGAGAAGTCCCAAGGTCTGCTGTCTGCAAGGCAGAGGCCCAGGTGAGGTGGTGGCATAGCTTCTCTCTAAATCCAAAGGCCAGAGAACCAGGGAGCTGGCATGCAAGCCTTGGTCTGAGTCCGAAGATACAAGCTCCATGAATGCCGCATCCAGGGTAAAGGTGACACAGGCAGGGTACAGCTCAAGCAAAACAAAAAACAAAAAAATAAAAAAATAAATAAAAAAATTCACCCCTCCTCTGCCCTTTTGTTCTGCTTGAGCCCTCAGTACATTGGATGATACCCTCGTAGGTGAAGACAGGTCTTCCCTCTAGGTCCTCTGAAGTAAATGCTAATCTCCTTTGACCACACTCTCACAGGTGCACACAGAAATATTCTATCAGCTATCTGGGCATCTCTTTGTTCGGTCAACACAATACTTTCTTTTCTTTTCTTTTCTTTTCTTTTTTTTTTTTTTTTTTTTTTTTGAGATGGGGTCTCACTCTGAAGTCTAGGCTGGTCCTAAACCCACTACAGAGCCCACGCTGGCCTCAAATTCAAGCAATCCCCCGGTCATAGCCTTCCAAGTGCTGGGGTTACAGGGTGTGCTACCATACCCAGCCTATGTGGTGCTGGAAAATCAAATTCAGGGCTTTAAGCTTGACAGGCCAGTGCTTTAACTGCTGAGCTATTCCTCCAGCCCAACATTACTTTTTTGAGACAGGGTCTCACTCTGTGATCCAGGTTGGTCCTGAACTCACTATGTAACCCTCAGGTGGCCTCAAACTCACAACAATCCTCCTGCCTCAGCCTCCTGAGTGCTGGGATTACAGATGTGTGCCATCTTCTCCTCCGCCTTTTTTTTTTTTTTTTAGAAGAGGTCTTGTGTTGCCTAGGCTGGTCTCAAATTCATAAACTCAAGGGATTCTCCTGCCTCAGCTTCCCAAATACCTGGGACTATAAGATGTCCCATTGTGCTCAGCTGGCACATAAATTTAACCTTTGCAGACAAACCTTCACACTGATTCCTGTCTCTCTGATCTTCCCACCCCCACCTCAGAGAAGACACTAGACTCTGGAATCTGAAAGTCTTCTATCCTGTGATTCTCCTCCTCAAACTTACTCATTTGCATTCCCGCCTGCAAAGATGGGCCTGCATGGGCCGGGGAGAGGAGTGAGCTTCAGAGTCAGCTCTTCCTCTCTGCCCCCTTTCTCTGAGGACTTCACCCAGGGCCACGTCCTCTCTCAGGCCAAGCCTTGCACAGGTAGGGGAGAGTCGTTGTTAGCTGATATTCACTGTACTCCAGTGTCCCTCTGCCTTCACCCTGATACAAAACTGATTTTGACTGAACAACCTTTGATCTCAGGTTCCCGCCTCCCACCAGATCTAGTTCAGCTCTAAGGGGCCTGTAACCCAAGATGGTGATGAGAAGGGGAAGGCCAGAAGAGGGCTCACAATGGCCAGGGTTACGTGGGCTGTAGGAGAGGCACTTCCCTGCCCAAGTCCTCAATTCCACCCAGCAGACCAGGTTGAGGGAAAATAACCAAACAAGGAGAAAGTCATTCGGAGTCTCTTTCTTCATGTTCACACCTATTTGGCCTTCTTGCCCAGGGCACAGAGAGAGACAGAGAGAGAATGAGAGAGCAGAACTCTGTCCGACATTAATGTGCCTGCCCATGTGACATATCATGGGGTGGGGACTGGTGCCAAGGGTGGGGGAGAGGAGTGCACAGAGGAGCCTGAGAAGTCAGCTGGGCGGGACAGGAAGAGCTGGCACAGGGTGGGCACTCTGCAGGGAGCAGGGAGGGCACGAGACAGTAGAGAGGGTCAGCCAGAGGTTGAGCCGAGATGCCTCCAAAGAGAAGGACTGGGGCGGTGAGCTGCTGTAGCAGATGCCATGGTGAATGGGCCCAGGTCTCAGGTGGCATCTCTGGTCCTGAGTGAGTGGTGGGCCCGCCGAGGCCTCTGAGACCCCAGGAAGGAGCGAGCGGCCAGGAGTGCTCTAGGCATGACTCCTCTGCCTTCCTGCTGTTCCATGAATGGGGAGGCTGGGTGAATTGGGCTGTTGATCTCTCTTTTCTTCCTTCTGTCAAAAGGCTGGATTTACCTATTATGTCAAATCTAATCACCCCCTGATGAGACCCATTTTTCCCACACTGAGCTTCCCTCCTGCCCCCAGAGCCTAGAGGAGCGCACACGAAGGCAGGTCCTAACTTGCTGTAAGTCCAAAACTGGACAGGCTTAGGGAAGAAAGGACCAAGAGGTACTTGAGGTGTCTTGCCTGTCTGTCTGTTACTAGCCTGAGCCTGGCCGTTACTGGGATATGGGGTCAGAAGAGGCGGGAGAGGGGACTTTCAACCTTGGGAAGCCTGCCTCTGCTTTATCCATCCTCTGCCAGCTCTCAGTGCCCTTTGGAGGTTTATAGTCATATAAATCGCAGAGTCCCATGCCAGGCTTCAAGCCTGCAACTATAAATAGGGACGAGGTAAACAAGGTGGCAGATGCAGGGGCTTGGGACAAGACAGGAAATCTTTCCCTTTGCCTGGTCTGGGGCCAAGGCACATCCGTGGAACGAGATATCTCCTCTCGGGTCTCACCTCTCTGCCCCCGCTCGCTGGCTTTTGGCTGCCAGTGTCCTGGGATTCTAGTCTTTTCCTTCTAGGGATTAACATCCAAGGCAGCTTTCTGCTCCAAGTTTTCTGGGCACCTGCTCTGTTTCATCTTTCCCTGAGTCAAGATGGGGAGAGAGTTGTCGCTGTTATTCTCTGTATCTCCCCACCCTCTCCCTCCATCTGCTTCACCCTGTTCCCCACTCCTCCAGCAGGCCTTGAGAAAGCGCTGCCTCCACCAACCACCGGTCTCTGGCACTAGGGGCGCCCTGATCCTTTCTCCAAGTGCTGCGAACACTTTTTAAACTAGAAAATTTTACTAAGACACTTTGGAGAAATAATGCAGAAATCATCTCCTGCCCACTCCTTACTAAAGCACAGAACGCAAGAGTGGGCAGATTTCCTGTTTTTTTGTTTGTTTTTGGTGCTGGGATGACAGGCATACACCATCACTCTGGCTTTATGTGCTGCTGGGGAATGGAACTCAGGGCCTTGCGCTTGCTAGGCAAGCACTTTAATTTCAGTGCCATTCCTCTGGCCCCAAAGATTTCCTGTTATTTCAATTGACTGACAGCTGTCTGGCTACTTGAAGTTTCTATTCATCATCTGTGAGCTATTCAAGCAGAATCTCAGACAGACTTTTGAACTTGAGACAATTTAGGTGACATTGCTTTTTAGTTTTACCCTTGACCTTCTCTGTGTCCTGGGGCTGGGCTACATTCCTGTTCTGTATTTTGCCCAGCTCCGGCAGGTCCCCAGACTCCAAGAGTCCTCTGAGGAATTTCAGGCCCTACTGACACCCCAATTATCTTTCTTCATCCCTCTTGGAAGAGTTTGGATCTTCAGCCCTGAAATTCCTTCTTTAATGCCAAGTTGGTCTCTCTAAACTTATTTACACACTAGTTTAGAATCACAGAAACTAGAAGTGAAAGAAGTTGTAATGTTTTCATTTTACAGATAAGAAACCTGAAGCCCAGAGAGGTTAGGTGACTGATGACAGTCACAAAGCGAATATGGCTTTCTTGCTAAGGCTGGAAATGCTTCTCTGCAAAGCTTGACTTCTCTGTCCAGATTGTCACCCTTCTAGATCCTGAGGAGTTCCTTTGTTCCCAGAAAAAGACTATCCACTCTTCAAAAGCCTATTCTCCTTTGATCCCTACCTCCGGCCAGCCTTCGAAGGAAGGGAGGAGAAATGGTCAGTCTGATTGAAGGAGTGAGTGCCTTATGTGGCTGTTCTCAGTTTTTTCAAGACTTCATTTCCCTGGTGTTTTGCTAGGCCCGTGATCCTGGAGGAATAACTTCCCAGAGTCATATGTTCACAAGGTCTGGAGGAGTAGGAGGTGCCTTTCCTTCTGTGGAAAGTTACTTTCCTGGCTACTTTTCCTTCTGGATGGCAACTTCTTCCTTTGTATGTCAGTGCGGGATGGTGGCTGCTCCACAATTGACGTCCCCTGTACCCTGGAAGTGCAGGGCCCAAGTGAGCACATGCTTGTGCACACACACTCATGTTCTTGTGGTCAACCTGTTCAAGACACCGCTTGGTCTTCTCACTGCTATAACACTGCTTCCCACTGCTATAACAAACTTATACATAATCAAAAGTTATTAAAGTAACTTATACATAATCAAAAGTTATTCTTTCTAGTTCTGGAGGCTGGGAAGACCAAGCTGAAGATGTCAGCAGATTTGGTGTTTAGCGAAGGCTTGCTTGTCTGCTTCATAGGTTGTTTTTGTTGTTGTTTCTTTTTTGGTGCTGGGGATCAAATCGAGGGCCTTGAGTACAGAAAGCAAGTGCTTTATCCCTTAGTTACACCACTGGCTCTGGCACCCCTTGCTGTGTTCTCTCATGGCAGAGGAGAAAGAGGAACAAATAGAGTCCCCGAGCCCTTTTCTGAGGCATTAACTTCATTCCTAAGGACGGAACTCTCATGACATAAACATTTTCTGAAAGCATCATTTCCTAATTGAGGACTAAGTTTAAACATGAATTTCTTTTCTTTTCTTTTCTTTTCTTCTCTCTCTTTTTTTTGAGACAGAGTCTCTCTCTCTGGAGCCCAGGCTGATCCTGAACTCACTAATGTAGCCCAGGCTGGCCTTGGACACAGGAAAATCTGCCTGCCTCAGCCTTCCATGTGCTGGGATTACAGACATGCACCACCATACCCAGTCTATGTGGTGCTGGGGAATCGAACTCAGGGCTGTGTGCTTAATAGGCAAGCTTTAACCACTGTGCCATTCCTCCAGTCCCTCAACATGGATTTTGAAGGGACACAAACATTCCAACCACAGCAGCATCCTTAACTAGGAGCAAGACCAGAATCTCAGAGTCCATATGTCAAGTGAGTTACTGGGAAGGGAAGACAGATACAGGGCTGAATGTGAGGGGTAGGGAGTGAGAACACGAGTTCCTGCAATTCTTTAAGGGCAAAAGTGAAAAGGAGGCAGAAGTAACTAGGGCAAGAGAGTCCCTGGCAGCTGGGAAGCCAAGCCCTTCCCACTGGGCTCTCGAGATGAATGTAACCTAAAGGCAGGAGGAATGATGCTGATGGAGGTCAGGCAGGAAGACTTTGAGAGGGAGCCCAGAATACTCACCTCCTACAGCTGGATTGGCATTCCCAGAGCGTCATCTGGAAGCATCTGGGATGTGAGGGGGCAGCTGGAGGAATGGCCATGGTCTATCCAGCACCTGTCTTGCCCCAAAGGCTGATGATGTAACAGTATAACAATGTGACAGAGGAAAAGAGGGCTTTTGGAGTATTGCTTTGGGGGAGGAATGGTCCAGCTTTTAGTGATATGGCTAGGAAAAGGCAGCTGTTGTCTGTTCTGTGCTCAGAAAGAGTTTCTGCCCCTTCAGTGAGAATTCTGAGTCTGGGTCCACTCACCTCAATCCTCCAAGGAACAGAAGTTAGACTGCACCTGTCAGCCACAGAAACCCCAGTCAGTGATCAGACAGGGTACAGAGAAGACCCTGCCCATAACTGAAATGGAGGCCTTTCTATGCGAAAGGGAGACATTCAGATCCTGAAGAATTACTTAGCCTAGGCCCCAAGCATCTACTCTTGCTATAGTTTGGCTATCGAATACCCCTCCCCCAATATCTATATGTTAAAGGTTTAGTCCCCAGTATGGCACTTTAGGGAGATGGTGAAATCTTGAAAATTGGAGCCTAGTGGAAAGGTCCTTGTGTCATTGGGAATGTAGCCTCAAAGGGGGTTAGGCTCTCTCTCCTCTCTCTCTCCCTCTCTCTCCCTCTCCTCTCCATCGGCAGTACTGAAGATCAAACCAAGGGCCTTGTAAGTGTTCAGCAGATACTCTACCACTGTGCTAAACCCCACTCTTTCTTGCTTCCTAAACACGAGAGTAGTGGTTCTGCTCTGCCACAAGCTCTCAGGCTGCCTCCCCACAGGACCAAAGCAGTGGGACCAACTGACCATGGACTAGAACCTCAAACTATGAGCCACAATAAACTTTCTCTCTTTATGTATTGATTATCTTGGGTAGTTCATTTATAAGGATGAAAACCTGACTGACTCTCCCCACCCCCACATCCTATCTCTCTGTTCTTCACATGCCTTCTAAATAGCAGCCTCCTCCCAAGGGCTCCTCAGTCATGCCCTCTTCCCACCTGTACTTGATGTCTCTAGAAGGAGTTATTTTGATCCCTGGCAACCCATCATCCAGACCCTCCAGAGTCCTTCACCAGGATTTTTTTTTTTTTCAAATACTTTCGATGTAAACTGGCCTACAGACTCAGCAGCCACTGACAGGCAAATATTCCCTAGATGTTGCCTTACCTAGGCCCATCCGGAGGGTGGGACCAGATGCATGGCAGGGCCCCCATACCCCCCGCCTGGTCAAATTCCCTCTACTTCCTCATCCATGCTCCCCAGCTGGTCAAGTCCTAGAGAAGGAATCTCAGGACTGATTTTCGCCACTCTTCCCTTTTCTTTTCTCCAGCCTGAAATGCCACGTTACCATTCTTCAAACAGACCATCCTTGAAGGCAGCAGCCATGCTTAACCTATCCACTCTTGTACTTCAAACACATTACTCCAAAGGTAAAGGTTCAATAAACATTTACTGGAAAAAGCCGGTGCTCAAACTTCTCCAGCCTATTTCCTTCTTTGCTTTAGCGTACAGTCCTACCAAGCACCCAACAATCACGCACTTTATTCCCAAGTTGGCTTTTTGAGGATCTGATGAGAGGCATTAACCTCCTTCAGTCCCAGATGATGAGGGGCAGTGCGTGGCTGTCTGGGTCTGGGACCCTGAGCCAGCCCGGGGGACTGCCTGCCTCCCCTGAGACTCCTCGCCTGTATTTATATACACTAAAGCCTCTGCTCGAATAAAACATCCATGTAAAATCCAATTTCCTCAGAATCTCTTTTGGAGCCGGGGCCTGAGATGGAGTAGGTAACCCCGGCGGTAACGGCCTGAACCACTCCTGCTGGCTGCAAAGGTGAGGCCCATTTTTCAATTATCTATCTGCTGTGACAGCAGCGGTCCAGCCACAGAGCCAAAGCAGGAGGAGGGGGCGGCAGCGCGGGAGAGGAGGGGGGGCGAAGGGAGTGCAAGGGCACGGGGAGAACAGAAACCCCCGCGGAGGCGCAGGGGCGAGATCCCGGCACAGCGCACCCAGTAGGTGCTCAAGACTAACTTGGAAAATGAATGATCACGAGCGTGAATATAGGAGGGAAGGGGGAAAGGGAGGAGAGTGGGAGAGCTGGAGATACACAGAGTGGGTGGAGAGGGGGAGGGGGGAGGGGGAGGGGAGGCGAGCGCGGACGGAGCCAACGAGAGGCTCCCGTGTCAATCCGGGGAAACGGGAGGCAGAGTGATGCGGTCACAGCTCCTGCCATCAATATCCTCTAATATAAATGTCAGTGATGCTATTTTCCGCGCAGTCGTTTCGCACACTGCTGATTACATTAACGTATAATGGAGGGGCGCCGGCTCCACTGCTTTCTCCCCTAACCCTCCCCCCGGTGATGTGTCAATAGCCGCCTCCATGAACAAGTCAATTTTCTGCAGGCTTGGCAGCGGAATAAATCTGCCCGGCTATGGGGAGAGCTGGAGATATTTATATACCCGGCGCCTGGCTTCCGTGCGCGCGCCTGCGTGTGCGCGTGCGCGGCGGGCGCGGGCGCGGGCGCGGGCGGGGGCGGGGGCGGGGGCGGGGGGGGTGGGGGGCCAGGGCTGGGGCGCGCCGCCGCGCGGAATGATTTCCAGCCCCGACTCAATAAGAGGAGAATTTAGAGCGGTCCCTGAGCTGGGCTCCCAGAAACAGCCTTACACGTTTATTTTCCTTAGCTGAACAGGAAAGGCGAGAATTATATGTGGATTTATAGGACAGGCGCAGCTCAACCCAAATGCTCCCGCTCCGGGAGGCGGGGAGCCGGCGAGGGGGGCGGCGGGCCGAGGGCGGGCCGCTGGGACCCCGCTCGCGCCGGTGCTGGTAGGGGCTCACCCCCCCCCCTCGCCGGGCGCTTTAATTACATTTGTTCTTGTCCTTCGTGAGGGCGAGACTTCGGCGCGGCATGAGTGGGGGTGGCGGGAGGCCGGGGCTGCCTGGAGATGGGGGGAGGGAGCGGGACGCCGGGAATGGGGACGGGGGAGACCGGCCGGGGGTGGGGACTGTCAGCTCCGGCTCAGAACCGGATCAATAGTACGAGATCTAATGGGCTAACTGCCAAGCGGGAGCGCCCAGGCGCTGCCCCGCGGGGGCGTGGGGAGGTGAGTGATGGATACGGGAGAGGAAAAGGGGTGGGAGAGGAAGGGACGACGCGGAGTGGGGGGAGAAGAGGGGAAAGGTTGCGGGGAGAGGAGAAAGGGACAGAGGGAGAGCCAGCCAGAGGCCAGGGACCGGAGGGGCCACTCCTCGTGCGGGCGCCTTTTCAGCACCTTTGGCCCTCTTGACGCTGGGAAGAACGAACCTGTCCCGAGCTGGGCGACACACAGCTGCCCCCTTCTGGGTCCTCGGTTGTGTGCCATTGAGCCACCAGGGGGCGGCGCGACCCTGTGCTCTCCCAGCGGATCTGTCTCTGCGTTGGGGCACGAGTGACCTGTCGCCTCTGATGGGTCCTTAGGCGAAGCCTTCTGCCCTCTCCCGGAGGCCTCCCTGAGTGGCAGGACTGGGCGTAGGATGGCTCCTCTCACCCATATCCTGAATAGAAGGAACCTTCTAACATTCACCGCGTTGAGCAGGGCGCCCTGGGACCCTGAAGCAGTTTAATGCCCAAGGACTGGGTCAGCCGACCTGGGGCTGGCCAGCGTTCACTGAAGATACCGAAAGCTTTGATAAACACGACTTCGCAGGCAGAGTAGCATCCGGGCCTTCTTGTCTTCGTGAAAGAACACAGGCAGAGTCTATTCTGGGATGTCCCCCCACGTGAAGATTCTGCATGTGGTGTGCAGGCTGAGGATGCCAGCCGAGGTCGCTGGGGATCAATGTCATAAGGCCATGTGTCAACTCTCCCTGGTCCTTGCCATTGTCTGACGCACTGCCCCCCATCTCCTGGTCACACAAGTATCCTTTTCTCAGCTCAAAGTCTGCTCCTACCTATATTGAATGAGAAAATAAAACACAGCCCAATACCCCTGACAGCAAATCCTGCCACCCAGGAGAGGCATGCTTGGTGGTGGCATTCTATTGATTATTAGCCTCAGTTTCTATCAGGATTACTTGCAGGTGGCTTTTCATCAAAGCGTTCCCCCGTTAACTTCATTGTGAGGAGAATGTATGTGCTGGCATGGCATGTGCCAAAGTGCATGGATAATTCTGATATCCATATCTGTGTTGCCTGAAGAAAGTATCACTAGAGCGTTTTTTCCCATATCAGGTATGGTAACTCAGTGTGGATACTCGCCCTTGTGGGTATGTCTATGCATCACTGTAAGCAAATGCCACTAGGTACCTGTGTCGTTGGATAACCATTGCTTTATGCAGTTCTTTGTGCATCCTCTATGTGTGGGTGTCACTAGGCACAGATCATCATCTCTTTGGTTTATCAACATGTGTTGAGAGCACCTATTGTATGTGTGCTGTTGTCATACATGCCTGCCCTGATGAAAACTAGTGCAGGTCCTGTGATGTATTTGTGTTGCATCAAACACATCTCTGTGGTCTCCGTTGTGGGACACAGCCATTGTCTCCATGTCATTGAGAGTGTGTGCTGGCAAAAGCTTGTGACACAAATGGAACGAAGCTGATCTGCCCCAGAAGCAAAGGCAGCAATGACCTTCTTTTTCCAATTATATCCTGGTCAGAGGTGAGCGACCTCTCCCCACCGAGGCCACTTCTTGTCATGCAAACTGAGCAGAAGGATGGAGATTAGAGGAATGTGACTGAGTCACGTGTGAAAACAATCAGCTATCAGGGGGCCTGATCAATGCCCCAGATTACAGATGAGCCCAGGGCAAGTGGTCACTTTGGAGTTGTTCCCAAGAAGGGGGAAACACGAAGTACAAAGCCACACACATGTCACACACTGCAAGATACTTAAACAGACGGGGGTCGGAGAGGAAGTGGGTTACCAAGAGCTGGACAAACCAATGGACAGCCTCTCTCAATGAGTGGGCAACTATTACTGCTTTTGCTGAAGACACAACCTTTATTCAGCCGGTAGCTGTAGCACGAAGTGTAAAAGCTGGTGTTGAGTGCTTTCTATTTTAAGTCTGGAGAGTTAGGATTCTAAGTGGGTCACAGGAGACAGTGTGGGAATTTGTAGGAAATTCTTGTGTCAGGAACGGGAGCAATAAAGGGCTTGTGTTGAGGGGGTGACAAAAGGCTTTGGTTTGCTGGGGGCTGGGGGGAGATATGCAGCAGAAGGGCTCCTGAGACAGGAGCGCATGTCCACAGCACAACTTGGAACCAGACTGTGGAGTGAGGGAGCTCAGCTTCTGAAGGGCAAGGTCAGCTGCAGCCAATATAGGCTCCAGAATAACAAGTAGAACCGAGCTGGGGAAGCTTGAGTCTCCCCGGGACCTCATGAAGATTGACTTGACTTTGAACTGAGGTGGGGGTAGGCATATGGAGGATAGAAGAATCAGCTGCTGGGAAGCTGGGCGTGGTGGCACAGCCTGTAATCTCAGGACTCCATGAGGCCAAGGCAGGAAAATTGAAAGCTGAAGCCCCGCCTGGACAATTTAGCAACGTAGGGAGACTGTGTCTCTCAAAAAAGAAAAAAGAAGTTGCATATATCACTCAGTGAGAGGACCCAGGGTTCAATCCCCAGTGAAGAAGAAGAGGAGAACAACAACAACAACAACAACAACAACAACAACAACAACAACAACAACAACAACAGAACCAGCTGTTGGACCGAGCCTGAGCCTGGGCCAGCACCCACCTACAGGGTCTAGGGAAAAGTGTCTGGAAAGGTTAAGGACCTAGCCAGATCTGGCTCTGGTGCCAGCTGATCCTGCCTCTGACCAGCAGTTCATGTGGCTGAGTCTACAAATCAACCAGCCAAGGTCAAGGTCAGGAAAAGTACCATATCTTCTGGGCCAGGGGGCTGTGGCAGGCTGTCCTCTGAGGCCTTGCATTGTTCCTGAAGTTCTTGGGTACATATTTATGGGAATCCCACTTCACTTACCCTGTAAGAGTGTAATGGTGGGCAAGGATGTCCTTAGGGAGATTACAGCCCAATATAGAATAAAGAATTTGAAGGAGTTTAAAGTCTATATAAGGCTTCTTCCCACCTTGGAAAAAGTAGTGTTACATAACAGCCTACTGCCTGGATTGAAATCCCAACTGTGCCATTACCAGCCTGAGTTTGTGAATTCTCAGGCCCTCCCTTCCTCCATTTGTAGAGTAGGTGCACCTGCCTCTTAGGAGCATTGTACAAATTTTAGATAAAGTCCGTGAGGTCAGCACCTGACCATGATAACCATCTAGTCTCGCCTCAGTTTTCTTCAACAGCCTTTGGAAAAGTCCTATATTTGTGCCTGCAGAAATAAGAGGAACAAGGACTGTTTGCATCTAGGACAAGATAAAGGGGTGGACATAAGACCCTGAGAGCTGGAGGGTAGGATGGAGGAGGGAAAGAGGAGCCTTTTGCAATCGGGGGAAGTCTTGTGAACTTTGTAGGTCAAAAGGCGCTCTAGGTAAAGCTCAGCACAGATAGATTCAGTGAGGCTTACTGCCCTTGCTCGTCTGGAGGGCACCCCCTGCTGGGGCCACTAAGCCCTAAACATCCAGAGGGACTGCATAAGGAGACTTAGCCAGTGCCACAGAATAATCCTCACCTTTGCTTTCCTAGGACGGGCCTCACCAAGCTTGCCTTTCTACCACTTGACCTCGGCTACAGCAGCCCCCTCTGCTGGCCTCCCTAACACTAGAGCCCAGTTTGGCTGCCACCTGTCTCCATCCCTTCTAGTGGGCACTCAGATGAGATGATAGATCACAACAGGCCCGTTCTGTAGCGTGGGAAATCAAGGGCTAGATCTCTGAACTAGGTCAACTTATTCAACTAGACTCCAGTAGCACTCAAGAGAGATCTGTGCAGGTGGCTTAGCAAAACGTCTAAGTTATAGGTTCTAGGAACAGGGTACTGAGTTTGAGTTTGAAGCCTGAGGTTATCAGTAGCTGGTGTAAAACTGGGCAAATCAACTTGTTTTGCCTCAATTTCCTCATCTGAAAAATGGGAACAATAATAGTATTATCTTGTGGGTTTGTTAGGAGGATGGAATAAGGCAGCATACTTTATAAAGCGTCTAGCACAGATTACTAAGTAAGTGACTAACCAGTTCTCCGAGAATTTGCCTAAAGAGAAACTTTCTGCTGTGGCAGGACTGGGGTTGTGTAGGGTTCTTAGCCTTGGAGTGTGGCTGCTAGGGACCTCACTGTCCCAAGTTTGTTTATTCAAATCTCAAAGCACAAAATGGCTGAACAGGGGCTGGCTGAATACTACTGCACTTAAAGGGCTTGCCTAGCAAGAGCGAGGCACTGAGTTCGACTCCCCAGCACCACATAAAATGGGTGTGGTGGTGCAGGCCTGTAATCCCAGCACTCTGGAGGCTGAGGCAGGAGGATTGTGAGAGTTTGAGGCCAGCCTGGGTTACCTGGTGAGTTCAGGACCAGCCTGAACTACAGAGCAAGTGAGACCCTGTCTCAAAAAAAAAAAAAAAAAGTAAAAAATGGCTGAGCAGCTACCAAAATCTGCTGCCTCTTTATAGGATGGGTGAGAGGGATGAAATAGGGGTGCCTTGGTTACAGTGCAGGGGACAAAGGGTTAAGGCAGATGGGAGAATTGGCATTGGAGTGGGTCACCCCCTCTGCTTTCATTGATTATTCTCCTCTCCAGGTGTTTTTGTGGCCTTTTTTCCCTTCCCTTGGGGTGGGAGTGGGGGCTGCTGGGTCCACTTCGGGCTTAGTTATTGTTTTAATTTTGGTGCTGGCTCCCTGGTGCCTGGAGTGGATAATGAAAGAGGAAAAGAGAGGTCAGGGTGGTGCCCAGGCAGCAGATTTCTGCCCGTCAGACTGGGCCAGGGCGGGTAGGGAAGTAGTGGTGGTGGGGGGTTAAGTTAATATCAATAAAGCACTGGAGTCTCAGAAGTGAGGAGCTGCAGAGCCAAGCACAATGCCTTTGTGTTTGGGGAGCCTGAAGGGCACTTTTTCTGTTTACAATGACTCCTCCGGGTGGGGCTGGACACGGGGTTGGGGTGTAGGGAGCACACCGGCTGGGTGGGCACGGCTCAGTAGCAGAGAAGTGACAAGATGAGACGGAGGGAGAAGCTGGGCAGAGGGGTAAGAGTGTCTCCACTGTCTCGTGGTCAGGCTGCTCTCTGGCTTTTTGTTTCCTCATTGTCCCACTGTGTGTCCAACCCCACAGGGTGACCTGTGTGGAGCACAGGCTATGAGTCTACCAGAGAAGAAAAACAAAAAGGAAGGAAGGAAGGAAGAGGGAAAAAGGAAGAGGCCAGAAAATTTGAGTTAAGTCATAAGCTTTGTTTTCAGAACTGAGTCCCCGACCATGTTCTGCTTATGAGCTGTGTGACTTTGGGCAAGTTACTGAATCTCCCTGAGTCTCAGTTTCCTCTTCTGTAAGAAGATGGCGCAAACAGTGATGCTGATCTTCCGGAGTCATTGACATTGTGCACAAGCCAGCCCAGGGCCTAGTGTGCAAGTGAACACAGAGTACATGCTGGCTATCTCTAATAAGCCTGTTTTCCTCAGCTGTGAAATGGGGGTAACAGTTGTAACTTCCCCATAGGGGTCTTATGGGGACCAAATTAGATAAAGCCTGTAACGTGCTTAGCACAATGCCTGGTACATAAATAAGCCCTCAATACAAGTCAGCTGTGGTTATTATATTATTTTTATTTTTATTATTCCCTGCTGTCTTGGAACTGGTGATTTAGTTGAGGGGACTGAGGCCAGGCCACTCCCTCTTTGGCCATCTAAAGTACTAAGCCCCTTTCATAGGGCTTTCTAAAACCCATGTCCACCTAGAGACGCTTCTGGTTCTTCCTTTGTAATCAGGAGATACGTAGAGTCCCCAGGACTGAGATGACTGTTGGACTTGCAAGAGAACGGACCTCCATGACCTTGATCCTCTGTGTCCCCAAGAGATATGTGTCAGTAATATGGATGTCCATGGGTGGCATGGCTGCCTCACTCTAACCCCACCCCTGAAGTTGAAGATGGTGGGCCACAGGAGGCCACTCACCTGTTTCCCTATCAGAGAATGTGGATCTCAGGAAACTCACTTTAATCTGCCCACCTCTGCCAAGTCCTCAGGACCAGGAGTGGGGTGAGACCCAGCAGACTAAGAGGGCAGTTAATGGTTCCCACTTGACCACCCACCCACCCCCCGCCCCAGCCCCAGTGGGCAGGCAGGCTGAGGGGATGAATGGAGTTGAGGGCGCGATTTTCACATTAACGGCAGCATATGTTGTGTTTATTGACACCGCAGGGTCGGTGCTTGTGGTGGTGGTGGGAGGGGGCGCCTGGGAGGCCACAAGCAGGAGGGGCGGGAAGAGAGGCAGAGGGGGAGGCTGCTGGCAGGGAGGGAAGCAGAGAGGGGAGCCTGGGGCCTGGGGGGAGGAGGCAGGAGCAATATTGTAGCAGGAGCACACCAGGTGCTCGCTGTCAGCCCGAACAAAAAGGAAGAGTCAGCAACTCTGGGGTGGGGTGGGGGGAGCGGGAACCACCGCCTGCTCCAGCCTTGCAGCAGCCTCTGCCCGTTAACCCCTGCTCTACTGAGCAGCTGCACTCGGGGGTGGGGTAGGGAAGATCTGGGGCTCTTCCCAGGCTTAAGAACCCCACCCCCACCCTCAGCTCTGGTCTCTTTAGAGACAACGCATCCCTTTAGTTTTCTGGGGGACAGTTATTTTTTCAACAGGACTTTCCCTTGCTCTCCTCCAAGCCTAAAGGAAAATGAGGCCCTCTCTCTGTTCTACTCTTTCCGGGAGGGAAGAGCTTAGGTGAAGCTGGGAAACCAGTGGCAGGAGTCAATGGCCCTGGGCTTCTGAGGGCAATTCAGCCGTGTGTGTGTGTGAAAACGGACTGAAAATGAGGGTGATGGGCCCTCCACTGGACATGGCCTGCAGAGACCTCCATACTGCCCTCTCTGAGGTGGCTGCAGATCCCTCCAGGAAGTCTCTGGCTTGGAGCAGTATAAACCGGAGGGAAGGGGACTCAGTCTGTTCTGTAGCAATGGATCTCAGTTGACTGAGAAGACTGGGGTCACTGGCTTTTCAGACCAGGAAGTTCTGGGGGCTCCTTCTGGAATACCCAGGGTGTTGCAGAGGGTAGACAGAAAATGGGCTCCCTCCTTGGGCCCACATTCCTGGAGGGCCTTCTGGCTGGGGAGCAGAGCTGCAGGTGTGTGTTCCTCTGGGTTGCTTTGGCTCTTCTAGAAAAGCCCTGAAGGAAGCAAAGTGCTTAGGGCTGCTTGGACTAGCCTCCAGCATTTCCACTGCTTGGGGAGTACCCCGAAAGTTGGAAGAGTGTGTGTGAAACACCTCTAAAGGAAGGAGGGGAGAGGGCCTTTAAACACAAGAAGTGAGGGGTAGAATTTCTACCTCCGCCTCTCCATGCCTGTCTTCTGGAAAGTCTGATGTGACATTCTGAAGCCTTTCATTTGAGCATTAACTTTTGTCTTTATTATTCCATTTGTATTTATCTTTTTTCTTTTTTTCTTTTTTTCCTGAGACAGTGCCTCACCTATAGCCCAGGCTGGTCCTGAACTCACTATGTAGCTTCAGCTGGCCTTGAACATACTGCAATCCTCCTGCCTTGGCCCCCAAGTGCTGGTATTACAGGAAGGCGCCACCACAGGACAGTTCATACTGTGCTGGGGAATCGAACTCTGGGCCTTGGGCTTGCAATATGCAAGCGCTCTATCCACTGATCTCGGCCGCCAGTCCAGGTTTTTGCTTTTTTGAAACAAGGTCTTGCAAATAATTCAGGATGGCCTTAAACGCTCAAAGTTACCCAGGCTGGTCTCAAACTCATGATCCTTCTGCCTCAGGCACGCTGAGAATGCAGGTGCGCGCTGACAGGCTGTTCGGGCTGTTCTAGAGACCATGCCTTGGTCGCTTGGAGGATCGCTCTGGTCGCCCCCTCGCACAGGGCCCTGGCCTCTCTTCCACGTCCCCATTCTCCGGTCCCCCCTAGGTCCGGCCGCCCGGGAGAATCCGGGTTCAGAGGCCTCGGCGGATCGGCCCGTCCCACCCTCCGGGCGGCACGCGACACCGGGCCTCCAGGCCTGTGCAGCGTCGCCGCGGAGGCCCCAGGACAGCCCAGCGGCTCGCGCCCTTCGCCCTCTCCGCCCGCCCGGCTCCTCCCTGGGCTCCAGGCCCGGTCCTCGCCCCCCTTCCGCCGCCCTCTCGCAGGGCTCCAGCTGCGCGCCGCGCGGTCCCCGGCTCGGCTCCAGCTCCTCAATGGCCCTACTCCCCCATTACCCTGATGTCGGCCCCTCTCCCCCTCGGCTTTATCGGCTCTCAGCCGGCTCCGCCGGGGTAATGAGGGCCCTCCTAATTACCATTGCAGAAACTCCACTTACATTAACAGCTCCATCCGAGGAGCGGCAACATCTGCTGCGCTCAGGCAGGCGCCCCTCCTCCGCCCCCGCGCCGCTCCCCGCCCCGCGCTGCTCCCCGTTCCCGGCCTCTCCCCCAGCCCTCGCTACCCTCTCCGGCGTCCCTATCCAATCCTCCCTTTCTCGTCCCTCTTTTCATGCCCTCCCACCACCCTGCCTGCTAGGTCTTTTTCGACGTCAGCATCCGGGATGAGGCAGATCCGCACTGGGACAGGGCCCCAGAGATAGGAATTGGAAACACTCAGAGGGGCCGAACCAGAACTCCAAGAGACCCATTAAACTCAGGATCCTAGAAATTCAGCCAGAGAACCCAAGAACAAATAGAAAACGGAAGCAGCGGAGCTTGTGAAAGAGTTGCAGTATGGAAGGGGGCAGACCGCCTCTGTGCGAGGGGCGCTGATGTCCACCAGGGCGCGAAGGTACGTGCGTGTGCGCCATGTATTTCGCATGCGCATTATTCAAGCACCATGTGTGAGTATGTGTGTGTGCATCAGCGTGTCTGTACTTTCAAAAGTATGTATCTGGGCGCATCTGTGAGTACATCTATTATGTATTTTCCGACATATGTACAATTAACATTTGTCTGCATGTATCTCTGTGCGAAGCATGTGTCTACTTACGCAAATACTTGTCTCTAATATATGCAATTTATTGTGTGCATCATGTAAGTGTGATGTACACATATATGACGGAGGGTCAGAGCTGTGTGTGCGCATGTGTGGATGCAGGTCGCCTCTGGGAGTGTTTGCATCTCTGCATGCATGCCTATGCATGTGTGTATCATCTGTGTAATTATTTGATGAGAGTGGGAGCATGTGTATGTTCCTACTCCGTGGGGGATGACAAGCAGTTGGGAAGACGCTGAGCCCATTTTATCTGAGGTTAACAGGGGTCAGGTTTCACTCCTGGAAGTCCCCCACCCGCCTCCCCACCCCATACAATTAAGCCTCAGTGTGGTGGAAAGACAGCCAGCAGACATTAAGAAAGGTCAACAATATTATCAGCTCCTAATCCAATTAGTTACTGTTTATTTGGGAATCCTGCTCTTGGTCAGCTTCTTGGGGAGAGGCCTGGGAGAGAGGAGGGCGTATGATAAGGATCAGATAAAAGAAACCCTGGAAGGTGCCAGGGTTTGGGGAGGGGATAGGTCCCCAAATCACTATCAGATAAGATACCTCTCACTGGTTGCTTAGAGCTGAGCAGCTCTGGAGATGGACCTGCCCTTTAACAGGAGGGACAACAACTGGGTTTCGTCTCCAGAGGTTGGGGTGTAGGAGATCATCTCCTGTACCCTGAGAGGCTTTCTGCCCCTTTCCAGCACTAGGATCCCTAAGAGGGGCCCTGGGAATGGGCAGGCTGCCTCAGGGCTGTGCCCGCTTCCCCTGGGGCGAGAGAGTGAGAGGAGGCCATGTTGGTAAATGCACTATTAGCTTTTGAAGCCACTTCATTAATCCTGCCCTCTATTTTATTCCCTCTCTTCTCTTCACACATGTTTTTCTGAGCAGAAGCAGGACCTCTACTCCCTCTCAGGCTAGAATAGGAAGGGACCCTAGCTTAGCCCCATACCTCCCCTGGTCTGCCCTTCTGATTACAGAAAGCAGTAGAGACAACTAGACTTACAGTCTTGGAGAGAAAGCAGCCACATGGGCCAGAGGGCTGGCTAGAAGCGGAATAGGTGAGATGGCCATGGTCCTGCTCTGACCTCTGACCTCTCAACAATGGATAATAGCCTAAGGTATCCAGGGTGCGGAGGGGGTTAACAGGAAGAAGAGAACTGGCTTCTCGGGCCAGGTGCCAGGACGCACCCTCTACCCACAGGTCAGCAGTCTGCCAGGTCAGGAACTGACCATACCCACATGTAGCTCTGGTTGGGTCAGGATGACAAGCATAGCCATATTTCTTAAAGAACCAAACCTGGGGCAACTTTGCTTGTTCTTGAGGTGAAGAGCATAGGTCAGAACCCCCAGGGATTAGGCTGCCTGTTTTTTCAGCCCTCGGGCCCCTCCTCTCCACTCTGAAATCCATGGTCTGCTTTCTTCTCCCCGCCCTTTCCATGCCTGTATTCAGGAACTCTCTCTCTTTCTCTACCTGTCTCTTTTTCTGTCTTTCTCTCCCCCCAATCTCCCCTTCTCTCTCTTACTTCTGAACCTGCCCCTCAGACTCTAAGCCAGAGGTGAGCAGATTAGAAGGACAACTGGCAGTGATCACTGCTACAGAGGATATAAGTACTTTACAGAAGTCTTCCCTGAAACACGTTTCCCTTTACTACCCACAGAAAGACAATGGTTATACCCTAAATCATTACACCAGGAATTCTCACTTTTAGCTAACTACTGAAATGGCTCAGAGTGGGGCCTCGTTGTGCAGCCCTATAATCCTTGCCCTTTGGAAGGCCAAGGCAGGGGGATCATAAGTTTAAGGCCCGCAGCTTAGCAATTTAGGGAGACCCTGTCGCAAAAAAAAAAAAAAAAAAAAAAAGGCTGAGGGAATGTAGCCCAGTGTGATGGCCTTGGACTCAATCTCCAGTACCACAGCACAACCCCCCCCCCCAAAAAAAAAAAACAGAGAAGCTCTTAAAAGATGTATGTGCCCATGTTCCACCCCCAGATCAAACCAACCTGAATCTCCAGGGCTAGAACCCTGGAATCATAAATTTATAAAGATTTATAAAGCTCTACAGATGATAGCCATGGTTAAAAAATTCTATCAATAATTCTCTCACTTAGCCAAGACAGTATTATTATCTCCATTTTATAGATGAGAAGGAAACAGAGGTTCAATTTAATTAAAGGTGGCTACTTTCTTCTTTTCTTATTTCCTTCCTTCCTTCCCTTTCCCTTCTTTTGCTTCCTTCCCCCCTCTGTCTCTTCTCCCCTTTCCTTCCTTCCTTCTGCTTAAGTGAAGGTCTTTCTTTCTTTCCTTCTTGTTTTTTGAGACAGGGTCTCGCTCTGTAGGTCTAGGCTGTTCCTGAACTCATGTAGCCTAGGCTGGCCTTGAACACACAGCAATCCTCCTGCCTCGGCCTCCTGAATGCTGGGATTACAGGAGTGCACCGCTCTGCTGTTCCTCCAGCCCAACTTGCTAACAATCCCTTACTGAGCTCTTACTCAGGCACTATAGAACATCCTGAGCTAGAACAAGACAAAGCTCTTTCTCCTGTTTTAGTTATTAATTGCTGTGACAGAATACCCACCATCCACAATTGAAGGGAGTAAAGATTTATTTAGCTCACAGATTCAGAAGGTCTCACAAAATTCACTTATAGGCAGCCAGCAATGGTGGAAGTACTTGACAGAGGCTGGAGAGCTGCTCAGCCCACTGCAAACAGAAGCCAAGTGAAATAGGAGCCCGGTGAGTCTGGAGACTCTTGCAAGGCCAGAGCTCTACCAGGAAGAAGCTGTCATAATATTTCTTCTTCTTTTCTTGAATTATTTCAAGCTGCCTGTTGCCCCCACTCCCCCCAGTACCCTTCCCTCACTTCCTAGTCCATAAGTCAGCAACACACACCTGAAATCTCTGCCCTGGGAACCCCCAGTCCAACAAATTGACACAAGCTTTCCAGCCAGGATCTACTTCCCAATAACACATAGTTCCAAAGGTACAAGGCAGATTAGAAGGACATTGGCAGTGTTCCCTGCTACAGAGGGTCTAAGTATGTCAAGATCCAAGGCACAGCAGGAGAGAGGTAACATGACATATTTGGACAAACGAGGCCTGTGGTGCCATACAGTCCTGCATTTGTATTCTGGTTCTACTACTTATCATCCATGTCACCTTTTCAACTCATTATAAGAGTCTCACTTATAAATGTAGAAATAATAATACCTACTTTCAGGGGCTAGGGAGGTAGCTTGATGGTAAAGCACGTGCTTAGCATGTGCAAGGCCGTAGGTTTTATCTTCAGCACCAAGAGAAATTAAAGGAAAAATCAATAATGCCACTTTCAAAGGGAGGGAGCAAAGGAGAGAAAAGTACCTACTTTCTGGAGTTGTGGGGATTAGAAACAATGGATACTAAATTCCTAGTGCCGTAACTAATCAATAAGTGATTAAATATATCACTACCATTAGTATGAAATACTAGGAAATAATTATACCACTTGCTAAAATGTCTAAAATTAAAAAGGCTAACAATACTGGAGCAATTACAACTAACAGGCATTGGTGAGAGAGTAAGATAGTATTAATAGAGTCACTTGGGACAAATATTTGGCACTACTATCAAAGATACACACGTATGTTCTCCACCTTAGCAAATCTGTCCCTAGGTATTACTCACGAGAAATGAAAGCTTGTGTTCAGCAAAAGACATGTACAACAATGCTCACAGCAGTTGATTTGATAATTACTCCAACCTGGGATAGCCTCATTTGCCCATCAGTAATAAAATGAATGTATACATTTTGGTATATTTCACAGTGGAATATGACACAGCAAGGATAAGTCATAAAGAATGGGAAAATATAATAATATAGGGCAATCCCACAGGGGAAATTAATTGTACCCAAAAGAGTATATATACATATACATATATATATACCGTATGATTTATTTATATGTTTCAATAACAAGTAAAATTAATCTATGTTGATATAAGTTAGAACAAGAAGCACAAAGGATCCTCTGGGTTACTGGAAATATGTAAGTCTTAATCTGGTTAGAGGTGACGGTGTGTATGTGTGTATATGTGTATGTTTGTGTGTGTCTGTGTATGTATGTGTGTGCATGTAGAAATTCACTTAAAATTTAAGGTTACTATACTTAATGGTATATAAGTTATGCTTGAATTTAAGAAAACTATTACGCTATCAGGCAGCCTAAGACTGATATGCCCTGAAAAGAGTTGGAAGTTGTGTGGAACTCAAAGGAGGGATGTACTCACTGGTGGGCCCTGTGTTAGAGAGGGTGCTCAGGGCATATTCGGTAAGAAGAGGCCATTACTGAGACACCACAGGAAAGGCAGGATCCCAAGAAAGATGAGAAAGGCAGAGAAAGATGTTGGGCAGAAGGAGTTATCCAGTTGGGTGCGTTGCATGAAGGGTGGCTAAGGAAAGAGGGCCTCAGAGGCATGTTTGAGGTCAGCTCAGTAAGACTCTTCCTGAGTGCCAGCCAAGAGGTTTGTATGTAACTCGGTGCCACAGTTTTCAGCAGGGTGGGAACATAACAGGATTATTTAAGTGACTCATACAGCAGCTAGTGGATTGGCGGTTAGGCTGCAGCAATGATCTGGCAAGAGGATCCATGGGCTGGCTGTAGCTGCCAGGGCTCTGGCATCCTTGGCCAGAACAATGCGGTGGGAAGAGCACAAGGAGAGGCTCTGGTGGGAGCTTGGTCCTCAGGGAAAGGTGGCTCCTCCCAGGCCCCTGCCCCTGCAGGAGCTGCTGGCTGTGCTCCACACACTGCTCTGGCCCTGCCTGCAGGCTGCTGGAAGCTGGACACCGGAAAGAGCATCTCTGTACTTCCTCCTGCTTCCAGCAGGGTCAGCAGTCTCCTGGGGACAGGGGAGATGAGTAACAAATACGGGTGAAGCGGAGGATAGGGGTCACGGGCAACTGACTGAGGAGAGAGAAGAGCGGAAGGCAGCGTCATCGCCTGAGTCGGCCTCGCTCTTGCACCACTTCCCAGCTGTGTAATCTTGGCAAGTTCTTCTGTTCCTGGATGCTTTGATAAGCGGAGATAATGCCAGTACCTGTTTCCCAGAGTTATGAAGGTGCAGGGAAACAAAGTACCCAGAGTATCTGAAAGAGTGGCACTCTAGAAATGTTAGCAATTTTCATAATTGCCTCTGAGTGGTAGGTATAAAGGTTTTCCTCCGCTGTCGCCTCCTCCTTCTGCGGTGCTGGGACTGAGCGCAGGGCCGTCCCACTGAGCTCTAGCCCCTACTTAGTGTATAGTCTTGATTTTGAGACAGGGTCTCATTAAATCACTTAGTCGGTCAGGTGGGGCACAGGCTTGCCATCCTTTCTCAGCCTCCTGTAGTGCTGGAATCCCAGGCCTTCACCACCAGACCCAGCTTCTCCAGCTTCTACATACTCATTTATTTCTTCCTATTTTCTATGAGCATGGGTGACTCTGCTAAACAGGAGAAAATAAATTGAAGGAGGGAAGAAAAAAAGGAAGCTGATGATAGAAACATGCTGGAAGGAATAGCCAAGTAAATATTCAGAAGTATTTCTGCAGCCCCAGAACATTAAGAAGGGACTGTGCCCCCAAGCCCAGGTAGGGAGCAAGACTGGGTTTAAATCTGAAAGGATAGAAGAGGTGGTGGGAGATGAGGTAGCTCTACATTTTTTTTTTTTTTTTTTGAGACAGGGTCTCGCTCTGTGGTCCAGGCTGGTCCTGAATTCACTTCAGAGCCCAGGCTGGCCTTGGACTCACAGCAACCCTCCTGTCTCAGCCTCCCGAGTGCTGGGACGAGTGCTGGGATTACAGGCGTGCGCCACCACGCCCAGCTTATGTGGCACTGGGGAATCGAACTTGGGTACTTAGCGCTTGGCTTAGTGCTTGCTCAAGCGCTTTAACCGCTGAGCCATTCCTCTAGCCCTCTACATTTTTTTAATGATACTGAGTAAACACGGAGAGTACTAAGATACATCCCCAACTTTGTGTTATTGTGAGACATATTTTCACTACATTGCCTAGGGTTGCTTCACACTTACAATTCTCCTGCCTCAGCCTCCCACGTAGCTAGGACTAAAGGGGTACACCAACTGTGCCTGACTTGATCCAATGGCTCCAATAAAATGTCATCATTCTAGGACAGAAGATAGTGTGGGAGAGACTCGGTGTTTCATGGGGACCAATTTTGTGTCATCTCATGACCTCCTTGGATTATTTGTGTGGAGAGCTATCAAGGCACCAAGCAAGCCTGGCTTCTTATTGCAAAAACACAGATTAATTATGGAAATAGGTAGCTTGTTTTCAGTTGCAGAGTGATTGGAGGAATCCCTCTCTAATTCCCCATTCTGCGTGGAACATTGGATGCCTAATGTTAAATGGTTGCCCGCATCACATCTCCACTGCATCCTTAGTTCCAACTTATCACCATGCTTCCCTATTTCCTTTTGCAACGTTGGGATTACAAATGAAAATGAAGAGTTAAAGTGAAGCAGAAAAGCAGTGATTTTTTTCAACAAGTCTTTCACCCTCGATCTTTGCCAAAAGGTTGAAAAACAATCAACAAATCCTTTAATAAATCTAAATTGTTTGTTTGTTTGTTTTGAGACAAGGTCTCATTCTGTAGCCCAGGACAGTCTGCCTGCCTCAGCCTCCCAAATGCTGCAATTACAGGTGTGTGCCACCATGCCCAGCTTTTATGTGGTGTTGGGGAATCGAACTCCAGCACTTAGCATTTGCGAGGCAAGCTCTTTAATCTTTGAGCTATTCCGCCAACCCCAATAAATCTAAATTTGAAAAAAGTCATCATTCATCTAGGGCTTATTAGGTGACAGAGTTTTATATGTTACTAGTGATCATTGCCACAACCATAAAGGGTAAATTTTATTAGTTCAATTATGACTCCACTCTGAGAAGTAGCTTCCCTGAAGTCCTCTGCAAAGGTGAGATTGGAGTCCCATGTTGAGATGACATTTTTCTGCTAACCTCGCAGGCTATTTTTCACAGGTGAGATACAGACAATATTTCCAAGAGAGTGAAGACTGGACTCAGGTGCTCAGGCTTGAACCTCCTACCGTAGGCAGGCCAGGGCTGGGCTACTGGGCTGCTGGGCTGGGCCCTCCCTTGTCTCATCTCTTCTTCTCCTCCAGGTTATTGGTGGGGGGCGGGGGGACTGCCAGTGCCCAGATTTGTCCCCGGACCTCTTCCCTGAAGGTAAGCACCAGGCATGGGTCCCTGCCCCCAGCCCAGGCACATTCTGTCCTCCTCTCTCACATGGGCTGCTGACGCCGTTCCCTCCCTGCCTGCCGGCATCATCCATCAGCAGCACTTTAAGCTCTGCCGCAGCTCCTCGAAGTTGCTAAATCCCCTATTTGGTTTAGTTCCACTCCAGCTCCCCCTGCACGAAGAGACCCGATGGGACCAGGGAAATTATACACGTAATAAAGAGCGGGTTTGCTCTGATAATTCTGATAATGACACACGCCTCTCCACTTCCCATGTCCACACGTGGCCATACATACACGCACATGTCATACCCCACACCTCCCCATCCACACACTCACCCAGACATGCTTGCACCTGCTGGCACACAGCTTGCACGAGCACGCTCCCCAGACCACTGTCCTACTCGCCCCCTAAGAGATACACCTAACTCTCCGGAAATTCTCTGGTCACCCAGCCAGATCCCTCAGTACTTGGGGCATTGTCTATCATGGCCATTTACCAGCTGTGTCCTAAGAGTCTCTGGAGCCCATTAGATCATGAGAGTGAACAGTGCCTGGGCGGTTCACTGTGTAACCAAGCACAGGGCACACAGTGGTTTCTCGGTAACCTTGTTGAGTAGATGACTGAGTGAAGGAATTATCTCCTTAGAGAGACAGATGTGCGGTACGTGATGGCGCATCTCCTGTCCCTACCCACCCACACATCACCCCTCTGAACTGCCTTTCACCTAGATACACACAGAGCGCACTGTAGAGGCATTCACCTCATGACACACTCGTGACACCCGGGGATAGGTGCGTGGGGTTCTCCTGGAGGACAAGGGTGAGCAAGCATGCACAGAGCATGGGCGAGCGTGGGTGGGTGGGCTGTGTGATGAGGGTGTGTGAGTGACTGCATTAATGTGCAATGTGATGAGTGTGTAAGTGTGTGAATAAGAGCTGAGTGAATGTGTGGGAGTGGAAATAAGTGAGTGTAGGTGTCTGAGTGTGTCTGAGTGTGTATGGATGTATCCACATGCGTATGTGCACAGAAGCCTTCGTTCTCCAAACTCACCTTGTTCTCCACACTCTTAAAAATATTGGAACCTAGATGTGAGGGTACACACTTGTAACCCCAGCTCCTGGGGAGGCTGAGACAGGAGGATAGTAGACTGAAGCACAGCCTGGGCAATTCAGTGATTTAGTGAGAACCTGTCTCAAAAACAAAACAAAACAAAGGCTGGGGACATAGCTCAGTCCCACAGCCTTGTTTTCAATTCCCAGTACTGCAAAAAATAAAATTAAAAAGGGGGGCTAGGGGAATAAGCATAGCAGTTAGACGGCTTGCTTAGCAATCCAAAGCCCTGAGTCCAATTCCCCAGCACCACATAAGCAAGGGGTGGTGGCTCACACCTAATATTCCAGCACTCAGAAGGCTGAGGCAGGAGGATTACCGTGAGTTCAAGGCTAGCCTGGGCTACATAGTGAGTTCAGGATCAGCTTTAACTACAGAGCAAGACCCTGTTTCAAAAAAAAAAAAATTAAAAAGGGCTAGAGATGAGGCTTAGCGTGAAGGCCTTGTGTTCAAAAATCAATACTAAAAAAGTTTTTTTTTTTTATTTGTTTCTTGATCAGCTCTACTTCCATCCTCTGGTCAACAGTCCAGTCCAGCCAGCTTCCAGCCCACATCCAGGGGATGCCTAAATCATACATGGCAGTGTCTGCCCGCTGATGACAGGTGAGCTGGGCCTTCCGGGCCATCCAGGCTTACCCGTCACCCAGATGCCTGCCGCCTCTCTGCTTCCAAGCTCTGGCCACTGTGACTCTGCGCTCTCTCCCTGACCCTGTTCTCTCTCCTGGTGTCTTGCTCCAGCCTCACTGTCCCGCCTGCCTCCAGTCACCATCCTCAGCTCCCTTTGGTCCACCCATGGCCGGGCTTCCACCAAGGCCCAGTCCTGCAAAGCCTTTTTTCTAGGAGACCATTTTCCCAAGGTGGAGCCCTCTTCTGGGCAAATTCTGCCAGCACAGCAGCTTTATGCCTCAGGCTTCTAAGTTCCATCCACCAGTCCTCCTTCTAGTGTCAGCCCTTCCGCCCGCACCATTCGTGGGTCCTCTCTGTGTCCCATTCGGTCATAGAGTTCCCTTTGCTCTAACCGTCAACCTACCCTTAGTCCCATTCTATGACCACCTCTCCCCCTTGCTGTTCCTTCGCACTGTCCCAGGCCTCCCGGACCCTCTTGACCACTGCCTTTAGACAGGCTTCCAGTCCCTGGCACCTGGAGGGCTCTGGGGCTGCCCCAGAGAAAGCGATTCACAATCAGCCCTCACTGGTCCCCTACCTCACAGCCAGGCCCAGGGCACTCTTCTCACCTAGGATAAAGGTCCATGCCTTCTACAGTGCGCCGGGCTTCTGGGGACTTCCTCCTCTTCTTACCTCCCAGCCCACCACCTTCCTTACACTCCCTGAGAGCCAGCCTATAAGGACCTTCATGGTCTGGCTACTCCTGGGACCTCTCAGGCCTCCTCTGCATGCCACGGGGCTTTGGGTCCTGCCTACAGTCTGCAATGTTTCTCCCTCTTCTCTTCAGCCATTTATCTCTTTCTCATCCTTTCAACATCAGCCTAGATAGTACTTTCTTCTAACAGCCCTGCCTCAACTCTAAAGCACACTAGTCTCCTACTGTATGTGCTCACGGCATCAGGAGCACCTCCGACCACGGACCTGGTACACTTCCAGTTTCAGATGAAAGTGATTACGTCAGTTCACACCTGGCTCACATGCTGGGACTGTAGGGTGAAGAGTGTGTTTCTGTGCATCACTGAAGCCAGGGCAATGCCATGTCTGGTACATCAGGGTCATTCGTAAATATTTGAAAGGTGGGTCAATTAATCAGCAGTCTCAGGCTGGACAAGAAGAGAATTTTCATCAAAATCAGATGCTGCCTGCTCAAGATTTGAGTCTTTTCTTACTTCCTGTGGCTCCCTGTGGCCTAAGTTCTGTGAGAGTTCATAGGAAGTCCTTAATATGAACTATGACTTCAATCTAAAGTTTTTTACTTGGGTTTCTCAGTCTTTTCGAATTTCTTTTCTTTTTTAAATCACTACTATTTCCTTATACCAGACACGCTCAGCAGCCCATAAACACACCTTGATTAGTCTGACTTTCATGCTATTCTCTCTCCCTGGAAGAGCTCTCCTTTCCTCATTATCTTCTCTTAAATTCTATTTTTTCCCAGTTCATATACAAAGCCTTCTCTCACATTCAGCCCTTTCTGACTTCCGTGTGTGTGTGTGTGTGTGTGTGTGTGTGTGTGTGTGTGTGTATGGTGGTGGGGTTTATACCTACAGCCTTCATATTGAACTACATCTCCAGCTCTTTTTTCTTTTATTTATTTATTTGAAGTAGTATCTCTCTCTGTAGTCTAGGCTGATCCTGAACTCACTATGGAGCCTAGACTGGCCTTGAACTCAGATAATCCTCCTGCCTCAGCCTTCTGAGTACTGGGATTACAGGCATGTGCCACCATACTCAGCTTATGTGGTGCTAGGGAATTAAACCCAGGGCCTTGTGTGTGCTAGATAAGTACTTTAACCACTGAGCTGTGCCCAAGTCCCCTATTTTTATTGTGGAAAACAGCTATGCTCACCACTGTGCCAACAATACTACATTAAATTGTATTTTGAGGCAAGACCTAAGTTATTAAGTTGCCCAGGCCAGTCTTGAACTTGCAGTCTTCTTGCCACAGCCTCCCAGAGTGCTGGTATTATAGGCCCACGCCACCACACCTGTTGACATATATGCTTTGCATATATAGAATATCAGAAACTGCTAACTTTGCTTGTTTGTTTTTGTAGTGCTAGAGACTAAACTCAGAGCCTTGCACAGGCTGGGCAACCACCCAACCGTGGCCCTACATCCTGAGTCCCATGATGGTTATCCTTGGGAAGACCACAGAGCACTGGGTCAATGGAGTCTGAGCAGCCTTGACAATCACAGTTTCTAAACTCTAGCGTCAAGTCCAGCTTTACAATCTATGCCGTGTACATCACCTGTGTTACTTGATATTTTTATTTAAATCAAGACACTCTTTTTACTTAAGTATATTTATAGGATTACTTTTGAGCACTACAGTGACAGCAAAACCAACTATCTCTTGCCAAAAAAAAAAGAGAGAGAGAAAGTAATTAGAGGAGTAAGTAAAGTAAACCCAAAGTTTCTGTACCTCACTGGACACTACTGTCTGCTGACAGCTCTTGAGGTTGAGGCCCCATCCTTTGTTGAGAAGGGAAAGAAGAGGGAAGTATGCTAGAGCGGGGTTGAAGACACTCTGGCACCAAACTGAGATGTTCATGTGGATAAAAGTGGAAAACTCGAACAATCGTCACAGCCCAAGTGAGCAAGGAAGGACCCAAGGCCTTGCTCCAGGCTACACCCCAACACCTTCTCTTTCTTTCTTTCAGGAAGGTCTTGCTACATTTTCCCAGACTGGCTTCCAACTTGCAGTCCTACAGGGATGTGTAACTGTGTCTTACTCTGATGATTTTTTTTTATTGTGGTGAAATACACACAACTATACAATTTTACCATATTAACCTTTTTTTCTTTTTGTAGTACTGGGGACTGAACCAAGGGCCTTACACATTCCAGGCAAACACAGTACCACTGAGCTACATTCCCATTCCTTTTTTTTTTTTTTTTTTTGAGATACAGTCTCACTGTGTAGTCCAGGCTGATCCTGAGCTCACGATGTCGCTCAGGCTAGCCTTGAACTCACAACAATCCTCCCATCTCAGCCTGCTGAGTGCTGAGATTATAGGCATGTGCTACCATGCCTTGTTGATGTGGTATGGGGAAACTGAACTCAGGACCTTGCTAGGCAAGTATTTTAACCACTGTGCCATTCCTCTAGCTCCCTCCCCATTCCTTTTTTAAATTTTTGATTTGAGATAGGGTTTCATTAGGTTGCTAGGCTGACCTCAATCTTGTGATCTTCTTGCTTTAGCCATCAAGTAGGTGGGATTATAGATGCTCACCACCACTCCTGGCTGAACAATTTTTAAACACATAGTTTAATGGCGTTAATTACATTCACACGGTTGTGCAGCCATCACTACCATCCATCTCCAGGATTCTTTCCATCTTTCCAAACTGAGGCTCTGTACCCGTGAAATGATAATGTCCACTCTGTTCTGTATCTCTGCCCCTGGTATCTACCACTCTACTTTGGTCTATATGAATTTGACTATTCTAGCTACCTGACATAAGGCTTTGTCCTTTTCTGACTGGCTTATTTTACTTAGCATAATGTCCTTAAGATTCATCCATACTGCAGCATGTTTCATATTTTTAAGACTGAATAATATTCCATTGTGTGTGTATACCACATTGTGTGCATCTAACCTCTTGCTGGGTACTTGGGTTGCCTCTACCTTTTGGCTACTGCAAACAATGCCACTATGCTCAGGGATGTAAGGAAAGCGGTATTTTTAAAAATCATAGCCTGAGATAATCTGACACAATGGAACATTATATTATAGTCAAAATAAATTTATGTGATATGCAATAACATGGATGACTCTTAGCAATTAATATTATGTGAAACAATAAATACTTTCCTATATAACCTGATGCCATTTTAATACATTTTAAAACAGCTAAATTTAAAATATGATTAAAAATAAGTGTAGCCAGCCGCAGTGGTGCATGCCTGCAATCCTAGCACTCTGGGAGGCTGGGACAGGAAGACTGCAAATTAAAGCCCAGTTTGAGTGACTTAGGGAGATTCTTTCTCAAAATAACAAGTAAAATGGTGCAGGGATGTGGCTCAGTATGAAGGTCCTGAGTTTAATTCTAGGAACAACAACAACAAAAAGGTATAGATGCAATAAAAGTATACTAACGTGACATAGGGAGTGATGGGTATGGGGTTCAGAATGCAGTTCCCTCAGATCAGGGTCAGGGAATTGGATGTGGATGGGAGACTGTTAGGTTAACTGTCAATTATTATTAATATCTGAGATTTTGTTTTGGGTGATAAATTCATGGAGTGCTTACAGTCTCTCTCTCTCTCTCTCTCTCTCACTCTCTCTCTCTCTCTCTCTCTCTCTCTCTCTATCATGTTGCAGTACTGAGGATTGAATCTATGGCTTTTGAACAGAGCTAAATCTCCAGCATTTTATTCTACTTTACTTTTTAAATTTTTGCAACAGGGTGGCTGGAGGAATAGTGTAGTGGTTAGAGCACTTGCCTAGAAAGCACAAGGCTTTAAGCTCAATTCCCCAGTACCACATAAGCCAGGAGTGGTGACACACTCCTGTAATCTCAGCACTCAGGAGGCTGAGGCAGGATTGCTGTGAGTTCAAGGCCAGACTGGTCTATATAATGTGTTCAGGACCAGCCTGGATGCAAAAATTTTGGACCCTGTCTCAAAAAATATTTTTTTCTTTTTCTTGGTAATAGGGTCACTCTAAGTCACTGTGTTGCTGAACTCGAATTTTCTATCCTCTTTCCTCAGCCTCCCAGGGTGTGGATATTGAGGGCCTGACCACCATGCCTAGTGCTCACAATATTATTTTTAAGCAACTAATCAAGCAAACTTACTATATATAATAAAACGTTCTGTTGTGTGTCATGAATCAAGCAATATGGTTGACCTAGTTCCGTAAACCAAAGTTCCAATGGTAGAAAAAAGAAAAGAAAGAAAACTGACAAAAAGAAACTTTCTCACCATGAGATTCAGTGGGCTTTAAAATCTTGTCACAGCATCATTGAAAATCACCTGGCACTGCGCCAGAGGTCCAGGTACGGAGTTGGAGAGACAGCTGTGAAACACGTCGCCTGCTCCCTTCCCAGCCCGCTCCCCTCCCGGTGAGGGAGCTTGGCACTCCGAGAGACACTTGCCGGACACACCCCTGGCATGGAGACAGTGGAGCCTCCCTGCTCCCGGTCGTCCTCTGCTCTGGGTACCTGGCACATACTTGGGCACCGGAGAACCTGGAATTTGCATATTAATGACTTCATGCTTGAGCCTCCACTTTGGAGCAGGAGCCAAAGAATTTCCACCTGAAGGCCAAGGGATGGCAGCCTTGTCTGGGGCAGAACCTTCGTGCCACGTATAGTCTATTATTTCCTTCTGGGAGAAAATCAGCATTCTTGATAAAGTGCTAAAGCAATCGTCTGATGAATTTTCAATGAGATTCAGATTTCTCAGAAACCTGATCATAAGACTTTAAGAAATTTTATGCAGGCATTGTTTTTGTACATCTTGTTTGTTAATTACAGTGCTGGCAGTGGAACCCTGGCCCTTCCCACTGGGTTACATCTCTAGCCCATTTCGGGGTGCAAGGGCTGATTTTGAGACTGTCTTGCTAAGTTGCTAAATTACCCTGGCTGAGCTCTGGCTTACGATACTCCTGCCTCAGCCTTTCAGAGTGCAATTATAGGCCTGCCTCACCAGGCCCGGCTGTATTTCCATTTTAACAAGGATTCCAACTCCTCTTCTCCCCTTCTAAATGTGTCTCTCAAGAGATAATCTTCAATTGGCCTCTTACAGGTCTCCTCACTTGCAGCAAGATTGAAATAAAACTTTGACACATGCTCATAAATAAATTGTCTAAACAGCCTTTTTATGTGGTTTTTTTTTTTTCCTTTAGCACAACTGAGTATTTGAAGGTGGACTAGAATTTCTTGTCATATTTTTCCTACCCCTCAGCTGGGATTAAGTGAGTCTTCTTGGTTCAAAACTCTTGGCTCAACCCTACGGGGCCTCCTTCCAGTTCTGATTAGCCAGGTTCTTCTCCTGACAGAATCTATGCCCTTGGGAGTCCTGGGGTGGGAGCCTGGAGGGCGGCCTGGGAGCCTAAACGTATCTCCATAAATCCTCACTGAACCTCAGAACTGGGGATCAGACCACCCTCACCCCCTCTCGTGTATTCTCAGACTGGAATGCGTCCTGGGATGGGGTGGACCTCTTTTGGGCAGAAGCTGACTCTGAGCCCTCTGTTTTTTATGGGCAAAGGTTGAGGAGAAGCAGAGAACACCAGTGCCCAGGTTGCTGCCTGGCAAATTTAATTCCTAAACCTGGACCCCATCCAGCTCGGAAATGAGCCTCCACCTCCCATTGGACACGGATTGTCTCCAGGCACAGCTGACTCCCAGCTGCCACCTCTCCCTCCCCCATGATCTGGCATCAGGGGGGCCAGCCAGGGATCACCAAGCCAGACTTGGGAACTAGGCTCTAGGCCTGGGGTCTGCAAAAGTTTTGGGCCTACATTTGGGGTTTCAATTTAATCCCAGAATCATTTTCTTAATTGCTTTTACAATTTCTGAATTCTAAGTATAAATGTTAGTAGTTGATAATTTGAAAACCAGAGAAATATAAAGAAAACAAAATCTCACATAGCTAGAAGTAGTTGCAGCTTGCATTTTGCAGTCCTTCCTCACCTTTGTTAATCCATGGATTTACTTTTGTCCCATAAGTGGATCATTCCACACCCAGTGCCTTGTATTCTATTTTTTCTTACTGTGTCCTGAAAATGTTCCTGTGTGATTGAAAGTTCCTTGAGTTCTGAGAGCAATGGCATACAATTGCAATTCAGCTACACAGGAGGCAGAGGCAGGAGAATAGCCAGTTTGGGGCCAGCTGGGCAATTTACTAAGACCCTATCTCAAACAAAAATGAGAAGGGTTTGAGATACAGCCCAGTACTAGAGCTTTCTTGGCATGTCTAAGTCCCTGGGTTCAAAATTTTTCCAAAATTTGGGCTAAAGGAGTGGCACAGTGGTTATAAGCACTTGTCTTACAGGAGCAAGGCCCTGAGTTCAATTCCCCAACACCACATCAAGCCAGGAGTGGTGTCTCATGCCTATAATCCCAGCACTCAGGAGGCTGAGACAAGAGGACTACCCTGAATCCAAGCCCAGGGCTACAAAGTGGGTTGAGAACCAGCCTGAGCTACAGAGTAAGACCCTGTCTTAAAAAAAAAAAAATCTTTTAAAAATCCTAGTTTTGGTGGGTGTGAGTTAACATAAAGGCCACAAGCTTCCCTGACTTCCAACTATAAACTCCCACTCCTCCAGATTTCAAGGACTCCTACGACATCATCTACACAGCTGTGACTGCAGCTACTGCTCTGCCAGGGGCTTGGGATCTCTGGGGTGAGAGAAGGGCTGGGTCAGGCCGCCAGAGCCCTCAGACTCCCCGGGGGGGGGGGGGCAGACCCCGTTAGCTCTGGCTGGATCCCACTATAGCTTGTTACCATTTTCAGACGCAGAGAACTAGGAGAAGAATACATGCTTTGGGCATTCATCCTGCTCTTGCAGGCATGTATAAAGTCTCCACTTTGGAAATGAATTTTCCATGTTTCTAAAGCTACTCAGGCAGTTCCTGCTCACTCTGACCAACTTCCCTCATCCCTCCCCACTTCCCCACTCCCCTAGGCTCTGGCTGCCTTTCCTGGGTACAGTCAGGAGGTGGTGAAATGCTGGAGAAACCCTGCAGATGGGGGTCAGAAAATGAAAGGAGAGACACAGCCAGTTTGATGTGTAACAAACAAAACCGTCAGTCCCTTCCTACCTGAAGAGCCACTGGAAGCCCTGAAAGTCTGACACCTGGGGGAGGAAGGATTGGCAGGCCTGGGGAGACAGGAACATACCCAAGGCACCTGGACTTGATTCAACAGAACTGCCCTTCCTCTCCCTCCCTTACTCAATAACCCTCCTCTTCTGGGTTCTCAGCTTCCAATCCCTGTCCTGACTCCTCACCTTCATGTACCCAAAGCCATTCTCAGGGTCATCTCCACAATGTGTACCCTTGGAACACATGGACAGCGACAGAAGCGTGCAAACTCCAGACCTCCTGAGGAAATCTTCCAGCCCCAACCGGGAGGCAGGCCACTAAAGGGTGCCCGGCCTCTCACCATTCATTTTAACCTGACCTGGAGAAATAGTGGAACTCTAAGAATTGTTCCCCTTCTTCCTTCCTGGGTCCAGTGCACAATTCTATCCCAGCTCAGCTGTGCAGCATTTAAAGCAGGGCGTGTTCACAGGTGTCTTCTCACCTCATTCTGTACCATTGACCGCAGGGGAAGGAGGACGGGTCTTATTTTCTCATTTTACAGATGAAAAACAACTGCATTCCAAAGTCAAATATTTGGTAATTTCAGAACTTACGTCCTTCAGTCTGTGGGACCCCCCAACTCCAGCCCTCTTCCCTCTACCCAGTTCTACAGGACCCCAAGAGATCTAATTACCTTTGTCGTGGCTTTTCATACCTGCAGGTTTCAGACTGAAGTGGCCTCCAGCTCTTCCGAACGCATGCGTTGCCCAGCCTCTCCATCCAGCACAGCCTCGGGTTGTTTCCGCCTTCCCCTCGGCAGCGCAGCTCACCACGGGAGGAGGGAAGAGGAGGCCTCATTTCCAAACCTCTCCTAATTGATTTCTCTCTGATGAGGTGCTGTAATCCTTTCTGGCTGCCCTTATAGCTTCTCCAGTTTCCTCAAACAGCCTCTCCATACTCTTTCTCCCGGCCCCCCACGTATTCCCTGGGCTCAAAATATCTTTCTGGATTTTAGTCTTGGCAGCCCTCACTCGTGAGGGCCTTATGCCCCACGCGGCCATCAGATGAGCCCTGCTTTCTTCCCTAAGCCCCGCACACAGGTATGCTCAGAAAGACACGCGCACACAGACCAAACAGACACATGCACGCACTCACACGCGCCCTTTGTTGAGCAAGCAACGTTTTCCCTCTGCCACGTCTACCATGTCCAAGTCAGTTTATGGGGAAGCAGCAGCTTTAAGGATGGATTGGAAGGATTCTCCCTAAAGTAGGCCTTTCTTGCCAAATCTGTCAATGACGCATCGGGGACCAAGGAAAGGTGCAAGGCCTGCTATTAGTTCTTTGCTCAGTCTTGGGACAGCTGGAAGAGACAGTCTTGCCTGGGCCATCCTGACCAATGACTAGGGAAGCAGACATCAGCATCCCACCCAGTTTACTGATGGACAAAGGACATCCTGCTCAGGATGGCTGGGCAGACAGCAGGTGGGCTGAAGCACAGGCCTCGGGCCCACACCTTCAGGAGCAGAGCTGGATCAGAACTCAAGCCTCTCTGTCGTTCTTGTCCCCGTTCATCTTGCCAGCTCTGGGGGATGGAAGGAGGAGATTGGCTGGGTGCAATGCAGTGTTTCTGGGGACTGGGGAGCAGGGGAGTCCATTCAAATTGACAAAAATAGAACATCAGCCTCATATCATTTTTCTCAAAACAAGATTTATTGAAGTTCTGTCGGTGAAAATCGCTGCTGTGTGGAACGCTTAACTTATAGATTAGATTACTCAGTCGTGCCTTACTACATTTTTCATTAGAAAAATATTGGCTGGGAGAGTTTGACCTCATAATCTCTGCATTTTAAACAATAACCAGAGGAAAACCAAATAGAAGGCACAAGTTAACGGGTTTTTTCCCCCCAGCATTTCCCCGGGGAGAGATCGGAGCGAGGGCCGGGAGGGGGAACAGGAGTGGAATCTGCTGTGTGAGCAATTCCCCATCTCCAGGCCCATTCCCCAGAGGCTGCGGGAGGTACTGGGGGTGGCAGGAGGCAGGAGCTGCGCTGAGTCTTCGGGGCTTAGGCCCTGGCAGCTCCCAGCCTCAGGGCCCAGACCGCTGCCGAGCCTCAGCCCACCATGAAGCTGAAGATCCTCTACTCATCTTTCCCCTGGAGCAGAGGAGGGTTGCCTGACGCAGTCTTGCTGGGAGACAGGAGCAATAAAGATCCAGAAGAACCTATAAAACCACCACATTGTACACCTTGAGTATGTTCAATCTTTGACAAATTTTTCAAAAGACCCAGAAAAATCTAGAATCCCAGGCAACTTTGTGATTTCATGTGATGCTTTAGAAGCATGGCCTCCTCTTTTATCCCCTTCAACTCTTGGAGGACAGTCTCCCTCCAAGAGACATTTATGGACGAAGGAGCATCTCCAAACCTTGGGTATTCTGATGGGTATCCCCATCATCCTGGGGTCGAGGCTCCTAAGGACCTGAGGTTTATAGCTCCAGGCTGAGGGCCAGGAAGGAGGTGCGGGAGGCCATCCTAGTGCAAAAGGATCCTTGGCCACTTTACGATTGCCGATCCAATTCCTTGGAAAGTGGTGCCCCCACCCCCATCCATGTCTCAGTTTCTACTTTCTGAGGCTTTGGTGATTTCCAAGTTCTGACACAGTCATTAGTTACAAAGAGCAATTATTTTTTTTGTCATTAAGTCATTTTTTAAATGGCTCCAGGCGACATCACAGAACAAAGAAACAAAATATCCATGAAAAGACTTAATCACAAATTACTAATTATTTCACTCTCCTCCTCCCTTCCAAAATCGTGAAATCTGAGCCCCATGAAAAGGGAGAAGGTCTTCCAGTCCATGAGCTCTCCATGGCTCTTAGGCACCTAATCCATCATGGGGGGGGGGGAGGATTTCCTGGCCCCCTCTGAGCCCCAGGGAGCGGGTAGCACCGAGTCAGTCCCCCATTCCTGACCTTTGAAGTCACCTTCTGCTCATAGATATAACCTATTTGTCAACAGAAGGGGGACAGCTTGAAAGTGAGTGGGGAACCCCATCTGGATCCCCCATACCTTAGGCTGGTAATGCCCTCCTCCTCCCCTGCCAGCAGTCTCCCAGCTGGCATTCCACTCTGGACCCTTTGAAGCTTCCTGGGCTACAGTGAAGGAGCCGCCCCCTGCTGTGGGGCTTCTAGAGTCTCCAGCTGGAAAACAAACCGGAGGAGGAAGTAATCCTGGAGGGGAAGCCCCTGGGTCCCCAGACGTGAGGAAATAAAATGTGTTTGACACCAAGATGTATGGGAGGAGGGGGAAAGTCCAGGGTGTGGGCCCCTACATCCGGCCAGGCCTTCTCCTAGGGCTGACTGTGGTCCCCTTATCTGGCTGAGGGAGAAACCTTGTCTTAGTCCAGAAAGGAAGCTGGGTCAGCCAGGGAATTTGGTTCCAAGAGAGGGCAGCCTCCTGGGAAATGCACCATCTCTCTGTCCTACAGGTACAATTCTCCAGGAGCAGCCTGCACTCCTGAACCTAAGGAACCAACTCAACAATAACAGAGGAAAAGACCCTGGGGACCACAGTCGAGAACATGAGCCCCTGAGAGGGGCGGGGATTGGAGGAAGATAGCCAAGGACTTGGGGCAGCATGGAGTGCCTAACTTCAAGTTCCAAATAATTTCCCAATAGGCCCTTGTCATAACGCAACTCTGAATTTGATTAAGGGGTGGACAAAACACTACTTAATCATCCATTCAAGACATGCTTCTTGAACTCTTACTCCATGCTAGGCAATGGGAATACATTGGCAAACATGATAACCTAGACCTGGTCTTTGTGGAAACCAAATTTGCTTTTAGTAAGAGCCTTTCTGTTAAGAAGACCTAGATTAGACAGGAGAATTGCCTGAGTTTGAGGCCAGCCTGGGCCACATAATGAGTTCAGGACCAATCTATATACTACAGAATGAGATCCTGTCTCAAGGAAAAAAAAAAAAAAAAAGACCTGGCTCATGAGGGCTAGCAGCTCAGGCCTACAACCTAGAAATCTAGTACTCTTGGAAATCTGAGGTATGAGGACTACAAACTCAAGCCCAGCCTGGGTAGTTTAGTGACTTAGTGAGACCCTGTCTCAACTTAAAAAAAAAAAAATCTAGACATGTAGCTCAATGCAAAGGCCCCAAATTTAACTCTAGGAACTACAAAAAAGAAAAGAGAAAAAAAGGAAGAGAAAGGAGGAGGAGGTGATGACAGCATAAGGATGACCAGGATCAGAGAGAAAGTCAAGGGACTAGGGGTATACCTCAGTGGTTACGGGAATTGCCTAGCAAGTACAAGATCCTGGGTTTGATTCCCCAGCACTACATAAGCCTGTAACTCAGCACTCGAGAGGCTGAGGCAGGATTGTCCCGTGTTCAAAGCCCGCCTGAGCTCCGTAGTACCTTCAGTACCTGGACTACATGCACAGTGATATCTTGTCTCAAAAATAAAAAATAAAAATTAAAAGAGAGAGAGAGAGAAAAAGAGAAAGTCAAAATTACGCCCAACAGTGTGCCTGGCCCAGCTGTTGCCCACTCTGACTGAACAACTGCCTCCTGGGCCCACTTACATGTCAGCTCTGGGACCTGACAGAGGTAGGAAAGCTCATAAATGCAAGGAAAAAAAGGCATGCAACGTGCAAACAATGTTTAAAATCCAGAACAGAGTTTATTCAACAGATACTTGGAGCCATTGCTCCTATGCCATGCCATGTTCCTATGACCAGTGAAGACCTTGAGTAAAAAAGTGTTCAAATATAGGAATCATAGTCGCTGTCCCAGAAAGAAATCTTAGAACTGAAATAATTGTGTCCAGTCTTATTTAGCTACTTCCTATCTAAAAGGAGCATGCTGTTCTTGGAGATGAGGTACTCTGCTGTCCTGCTGCAAATGCCATCTGCTCCTTAGATCTGGAGGAAGTCTCTAAGAGCCTTGGATAACATGCATGGAACAGAGACTTAAGGTTGTTCCCCAATATTTATACTCCCTTTCTTTTTTCAAGAACTGAAATTCCTGTTATAGTTTAGATTTCAAATGTCTCTCAAAACTCAGGCCCTACAGCGATGGTTGTCAGCTGATGGGCTATTTGGGAAATGATTGGATCGTGAAGGATCAAGCTTAATCCACTGATGAAGGCTTAATCTGATGACAATATTGGGAGGTGATACAAATAAGACAAGGAGCCTAGTTGAAGGGAGTAGATCAAGGGTGTGATCTCAGGAACTATAGATGGTCTCTGAGCTCTACCTTTCTGGTTTGTTCCCTTTTTCTTTTCTTCCTGATGGCCATGAAGTGAGTGACTTTCCTCTGCCATACCCTCCTGCCGTGATGTTTCTGCCTCACCCCAAATCTAAAGGCAAAAGAATTGGCCAAACACAGACTCAAACCTGTGGAACCATGAGCCAAAATAACCCTTTTCTCCTCTAAGTTGTTTTTCTTGGGTGTTTGGTCACAGCGACGGCAAGCTGACTAATACAATCTCCAAGTATTCACTGGAACATGACCACTTATTTTAGGACTACATTTCCCAGACTCCACTGGAGCTAAGTGTATCCAGGTAGCTAGACTGTGACCAATGTGTATCATAAAAGTGGTACGTGTTTAATGTGCCTTTTCGAGAAGGTGCCAATCCTCCACATGCCCTTCTCTTTTCACTGAGTGTGAGACAGATATAGAACTAGAGCAGCCATCTTAGACCTCCAGGTGAAAGCTGTAAGGTGAGGATGGGTAAGTCATAATAAAGAAGAAGGCTAGGAGTTTGACGTTGGAATGAAGTGGCTCTATCTGCCCTTGTGAGCTTCTGCCTGAACTTTGTGAGAGAGAAACAAACTTATGGGCTTAATCCACTCTTGTTTTGGAATTTGTGTCATATCTTCCCTTTCGCTTCATGAGGTAAAGAAAGGTCAAAAGAGCCAAGGCAACCCAGTGCAACATAATGTGAACCGCAAACGGTGTCTAACATATCCTCGTAGATACATCAAAAAAGGAGTAAATAAATTCATTTTATCAATATAGTCTATTTTCCAAAATATTGTTATTTCAACATGCAAGCAACATAAACATTACTAAAGAGACAATATACATTCTTTTTTAATAGTATATCTTGCAAATCTAATATACCTTGTATAGTCATATCTCATTTAGATGCATGGTGTTTCAAGTGCTCAAGAGCCACATTTGGCTAGAAGTAGAAATATTGGCCAGGACAGATCTAAGCGTGTTGCTAGGGGCTGAAAATCAATTAAGGACTGAGGACCAGCCTTGAGTTAAAAGTAACAGGTGCAGTAACCACCACTCCTATTGCTGTAAGGAGGGCCTTTCACAGAGTTCACATTTCTAGCTAGCTGCTTGGCATGCTGAGCATGCTCTGGCTGCAGCCCATGAGGAAAACCCTCAGTGCCTTAGTTTCTTTCACTGAGCCCTAGAGTAAAGACTACCTCAGGAAGCAAGGAGACCCTAATGGAGATGGAAAAGAGAAAGCTGGAATGTGGGCCACTTTCCAATCTCCACTTTGCTTTTAGCCAGAATAGACCGGATCAGGAAAGATAGTCCTCATCTGATCACAGAGATGGAAGGCTCCGAGGGATCATGAGATGTTCCTCATGAGCTCACCTAAAAGATCAGGCTTATTTCAAACACTTATTAGATAAAAGAAGAAACATCTATGAGCTAGGTATTGTGGTGCACATCTGTAATCCCAGCACTTGGGAAGCTGAGGAAGGAGAACTGTGAGATCGAGGCCAGCCTGGGCTATATAGCAAGATCCTGTCTCAAAAAACCTAGAAACGTAAGCCAGGCATGGTGGCGCACGCCTGTAATCCTAGCACTTGGGAGGCTGAGACAGGAAGATTGCCATGAGTCCAAGGCCAGTCTGGCTCCATAGTGAGTTCAGGACCAGTCTGCCAGTCTGGGCTTCAGAGTGAGACCCTGTCTCAAAAAAAAAAAAAAAAAAAAAAAAAAAAAAAAAAAAAAAAAAAAAAAAAAAAAAAAAAAAAAAAAAAAAACCTAGAAACAAAGCAAGCAAGCAAAAAATAGAAACAAAACAAAGATGGAACAACTATATCACATGAAGAGCCCATGCTTACTAGTGTAACTTTGCCACCAACTCCCTTATCTAAACAATGGTTCACCATCTCTACCACCATCATCACCATCTCACAGCCATCATATTCATGACTATAATTATTTCACCATTATGCAACCATCATTCCAGAAACGATTGTTTCTTTTACCCTAAGCTTCAATATCACCACACCCCTCACTAAGACAATAGTTTTAATTACTCACTCCCTTTGTCACCATGGCAACACACTCATTTACAAAAACACCATGACCACTCATCACCTCACTCCTGCCATTACCATAATCATTACAACTGCTATAATTATCAACCACACTACAGCATCTACTTCCACTAAATAAGACGTTTTAGGACCCCCAGTGTGTTTACCACTCTGGCACTGTAAGGATACCCCCAATTCTTGTTTTTCCATATAGTGTTCTGATGATACCATAATTTCCACCTGGTTGAAATAATTTTTTGTCCCTCCTGTCTCCCAGTAGTCCCTTCACTCAGTAATTCATGCCTCAAATCAAGTTCCTAATGACGAGATTCTGAACTCTTTCTTACCCAATCAGTGTCTACTGAGATCTGTGAGCTTCTGCCTACTCGAATGCTTTTAGGCCTCTGCTTTAAATCTAACTCAGCCTCTTAGTCCTGCCCATTTTGCCTTTCTTTACCGTTTCCGAGGTGCTGGCTAGTCCTGGGGAGCTTGGCAGTGCCTCGCCCTCTTACGAGGACTAAGATCTGGCTAGCATATTTTGCTGAACTTTTGCTGGGCAGTAATAGCCTGCTGTATTGTTGGTCCCTGAAGGCTGGTTTGGGACTCTGAACCCTAAGGAAGTGGGGAAAGGGTGTTTTCCGGCAAGACTTACCAATACTAAAAGAAAAATCTGGTACATAGTGTAGAGGAAGGATCAAAAGCTGGAGGGAGGAGATGTGAGTTTTGTCCAATGGAAATCGCAGTGTTCTTGTTCTGGTTCATATATTTTCCATGTTGTTTCTAAAAAAGAACAGGGACACCTTGCTGTGTCATGGAAGGCTTAGTGCAGAGAGAGACCTTGGATTGTCCATGTCTTGTCAGGGAGATCTTAGGTTCTGAAGCATTTGGGGAGAGGGTTCTCCCTCAGTGTTATTGATGAGGTGGCCTTGTTGCAGGCAATGGCAGCTGTCACCTCTCTCCACTCTGGCACTCTGGCCACTCAGAATCAGATCAGATCCCAAAGTGCATCTCTTGATCTGGTCATGTAACCCTAGAGCAATGGCTTTCCAATCCTTAGACCTCAATGAAAGTCACAACAGGTTGGGGTGATTAGGAAGAACAGAATGGAATCTTGGTTTTACACATTTTGGGACCCTTTCCCAATGCCTGGGACTAGCCTCTACTGGCAGGGTCTACCTGCAGAAAGGATGGGGTTGGTGGGTCTATGATACATACACAGGCTGCCTAGACACCTGGGGAAGCCCAGTGCTCAGCAAGAGTGACTTGGCACATCAGTGTTGAGCAAACGGATTGCTCAGGGACTCAGTAAAGGCCAAATGGAGAGAAGAGGGCAGCTTCCCCTGGGCACTACTAGAAGGCTTTATGGCCACAGACATACTCAGCAAGCATGCACTCTTCCTTGCTCCCACCCCTAAAGAAAAGGGGTAGAGTCCACCCTCCTTTCTCATTCACTCATTCATTCATTCATTCATTTCATTTTTACCAAGTGATTACCGTGTACTGAGCAGTAAGCTAGACCTCAAAGACACGAGATGAACAGCCCTCATTTCTTACAGGTCTCAGACCTGTAATTCCAGCATTTTGAGAGACTGGTGTGGAACCCGCGATTTGCCCAGCCTGGGCAAATTAGCAACTTACAGAAACCCTACCTAAAAATCAAAAACTAAAAAATGGACTGGAATGTAGTTCAGTACAAAGTCCCTGGATTCCATTCGCAGGTCTAGGGGAAAAAGACCCTCCTGCCCTCAAAAAGGCTGCAGTTTCTGAGAAGAGAAAATGGAAAAGGTAGCGCGGCCCTTCAGGTTGCGAAGGGTCAGCCAAATGCTTGAGCCAGTCCCCTGAGAGGGCCGCACATGAGATTCCCACAGGTAATGGATGGTCCCAGACATCTCCTGACAAGGGCATTGCTTGCAATTAGTTCCAGTCATATATGAAGCCATGTAGCTTGAAAGTTGGGGAAGGATGGCGGCAGAAGAGCAGGAGTAGGCCAACCCCTGTGTCTCTAGTCTGAGCCTAGGACCCTGTCCTGATCCCCCTGGGGCAAAAAGATACGGTGTCCTAAGACTGGGAGTACAGAAAATACCTTTTGTTCTTTGCTGGGCTGGGCAGATCTTTGCACAGGCTGGGAAGCCCCCAAGAAATGTGAACCACCTTGGCTGGGGGCTCTAAGAGAAAAAGCAGAATTGAGAGGCAGGAGCTGCCTGCTCCTGAGGTCAGATTCCAGAGCAAACAGCAAAGTGCCTGCCTTCCTTTTAACTCAGACAAGATGGGGTGGGTGTGAAGGGCAGGTAAAACACTGGGTCTGGAGGAATAGTACAGCAGTTAGAATGGTCACCTAGCAAGTGCAAGGCCATGAGGCTGATTCTCCTGTACCACATAAACTGACATAGTGGTGCATGCCTGTAATCCTATCACTCGGGAGGCTGAGGCAGAATAACTGTCATGAATTTAAGGCCATCCTGGCCTACGTAGTGAGTCTAGGACCAATCCGGACTACAGACTACAGCACAGGACTCTGTCTCAAAAAAAAAAAAAAAAAAAAAAACCTAAAATGTTAGGAGTCCCTATTGGATAAGGGAAGACTCTCCAGTGCGTGGAAGGCGTCCCTCCAACTTGGTACCTGAGGCTTTGCTGAGAACACGGAGGCTGGGAGCAGCAACCAAAGGGGTACATCCCTCAGGTTTTTCCACAGTAATCAGAGTCCCCTTGGCACAGACTGAGCTAAAAGAAACCTGGCAGAGCATTTGGTCCTTCTCCTGCATTTAGATGAGAAACGAAGGCCCCAGTCACACAAGGACCACTGCCAACAGGGAGGAAATGTCTGTCCTGTCAAGCCTTTCCCCTAGGGCTCTGAGCTATCTCCTAGCTGAGCAAATTCCCACTTCAGTCCTGAGAGTGCCAGAGTGAGCGGGCCTCAGGAACAGTTCCAGATGTTAGGGGGCAGCAGGGGGGCTGGCTGAGCTGACACTTATGGGGCCCTGGTGAGCTCCAGATCCTCCCCCCATCCTCACTGAGAGTATGCGCAGGGCTCTATCTCAAGCCACTCCCTGCTCTGCTCCCAACCTGTCTAGCCACTGGCACTGACTTTTCTGACCCTTTCAGACCTTTTTAGCTCATTTTCTCTCTGTTTGAGTGCCAAATTTCCTGCCAAATCTTCCCTATCCCAAACCAACCCTTCACATCTCCATGTTCTCCATGTATCCCTCAGGGACACAGAGCTTTCTTTCTAAGGAACTAGCCTACTAGGAGGGATACACTGGTGTGGCTAGGGACTCACCTTCAGGAAGGCAAAGGAATCCTGGCCTGAGTGAGTCATGCAGGCACACTAGCAGAATTGGGAGCTGACCCTGGCAAGGGGCAGAGAGTGTCACAAACTGGCCCGGACAGGGGGTTCTGCTCTGAGAAATGCTGCTAGGGCCCACTCAATTCTGGAAGCCTCAGGCCCAGTTCACAGAGACTTTCTTGGGGCCTCAACCAAGCTTGGAAAATGGGACAGGAGAACATGGGAGGTGGGGGGAGCTTGATCTCTGCCTGATCCTCCAGGCAGCAAGCCCAATTCCACTCCTTCTACCCCTGCCCACTACAAGAATAAAAAGAAGTGGAGTTGGTAGCTGGGCACGGTGGTACAGGCCTGTAATCCCATCACTCTGGGGAGCTGAGGCAGGCAGATTTCTAGTTTGAGTCCAGCCTGGGGAACTTAGTAACAGCCTATCTCAAAATAAAAAGCAGGAGATACAGCTCATGAGAAGGCCCTAGGTTCAATCACAAGCACCACAAAAACCAACCAAACAAGAGCAGGAAAGTGGAGCTGGCCGCTTCCATGCTTCTCCTGTCTGTGGTCTGTCTGGGAGCAGAGCCTTAGAAAATGAGAGGAAAACATTTGGGGAAGATATTGACAATGATAGTCACAGGTTCACACACAGCAGATGCACACAAGCACCCCAGCTCAGGTTCGCTCTTCCTTGTGCATACGTGTTCACATTCAGACACAGGTACTCTCGTCTTCTGCATTTAGTCAATCAGCCCACCAGCCTTTTTGAAGCAACTTCTCTGCCCCAGGCCCTAAGCTAGGAACTGGTGTTACAACCATGGAAAAGACAGACCTAGACAAGTGATTCTAGCCTCTAGGGAGCTTGCAGCCCTGCGGGGAGAAAGATATCCTACACATATTGTCACAAAAGGGTTAAGAACATTATAAGTGTCACAACAGAGAAAACACTGGACTAGAAGAAAAGAAAGTAAAGGTCATTCAGGGCCTTGGCTGATAGTCCTACAGCTATGTACTCCATGAGAGAGCTCTTTAAGAATGCACCTAGCAGGGGATAGAGGAATGGCACAGTGGTTAAAGTTCTTGCCTCGCAAGCACATAGTTCTGAGTTCGATTCCCCAGCACCACATAATTCTAGCACTTGGGAGGCTGAGGCAGGAGGATTTCAGTGAATCCAAGGCTAGCCTGGGCTGTACAGTGAGTTCAGGATCAGGCTGAGACCCTGTCTCAAAAAATAATATTAATAAAAAATAAAAAGCTTTTTAAAAAAGTGAATGTGGCTAGGCATCTTTAGCCATCAGAGAAATGCAAATCGTAACAGCACTGAGGTTCCACCTAACCCTAATAAGAAGGGCTGGCTTGGTTGGTCGGTTGGTTGGTTGGTTGGTTTTGAGACAGGGTCTCCCTCTACTGTAGCCCAGCCTGAAGAATGGCTGGTATTAAAAAAAAAAAAAAAAAAAAAAAAAAACTACTGGCAAGGATGTGGGGGAAAGGAACCCTTCTACATTGCTGGTGGGACTATAAACCAGTACAACCACTAGGAAAAGCAGTATAGAGATTCTTCAAAGATCTGAAAATAGATAGGCCATTTAACCCAGCTAGACCTCTTCTGGGTATATTCTCACGAGAGTTAAGATCGTTATGTGAGAGTAATACATGCATACCCATGTTTATAGCAGCACAATTTGTAATAGCCAGATCTTGGCAGAAGTCACTATGTCCAACAATAGATGTGTGAATAACGGGCTATGACTCTGCCATAACGAAAGACAAATTTGAGACATTTGTAGAAAAATGGATGCACCTTGACACTATCAGGCTTAGCAAAATGAGTCAGACACAGAAGGCTAAATATCACATGGTTTCTCTAATATGAGAAAAACAAACCATAAAGAAAGTAAAAGAGAGATGGAAAAAAAGTAAGAAGATAGACTTTGTGGAGAGGGACAGGGGATGTAGCAGGGGGTTGCAAGTGTGGGAAGGGACAAGGGAGGTGATATGTAAATGATAAAATATAAATAAATAAACCAAATCGTACACTAAGAAAGAAAAATAATGTGGCTAGGGCTGGGTATTTGTGGTGAAAAGAGTGTTTTGGGTTTTGGGGTATTGGGGATTGAACCCAGGGCCTTCACACGAGCTATACCCCCAGCTCATTTTTTATTTTTATTTTGAGAAAGGGTTTCGCTAAGTTTCCCAGGCTGGGCTTAAGCTTGCAATCCTCTTGCCTCAGCCTCCCGGAGTGCTGGGATTGTAGGCCTTCATCACTGGGTCCGTCTAGGAGTATAGTTTTATAATTCTCACAGAGGCACCTCAAGGGCTGGCAGTGGCTGAAATCTAGCCTAGTGTGGAGCCTGTTCCTGTCTGCCACTTCTCATACCAGAACTTGTGCTGTCTCTAGCCCACTTCGAGGTCCACAACAGTGTCATACAATACTTTATCACTTGCTTGCACAATCCCTCACACAACACATGTCACTAACACCACACACTTAGGTTCGCAGAGGCCTCCTTACAGAAATGATTTTCACACTCTTAATCACGTGAAGATGCTCACATGTACTGCACTTGTACACACAGCCTCAAGACATTCACCTTTAGACATAACCCTTCCTGCACCATCACACCCATGGGTGTTCACACACCATGTCACCCACACACCCACAATTCTACTACAGCTGCACACAGTCCCTCTCGTCTCGTTGCATGCACTTGTGCGTGAGCACACGCCCCCTGCCCCCACGAAGTCTCTCATATACACAAGTGGCCACGCTCCTGTTAGGCTTCTGGAGACAGGCGTGTGCGGCCCCTGATCACAGCTAAATGTCAGCGAGTCCCTCTCCTCCCAGTTAGAGATGAATTGTTGCTTGGGAGATATTTCATCCTTAATGCCTCCCGCTTGAACTGGAGCATGCGTCTCCTGGAGGTTACGTTTCTCCCAATCTGTCTGCTGCCCCTCGGCTGGCTCAGGGTAGGCGCCCTTCTGCCTCTCAGCTTTCACAAGGGGGGGGGGGGGGAGAGAAGGGCTCCCTCTCCCTTTACTGCCTCTCCTCATCCTTCCCTCCCTACCAGCTCAGCTCTTGGCAAAAGAACAAAGCCGGGGCAGCTGCCCAGACCCCCTCCCCAGCTCCAGAGGCTCAAGAGGTATTCCCAGAGCCAGGGGGTCATACCTGGCTTCACCAACCCCCACCCCAGCTGCTAACTGCCGTTGGGCCAAGGCAGATCCCAGGGCCTGGAGAAGAGTTGAGGGCAGAGAGGGTGGATTTGGCATTGAGGTCCAGCGCTTGCTAAGGATCTGTCTGCACCCTTTCACCTCTCTTTCATAAACTTGAAAAAAGAGAGAGAAAGAAAGAAAAAAAAGGTCTGAGTGATACTGGTGTGAGCGTGAATTATTAGGAGAGGCTGGGTAAATGTACCCCCTCCTTTACTAGGTATATTCCTTTTGCCCCAGCAACTCCACACTTAGGACTTTAATGTAAGGACACAGCAGGGACAGTCTTGGCGATTGAGCTTTGAGAGGCTCATCCCGGCCTTGTTTATCAAATGAAAAATTGGAAACAACCTAAACATTCCACAGTAGGGACTGGCAATGGTACCGTCATCCACAGAAGACTGGGTAGCCGTTAAAGTGATGGCGCGGGAGAACGTTGGGCATTATTGAAAGGCATTCGCCACATAAGATTGAATAAAACAAGCAGGTTGCAGAGCAGTATGTATATTAAATGCAATGTGGTGTCCTGGATTGGATCCTAGAAGAAGAGAGTGTTAGTGAAAAAACTAGTGAAAGCCAAGTATGAAATTTAGTTAACAATAGCGTACTGATGTCAGTATCTTGGATCTGACAAATTAATTGTAACAATATAGGACATCAACAGTGGGGGGAATGGGTAAGGGGCTAGTGCAAAGTCTCTGAATTATCTTTCCAAGTTTTCCATAAGTCTAAAATTATTCCAAAATTAAATTTTTATTTTAAGAATCACTGTGCGTGTATAATATATATGACATGATTTTTTTTCTTTCTGTACTAGGAATTGAGTCCAGGCCCTGTACATTAAGTTACATCGCTGAGCTTTTTTACTGTTATCTTTTAAATTTGGAGACAGGGAGTCACTAAGTCACTAAGTTGTCCAGGCTAGGCTTGAACTTGTGATCCTTCTACCTCAGCCTCCCTGAAGTCTGGCCCAGCTCTTTGTGTGTGTGTGTGTGTGTGTGTGTGTGTGTGTGTGTGTGTGTGTGTGTGTTTGTGTAGTCCTGGGGATTGAGCCAGCGCCTTTGGAATGAGCTACATTCCCAGCCCATATTTTGTTTCTGATTTTGAGACAGAGTTGACCAGACTGGACTTGAACTGACAATCCTCTTGCCTCAGCCTCTCAGAGTGCTGGCGTACAGGCCTATACCACTGGGCCCAGCTTTTTTCTTTTCCTCTCTCTTTTTTTAAGTACATCAAGCCATATGAGAAGACACATAGATGTTACACTATAAGAAACGGAGCCTACCAGACACCAAATTTGTCAGTGCTTTGATCTTGGACTTTCCAGCCTTCAGAGCTATGACACATAAATTTCTGTTTTTAATAAAGTAAAAAATTAATAAAAATGTAAACCTCAAGATCTGGAGCAGTATTCATATGATTAGTGACTTTTGAGAAGTGGAATTTAATTTAATTTTGGTTATTTGAATGTTCTTGTTTATTTTTAAATGGAGAAACATATATTACTTGTGTGGTTTTAACAAGTTAAAACCTGAGTGTTATAAAGGTTGTTAAAAGCAACTTAATCCTCAGCTGCTCGTCCTCCCCAGCCTCCTTAGTCCCTGTCCTTTCACCAGATTGCTAAAGACCTTGAGTCTTGAGTCCAGCCATTCTGAACAGGACCTCTTACCTGCAGTATAGTCACAAATCAGCGTGACCATCCATAACCCTTGGGAACTCCAGAATTTGAGCCCAGTCTCCTTCTCTCTCACTTTTCCAGTCCTGCTCATTTACGTTCTGGGCCCTCAAACCCTCTGCCTCCTCCCTGTACATTGCTCCCATATGGCTTCTCTTCCTTCCTTCCTTCTTTCCTTCATTCCTTCCTTCCTTCCTTCCTTTCTTCTTTTCCCCCTTCCTTCCTTCCTCCCTGCTTCGGCCCATGTCATCCACATCAGCACCATGCTTCCTGTCGTCCTGCCTACCAACCTCCAGCCCTAAGCAACACCACCGTTCACTTTTCTGGATCTCTCTCCTAGGCACACTGGAGGCAGTGAAAAAAAATAATGTCCCACTAGTGCTGTTCTAATCCATCTTCCACTGGTATCTGGTTGGACAAAACAAAACAAAACAAAACAAAAAAACCTGAAACCCTTTCTCATCACCAGAAAGGGACTCCGTGTCACAGTTCCACACCGCTGCAGGATCTGCCTTTAACTTCATGACCTCCTCCCTTAAAAGACTATCTCTCTGTCTTGACCAAGAATGTAAAGACCAGTCCTCAAATAACGTTGCCCTCTCTTCCTGTTCCCAAATCCGCCAGGTTGCTTCAGGATTTGCCTGGATTGTCTCCTACCTTTCCCTTCCCTCCTGTCTCTAAGGAGGAAGAAGAGGTCCTTCTAACCAAGGATCCACGCTCTCTTGCGTCTTCCCAGAATTTTTCCCATCAGCATCTTCTCCTAAATCTTCCCTCTCCTTCCTTTCTCTGCACAAATGTGCTGAATGAGTAGTCACCCTAAATGCATCTAGCTCTGTGCTCTTCATTCTTGACTTGATTCCCTGCCATGCTGTAGTGCCGTCTTTTTCTGTCACTTGTGATCTGCAAGTAGCCAAGCCCACTGGCCATTCTCTCTTTCTTACTCACTGACCACCCTGCAGGATTTGATACCTATTCCCACCCTAAAAGACTACCATGACATTCTGGTCACTCTCTCCTCCCTTTTCCCTCTCAACTTCCAAACTCCTTCCTTCCTCCAAATTCCTAAGTGCAGGGATCTGTTAGATTTCAGTTTCCTGTCTCATCTTAGTCTGCTTTCTCTCTGGCAAGCTCATTGTCCTGGCCTCAGCTCGTCATCTGCTTGGAGGATCCGTAATGAACCGCTCTGAGTTTTGGTCTGAAGTGTCCAGCTTGCTGCTAGGTATCCTGGAGTGGATGTCGCTGACATTGCATTCATGGCCGTCGGCTCCACTGGGTATCTCCAATGAGCCTAACGTTCAGATTGCTATTCTTAGTCAAGCCTGACATTCACGGATCTTTGGATTCCGGTTTCCTTTTTTTGTTTGTTTGTTTGGTTTTGAGACAGGGTCTCACTCTGCAGCCCAGGCTGGTCCTGAACTCACTACGGAGCCCAGGCTGGCCTTGGACTCATGGCAATCCACCTGTCTTATCCTCCTGGGTGCTGGGATTACAGGCGTGCACCACCATACCCACTTATGTGGTGCTGGGGAATCAATCAGGTACTTAGTGCTTGACTTAGTGTTTGCTAGACAAGCACATTAAACGCTGAGCCATTCCGCCAGCCCTGGGTTTCCTTTTTCTTTATCTCCACAGCCCATGCCATCACCAGGTCTTGCCAAGTCTACATCGCCTTGTTCTTGCCCGCACCCCTTGTGCTCTAGTCTCTCTGCCCCTCTGATTCTGCCTTCCTTTCCTGGACTGTGGTGTATCTTCAACCATGAAAGTCCTGCCTGTCATATCTTCCTGCACTTATGTGACTTCAGTCAATACCCTGTGGGCTCTGAAGCTGGGGTGATAAGATATTTCACTATTCAAACGGGGGTGCTTATGAGAGTGAAAGGAGACTGTAGAATAATAGCAACAATCATCATCATCATCGTCATAAAAAACTAAAGATATGATTGTAAAGTCATGGTATAGGCCTATAATCCCTGCACTATGGAAGGCTGAGACAGGAGGGTTTTGCATTTGAATTCAGTTTGGGCAACTTATTAAGATCCTGTCTCAAAATAAGAAATTTAACAGGCCGGGGATGTAGCTTACTGTAAAGGCACTGGGTTTAATCATCAGTACAATAAATAAAGAAGTATGTAAGTAAATAAAGAAATTTAAAAATACAGTTGCAGGGGAAGAACAGGCACACACTGAAACTACTCCGGGTACCCCCGCTCAAGGAACTTCTGGGACTCCTGTGGAGCTACACTTAGGCTTCTGGTGCTGGCATTCAAGTACTATTTTCCTTTTCTCTCTTTGCTCTTTCTTCTTTCTTTCTTTCCCTCTCCATCTCTCTCTCTCTTTTTTCTTTCTTTCTTTCTGAGCCCCAGGGGCCTAACACACTAGGCCACTAAGTTACAGATCCAACCCTTTTCATTTTATTTTGAGACAATGTCTCACTTTGTAGCCTCAGGTTTTGATCTCCTGCCTCGGCCTCCGAAGTAGTTGGGCTTACAGGTATGTACTACCATGCCTGGCATGTGCTGCCTTTCCAGCTTCCCTTACACTGCTCCCACCAGACACCTTATTCTCCTCATACGCTGGTTTGCACATGGGTCTTTGACCAGGATTGCGTGACTCTTCCCATGCCTCCATTCCTGCTGGTTCTTGCCTCAGAACGACTTGTCTCTAACTCCGCTCCCCAGCCCCTATCTTATTCCAAGACCAAACCACCGACTATCTGCTGTGAAGGCTGCCTTCATCCTTTTCTTGCACCTTGTTTTTCCTCCTTACCACATATATTGTTTCTAAGCTTGCTTCTCTCAAAGATGCCGATCAGCGAGTGCACACAGCTCTGCTTAGCTCTTTGGCTGGGCAGCTGCTTACAGTGTGGCCTGGCATTAAAAGATGAGCTGGGCCAGTCTGATTTCCTCTCCTGGGAATTTGAACTGTGAAATACTGAGAGACTGGTGCAGTTAGCAGAGGTGATGTAGAGAGAGTCTCCAAGAGGCCGGATGGTCAAATGCAAGTCACGGTTATGAGAAATTATGAGGAAACCCAGGAAGCTCTCAGCGCCGCGCAGGGGTCAGGAGCAGTTATGAGCTGGGGCCCTGGAGGCCAACCTGAGTGTGAATCCTGGCTCCGCCACTTCCTGGCTTGAACGAAGACAGCAATCTAATCTGCTTGAGCCTCAGTGTTCTCATATGTAAAATGGGGATAACGATATTAGCTAATCCACAATGTTCTTAAGAGAATTAACTGAGATAAACACGGAAACCAGTAGCTCTGGTCTGAACTTGTTAATGAGTATTCTTCCTCCTACAGCAATAATAATAGTTATTAATTTTATTAGTAATAATGAGGAGAGAAACATACAGAAGAGAGAGGCCCCGTGGGATGCTCTTGGATTTTACCGTGAGAGAGAAGCTGGTCCCCAGAGCTACCTCTATTTCTGCATGCTTTCCAGGACCAGTTCCAATGACAAATCCTGAGCTTTCGTACAAGCAGCCCTCCTTTTTTTCTATGATTACTCAGGTGAATCCCTGTTTCTTATGGAGGGAAGGACCCTGCCCAGATCACCATTGACCTCTTTGTCTGGACTTGAGCCCCTCCCAGTCCAGAACACCATCTGACTGCTTCAGTGTGTGGCCCTGAACCCAGCTCATGCTCTATGTTTGGTGAATAATAAGTGACTGCATGAAACTCTTTTTAGAGGGCCTTTGGAAAGGCTATTTTTAGAGGGCTCAGAAGACCATGGAGGGGCTACAGGGATGGCACAGAGATTAAAGTGCTTGCCTTGCAAGCCCACGGCCCTGAGCTCGATTCCCCAGCACCACATAAAGCCAGGTGTGGTAGCATATGCCTGTAATCCCAGCACTTGGGAGGCTGAGGATTGCTACAAGTTCAAGGCCAGCCGGGGCTAAAACAGTGAGTTTAGGATCAGCCAGGCCTACTGAGAGAAATCCTGTCTCAAAAAAAAAAAAAAAAAAAAAAAAAAAAAAGTTCATGGAATAGGTAGGGGAGAATTGGCCGGTTGTTTCATGGTCCTGTGCCTCAGTGCAGGAAAGAAGAAAGGCTATGACTTGGATTGCCTTGGAGGGCTGAGTTGTGGGTCCCCTCCAGAGTTTCAGCCTTGCCTACATGTTTCTAGGCCTGGCCTCTTCCTTCCTGATCCTCTCTGGCCCCAAGCTCAGAGGCAGTGAGTGACAGGGATACAACTGAGGGAGAAGACTCACTTGGCAAAGAAGTGACCAGACTTGTTCCCGCCCATATCCAGCCTCATGCCTTCTACTTTCCCTCCTATACCCCACCTCCTAGTCACATCCGTGTCATTTCAGACCCTTTCCTTTACTACTGTCATGCTATCTCTTCCTCCTCAGATGCCCTTTTTTTTTTACCTCCATCTCCATGAAAACTCCTACTTGTCTTTTAAACCTAGCTCAGAGCCAGCTAGCTGTTTAAATTTTCCCTGGATCTCCCGGGCAGATTAAATGTTTCTGTTCAGCAGATCTGCAGGCTTTTTTGTAGATTTGTATGAATCTTATCTCACGGCTGTAATTACACGTGTATTTGTCCACCTTGCTCAGAGAAGGTCTCAAGGGCAGGAATTATGTCTTATTTATGCTTAACAAAGGATTTGGCCCATAGTAGTAAATATTTGTTGACTGACTATATCAGTGTAAGAAGGTTAATTCTTAATTTCTCCTAATACTGGGATCCCTGGAGCCTGTTGTTTTCTTCTCTATCTGTCTTGGGTATTTCTTGAAGCCCCCCATAATCCTTGACCTCTTCTCCCTATGACACCACTGTCCATTCCCAGTCCCAAATCATCTCTGGGGTCCATAATGAAGAACACAGAAGAGTCATGGATATAGAGTATCTTCAGGCTAGAGTTTTGGAGTCCCCATGCTGAGCAAGGTCCATTGGAGAGCAGGGACAACGTGAGGCAAGTTGGGGACTTGATTATCTTTTTTGACCATTTTGGCTTGCCAGGTGGGTCTAGGCCTCCCTCCCAGGCAAGTCTCTGACCAGACTCTCAGCAGGGTTGTCACTTGCGCGCCTTCCCACCTTCCCGGGCCCATCACTGAGCGGCTGGCAGAGGCAGCACTGGGCCAGCCCGAGCAGACAGCCTTGTGCGATTGCTGGCTCCAGGCCTCCCAGCCCAGCTTGTAGCTCCCCCCAGAGTGGCGGGATTGATTGGCTACAGCCAGAATGGGCACCAGTCTCCCTGGCTTGGACAGAAACGGGGCCATCTGTTACACCTCTAGTTAAAAGTACATAAAGTTGAGCATTTGTGCGCCGACAATACCACCCCTGACACCCTCCGCGCGGCACAGCGCTCAGGCTCCTTGGCAGACTCAGACTCTACGACAGGCCGGCACGGCAACGCCTCCATGCTGGCTCAGTTGGCACCGCCACAGGCACCACAGCCCCACCCTCCAGCGGCCTGGTCCAGCTGGGTCTGGCTCAGAATCTGGGATCCTACCTGTATCAGAGGGTGGAGGGGAAGGAGAAGGCTCAGGTGTGTGAGGGTGCATGTGGGCAATTCCTGTCCCAGTTCAAGGTGCCGGGTCTGCAGACCATGACAAACACCAGGCTCTGATTTGGGGGTCCCAAGACAGCTAGTCACACTGCACTGGCTCTGGGCTTGGGTTTCCTGGCCAAGCCAATTAGAAGAGTCTATCATGATCCCAGTAAGATCATACACCTTGAGTCTGGAATCTCCAAGGTGGTCTCTTACACCAATGGGGAAAGGGGGTAGAAGTGGGGAGGGGAATGGCAGGGGGCAGAGGACAGCTATTGCCTTGATTCTGAATTCTAGATTCTGGCTTCTGGGTTCCAGAATGTAGACCTTGATTTCTGAACTGCATTTTCCAGTTTCTGTCTCCAGGCCTGGACAATAAAGGCATTCCACAAACATCTTTTCTCATTTTTGTCATCTTCTAGTGCACTAGCCAGGCCAGCCTGTCTGTCCCCCAGAAGTATTGTGGACACTTCAGTCCCTTTGCACTTGCTGACCCCCATTTCAACTCAGAACTCTCAATTTCCTCTCTCCAGCCACTCAATCCATCCTGTCCTTTGAGAACTAGCTCTAAACCCATTTCTGCCAGGCAGCCTTTTGGCTCTGGGACTCTCTCCTTCTTTTCTCACCTCCCAGAGCCCCTTTCGACATCTGAATGACTTCCCATGAGGTTTGTCCAGCTTGAGTCTTGAGGTTCTTCTGCACAGGAAAAAGTTGTGCTGGCATTGTCTTACAAAAATCTAGCATAGCTTTGCTACATAGTACAGGGGAAGAACCTGGAAGAGTTTGCTGTGAAGAAAGAGGACAATGACTACAAAAGTAGTACTGGCTCCTCCTATGGCCTGAGAAGAAAATGGCCAGATACATAGGCTTTAGACATTTACTTGCTCAATAACTAATAGACTTGTTTAGTGCACATTTATTAAATAGCTGCTATGTGACCTGTCTTGTGGTTGACGTGGAATCAACAAGAGGATCTCAAAGAGAGAAAGAGAGAGAGAGAGAGAGATTAGATCCTGTCCTCACAGAGCTCAGCCATTAGTATAGATCATTACACAACTCTACTTACTACAACTTCAGTACAACAAACTGACAAAATCAATCAACATGCTTTTTTGTCTTACACGACAATAGATTTTCAGAAAGGACCCAAGAAGAACTCAGCCCATCCTTGGCCAAATACATTCACATATACTACGTGAGATATGTGAGTACGGCTCTTACTTGACACCAAGGAAGCGATAGTGGAGTAGAGGAGAGGAGGAGGAAGAGGAGCCTGAAATTACTACCATTCTATTGGGTTCGAAGTTCAGCTGGCACACTTCACGTGCTGGGCGTGAGCTCCCTCCACACAAGGAGTCTCCTTCCATTCTTTACACCTCTGCCCTTCAGAAGGTGGAAGGCTGCTCGCATGGTGGGTCAACCTCAACCTCCCTCCCCCCTCCCTGCAACACACTGGTCATGACCCTGCCTCCTGGAAGTACAAAACAGAGCTGGGAGGAGGGTGAGGTGGTGAGATGCCAAAGGCACAAAACTTAAGGCTCTACAGACCACTGAGAACAAATGCCTCCCTAAGTTTGGGGGCCTCGACACCTCTCTTTCCTCACCCTAACCCTAGCCCTGCTGCGCAGATAGTCTGTGTTAGCCTCCCTCCAGCCCAGGTGGGAGCTATTAGATGTCTGAAGCAGCTGAAGCCTCCAAAGAAACTCCTACAAGCAGCGCTGGAGATGTGGTGACCTGGTGTAGCTGCCACCCCAAGGAGGAGGTAGTGGGGCAGAGGAGGTCTGAGAATTGTGGAGGGCGCGCATCCTGACCAGGGACTCCTTCCACCTCTCCAACACAAGTTTTCCTGCTGGTCTGGCCCCTTATAGTGCGCAAGATGCCCGAGTCAGACAGCGTGCCCAACTCTGGGCTCTAAGAGCACTCAGGCAGTGGGCTGTTCAGGACATTGAGCAGTGGGCTTTGATGTGGAAAGTCATGAGTTTACTTCTTCCTTCCCTTTGGCATCTCCGTGTGTGTGTGTGTGTGTGCGCACGCATGTGTGCGTGTGTGTGTGCGTGCACGCACATGTGTGCATGCACACGCATGCATGGAAGGCAGAATGTAAGGTTTATAGGACATGGAAAACTCTGGAGGATGTGGATAAGGATGGAAATGGGGATGGGAACAGTAGGGAATAGGAGGAGGGCCAGAAGAGGGAGGGACATGGAATCTCAAGACTGTGTGATCTGTGTCCTGATGGGTCCCCTTAAACAAGCCACTTGATCTTTCTGAGCCTCAGTTGCTACCTGTAACTGGTACTTATAACACAGATTTCCTGCCTACAGAAATGACTACGCAAGGCCAACTGTGACAGACTGAGAGCAATTTAGGGTCAGTGATCTTCGTCCACGGAAGGTGAGGCCCAGATGCTGTAGACTGTAGACTGGGCTCTGCTCAGACTGCAGTCAACTATCTGCTGCCCAGGGCAGGTGTCCAGCTTTACCTATGTTGCCTGGAAACAATCTTGAAGCCTCTTGTTTCCCTCTGGCTCTGGCAGATCCATTCTTACAAATCCTCAAAATTTTCTTTCTGTCTCCCCCCCCCCCCCCCCCCCCCCCCCCCACCCTGCTTTGGTTTAAAACCCTGTCCACCCATCTTCAAGTCTCCCAAGAGCCTGGAAAGGGAGGCCCACATGGAATTCTTCCCACTTTTAATAGATACAAACCCAAGGCTCAGAGATGTTCAGAAATGCATGCGGGCTTAATTTCGGCTCTTCCGCGTCCCTCCCACCGGGCTGGAGTCCCTCGGACGGGTCCGGACCCGCACAGGGGCGGACTCGAGGGCGAGCGCCAGGCCTGCGCTTCGCGCCACCTGCCAGCAGCAGGCGCTGCGGTGGACGCGCCATCGGAACCGAGCATTAACTGAAGAATGGCTCACACTAATATCCCTGGCTGTGGAAACGGCGTTTTATTAAATGCTTCACACAGATTTGGTATAATAAAGATGAATATATTATATCCTTTACCTCCCCCAGAGTGAGGCCATAATAAGACGGGGGGGGGGGGGACAATAAAATGTAACATAAATACAACGTAATGGGATTTGTAGCGAGGGACGCGCGGCCCGTCGGGCCGCTAGGGTGACCAGGGCTGGTGGCCGCCGGGACGCTGGATGCCAGCCCTGTCGCGCCCGTTCCCCAGGGCCCGGGCTCCGACGTCCAGGCGGCGCCGGCCCGGTCCGCGCCTACGGGGACCCACCGGCGAAGGGCTCGGAGCGGGGGCGGAAAGAGCAGCAGCAATCGCGTGCCCCGCTGGGCTGTCGGGACTCCCCCGCCGCCGCCTCCCCGGGGCTCCCCCTAACCAGCCTTGCGGGAGCCCCTCTCTGGATCTACCGTTTTTCGATAGAGGCCGCCAAAATCGTTTACTTGAAAATAAGTATTTCAACCCTTTCCCAAGGCGAGGCGTGCGGGGATCCCGCCCACCCCTCAATGCCCCAGTCCTTTCCGGGCCTGTGGCGCTGGGCTCGCCCGCCCAAGGGGACAAGGCGTGGCTTTCACACAAGGGTGGCCCCGACCGCATCTGGGTTCGTTTCCCTGTGTGGGGCTGACCAGAGCGATGGGACCTTAGCGTCCTCTCCTCTTCGGCAGAAATGGAGACAGGGCGAGGACTGGGCAGTCTGGCGCGTCATCGACTGCAAAATAAACAAATAAAATAAGCAGGATCAATTGCTCCAGAAATATTCGTTAAAATAAGCGACATTTTCAGATTTCGAATTCTCTGGAGCGTGTCGCCTCCTCTTCAGGGCCCAATGTACCAACCGAAAGAAAAGGCGTAGTCTCCTGTCACCCCGCTACGCCCCCTTGCCCTTTGCCGCCATCAAGGCTGGAGAGGTTAAAATTAATTAAAAATCACACAGCCGGCCAGGGGTGCCATCAGCCCGCTGCACCGCTGTCTGCAAAAACACCTGAGCTGCCCCGCCGGGCGAAGGCCCCAGGGCGGCTGGGTCGGGGGACAGAGGGAGCGGGTCGCGGCAGGACGGGACTCAGCCACGAAGGAACATCAGTAAGGGACAGAGGCAGAGGCCGAAGGAAAGGCCGGAGAGGAGGGAGGCGCCTGGGGCCGGCGGGGGCGCTGGGTGTGACCTCCAGGACCGCGGAGACCAGGTGCGCCTCCGGGACGCCCGATACTGTCCAAGGAGCATCAGAGAAGCCGCGCGGGGCACGGAGGGGCTGGGGACGACAGGATGAGGCTGACCTAATAATGAAAGTTGACGGCGTGGCAGGAACTGCAGGAATCCGTAGGCCTGAGGCGACACAAGGGCGATCGCTCGCCGTCAGGGACCAGGGACGAGGCACAGCAGAAAGGACCTTAGAGAGCTGCTGCGGCTCAAACGAAATAAGGCTGCGGGCTCAAGGCACCTGACCTCTCTTTCATACCCATCAGTCCCCGGCAGACTGATGCCTCTGATGAGGCCCAGGTTGGATCCGCTGGTCCTGGAGGAGGCGCGGGTAGAGGACAGAGGCCAGGGAACCTGGAACCTGGGAGTCCAGCGCTGGCCAGGGAAAACTGGGCCCAGACGAAGCAGCCCCAGAGACCAGGCTCCTGAGAGGGGACCCAACTGTCTTTTCCAAGTAGAGACACGCCACCCACGACGACGACCGTGCCGCTGGGCAGCATGGCTTCCAGGTCTTCTCCAGGTCAGACACCCGCATCCCTCTAGCCTGGGGCCTGCCCAGCGGCTGGTCTTACAACCCTAGCCTGAACACTGCCCCAGTCCAGAGGGCATCAGGGATGGGAGGGTGCCGGGTGTGACCTGGCATAACCTAGGATACACACAGGCCAGGGGGGTCTTTGACCCACCTCCCTCTCACTCGCTCCAGTGGCCCTGTGGCTGGGCAGGCATGCAAGGGATGGCAGGGCAGGCTTGGTACTAATACAATGAGACCCTGCGTGACTGCTGAATTATTCAGGTACAGTTTATTAGGAGAAGCCTGACTCAGGCCTTTCCCGCCTGCCTAGCCCAGCAGGCCCTCTTTTCAGTCTCCTGGACTCTCCTCCCTCCGTTCCCCTTCTATTCCACCCTGCCAAGCCCACAACCCATAGCCCAGCCTGCACCTGGCACCCAAAGGCAGTGAGGGTTCTGTAGAACGAAGGGCACTGACTACCGTTAGGGTTTTGCTCAGACTCTGTAGTTGGAGGACTGGCTGGGTTAGAGAGAGAGGTCAGCAGTCGGAGTGCCCTTGCCAGAAGGAAACCCGGTTGTTGACCCACCCACAGGGAAGGGAGGCAGCCTCTCTCAACCCCTCCCCTCAGACCTTATATGATACCCCAGGAGCCACTACCCGCTACTCCCTGGCACAGACCTGTGGGGGTTGCACAAGGAATTAAGGATTTCATGCTGACCTAGAAGCTCTCCACTCAGGCCAACAGAGGAAGAAAGTTTGAGGACACTCTAGCTCCCTTCTGGGCTGGCATCTGTGGCCCCTTGCTTGGCTGTTTCTTTTGCCTTTAAAATAGCCCCTGCTTCTGTACCTACCAAAATGCTTTTTTTTCTTCTTCTTCTTCTAGTACCAGGGATTGAGTCTAGAACCTGCACACTGAGCTACATCCTTAACCTATTTTTTCATTTTTGATTTTGAAATAGGGTCTCACTAAATTACTAAATTGCCCAATTGAGGCTCAAACTTGCATTTCTCCTGCTTCAGCCTTCCAGAGTGTTGGGATCACTGGTCTCTGCCAGTAGCATGGCTTAATTTTTTCAAAATTCCACTCAAATGCCACCTCCATGGGAAAGAGAACCAGGTTCTCCCTCTCCCTAAAACACACACACACACTCATAGTGAAGTTCCTTTACCCTTTTCACAGACCCCAGGGGTACTGGGGTGGGGTGGAATGGGTGTCTATTTCCTGCCACTCCCACCTGCTTCATCTCCCATCTTCTGTCCATTCTTCTCTGCTTCTGGGCCCAACACACCACAGGGAAATCAATCCTGTCTTTTTTTTTTTTTTTAAGTGAAAAAAGTCTATTCCTAAGTCAGGCCATACCACCAGGGGTGGTGCTGAGTCCAGAACCAGCACCACCCCCGACCCACAAATATTACAGACTAAGGTCTCTCAATGCCGCCCCTGTATTTGTTTGAGATGTAAGTAGCAGGGGGCCTTACATGTCGCCTGCAGCTGGCACACTGCACCTTTCCTTCCCTCACACCTTGGTGTTCTCTTTGGGGTACAGGCCGAGTTTCCTGCCAGGCTCTCTCTTTGTCTCTTACTCACTTATTCATTCAATCAGCGTATGGAAAGCCCTTGCTATATGCTGGGCTGGCATAGAGGCATCAAGAGGAGATTTAGTTCCTGTCCTCAAGTTCACAGCCAAATGGAGAGAGGCAGAAGGGCAGACAGACAAACCAGCACATTCCTGGTAATATGATAGTGACTCCAAGGGTCCTGAGGAGCTGGACAGGGGAGGAAAGTCTTCCCCCAAGGAGAAGAGTTGGGCACTAAACATGAGGCAAAAGGTGCCAGGAGGGGTGGGGCATAGCTTAGTGGCTAGAGTGCTTGCCTAGCAAGCACAAGGCCCTGGGTTCGATTCTCTAGCACCACAGACGTTGAGCATGGTGGTCCACACCTGTAATCCCAGCACTCAGAAAGCTGAAGCAGAAGATTGCCATGAGTTCTAGGCAGTCCGGCTACATAGCAGATATATCCAGAACTTTTTCTACCCTGCAATTTTCTATCACCTAGTGTTTATCCGTGCCTCCCATATTTCTATAGAGCGCTCAGTCTTTTCTTTCTTCTGGGTAGAAGTGTCTGGAAGAGGATAGTCTTTACGAGTAGACTGCCTTGACATCATGTCCTGAAGACATTTAGTTTACAAATGAAGGAGGGAGTGAGGGATCTCTAAAGGCATGGCCTGGCCTCAGACACTACTCCCTCCTCTCCTCCCTGGCAATCTGAGAGCTGGCCTTGGCTGGAAATGAAGGGCAGGTTCAGAGCAGTCTTGGAGCCCAGCCTGAGTTTTGGAACAGCTGACTCCATGCTTCCCAGGCCTAGAAGGAGGCAGATCTCTCCAGTGGCCTGAATCTAGCCCCTACTCTTCCTAGGTCTCCAATCCCTTTGAGAAGCCAATGTGTTGTGTAACACTAGTCACAGAATAATGTGCTCACTTGGGCTCACATATGAATTTTAGATACAGCTTCTGGAGTCTGCAAAACAGTCTTGTGTTAGAGAAAAAGAAATGTTCCAATCCCATTACTTCAAAACAAGCTGTGCCTCTTTGGATGGGTTATTGAACTTCTCTGGGCCTCATTTTACTTATACATAAAATAGAGATAATAGAAGAAGCTACCTCAAGAGATTGTAATAAATGAGATGAATAAAACTCAGCTTGGAGCCGGGCAAGGTAAGGGCTTACGGCACTTATTGTCATGGTTATTGTTGTTACTACAGATAATGGCCCAGGGCAGAACATAAAAATCAAACGGGGAGTCCTAGCTCAGCCAAGGTGGCAGGAGGATCACAGCCCACCTCGAGAGTAGAAGAATTCCACCTGAACTGTCAGAGTAGCAAGTCTCCAGCACCCAAAAGCAATATGGCCAGGTGGTCAAGTGGTGACAGACTGAAGGAACTGAAGAAACTTTGACTTGACGGCCGGAAGTGATGACCCCAAGGAAGCGTGGAAAGGTTTGGGAGAATCATTCTTCTGTGCCTGTGGGGTCCCCTTACCCTGGAAATGTATGCAATACTCTCTTCTTCCTTTTGGTCTGGAATATTCCCTAAACTAATGGGGATGCAAATTTTGGTAGACCAATCTCTTTCTTTTTCAAAGGAGACAGAATAAGGCTGAACATTGGCCTTATAAGTAACTCACAAGACTTCAGGAGTCAAGATATCGTGTAGACCCAGTTTTGAAAGTGAGCCTTCCCTACTCTGGAGCAGACTCTGGGGACCAGCCTGCTTTCTACCCCCAGGAGAAATATACTGACCCAACTGGTGAGGTGTGGGGAGAACCTCTGAATGTCTCCCTTGCCCCAATGAGAAATCTCTAAGGATGGGGCTGGACAGAAAAACTAAGCATTTAGACAGCAATGATAGGGTTCCTTCCAATCAACTTTCATTTCCCTGCTGGGCTCCTCTCCTTTCAATGACTCACCATCTCAAAATTCCTTTGAGGGGGCACATTCTGGGCCTGAGCCATTGCATTCTATATTACACAATCATTTGTATCTTATTTACTTGATAAGAATTTATGCAACCAATATTTGGTGAGAGTTATGTGTCTCCCTGACCTGCACAGGTCTGGGCTTGGTGGTATCCCTGGATCCAGGCTCCTGCCTCCAAGGCCAGAGTCTGATCAGAAACTCAAAATGCACTTCTTTGCTTGCAGGAGCGCCCCTGGAGGCCTGCAGGTTTGTGCTTCCAGAAGATATCCAGAATATCTTATACACGGTATAAGGTATCTTATACATGGTATCCAGAAGATCTCATACATGTAACATTAGAGTTTTTAGAATGGACACCGGGGTATGACCATGGATAGGGAAAAGTTTGCTGTGACAGTTGAGTTGATTTCTGAAGTTGGGCTGGTTGAGAAGATCTGGGCAATAGAGCTAGGTCGAGTGAGTCAGGCCTGTTATCTCAGTCCTCTGGTAGGCTGAGGCGGGAGAATTTCAAGTTTGAGCCCAGTGTGGGCAACTTACTGATTTAGCAAGACACTGCTCTGTCTCAAAATAAAAATAAAAAAATAGGCTAGAAATATAGTTCAGTATGTAGACCCTGGGTTCAACTGCCAGTACCAAACAAACAAACAAACCCCAAACCTTGCACAACCTGTAATTCCAGAACTTTGGAGGCTGAGGTAGAAGGGTCTCAAGTTCCAGCACAGCCTGAGCAATTTAGCAACTTGGTGAGACCCCGTCTCAAAGTCAAAAGTAAAAAAATGGGCTGGGGATGAGAACCAGTTTGAAGGTCATGGGCTAGATTCCCCAATTTAAAAAAAAAATAAAGGTTAACTAAAACAACAAACAATAAACCACCAAGAGGTATCACCTCCCACCTGCTCCAACCAAGCAATCCTTCTGAATTTGTTTGGCTAAGAGGCCAACCAATTAGACCAAAGGAGCAAAACAATGGGCCTCAGCAGCAAGGCCAGGCTAATCGGGGAAGGGTGGTTTGGTGCCTGTGGGTGGAGGCACTACAGATGATTGTGGAATGTCCACCCTACTTCGATATGGTGTGGCTGAAACTGAAGTTTCTAAGGAATGGGGCCATTTGCTCCCCAGGGAACATTCTGTCTTGGCTTGATAGCTTCCCAGTGACCCTGAACTCCACTGGTCCTCAGGGATTGGGAGCTGGGCTCGTCCTTGTCTGGTCCTTTGGGCTATACCAGGTGCAGAAATCAAGCAGACAAGGAGGGGATATACAAGGATCCCCTCTGCTCTCCTTTCTTCTCCTCTCCTCTTTCCTCCCCTTTCCCTCCTGCTCTCTGGATAAGGACTCAGAGGTCCTGGTTCCCAGATCTGGAGAGGGCATTTCTGTCTGGAAACACTGGAGAGGGAATGCCTTGCTTGACTGAGGCTTTGGGTTAGGGGTTTGCAGGGGTGGGGGGGGAGTGCTAAGGTGAAATATGGAGGACAGGAAGTGAAAAGAGTGGGCCAGACTCATGTTGCTCTCTTCCGCCTTCCAAAGCCCTCCCTGGAGCCATCTTCCCCAAGTTCCTCTCTCCCAGTCCACACATAGACTGACTCCACTCTTGCTAAGCCCAGCATCTCCTCATGGCTTCCAGGGCAGCAGGGATGTATCAAAAACAGGCTTGCCCTGGGGATGAATCTGCAGCTCTGAGAGAACAATTCTCACTTTTAAAAATTATTTTTGCCTTTGAGTGCCTGTCATTTCCCCCAGAATGCAGGGCCTAGATAGGGAACAGAATAGCAAATTCCTTCTAACACTTTCAAGCAGACCTGGGACCAGCACCGGGGCCCCAGAAAGGATCCACACCTCCTGCTCTGCTCATTTGAGAGAACAGGAAGCCCTGATTCCAAACACATAGTTTGAATGTGAGAGAAAGAAGCTCCCATAGCTGAGGCACCTCCGCTGGGGCATGGAGTGAACCTGCTCTCTTCTCTACAATCCAACTGAGCTCACTTCCTCTCCACAGCAGATACTGGGAGCAAGAAGTTCCATTCTTCCAAATCCAACCTCTGCCCTGGGACACAAGTCTTCAAACTGTCCTCTCTGGGCCTTTGATTGGCCCAAGGGAGCTGCCAGGCCAAACTGCACACGCAGGAGCTTACAAACAAAGCCGGCAGCATGTGTGTGCTGGTGGGGGATGAGGGCAGCTCTTCCTTCCTTGGTTGTGCCAATCCCCTTTTTCTCCCCATCGTATGTCCAAGAGCAGGAATGGAAAATGAGGACCCACCACCAACCAGATGGGGCAGCCATAGAGGAAAGGGCCGGAGGGCACAGCCCTGGGAGGGTGGCTCAGGGCGCTGAAACGTAGTCGACGTTCAAATCCTTCCATATGTTCGCAGGTTCGAACGTATTTACACAAATGTACACAAGGAGAACCACACACAAATACACGTATTCAAAAAGAGACGCCTTCAAATAAAGCGCTCGCCTAATAGTCACAGATCCGAGGCTGCAGGGTCCCCAGCTTAACTAGAACCCTGGCCTCTTTGCGAGTTCCCGACTACGCAGCCCCAGCCCGGCCAGGCCCCCTCCCGGGCCCCGCTGGGCATCCGGAACAGCTGGAGTCGGCCGGCCGGCCCGTACACTCCAGCCGGGCTCTGGGCTGGGCGGGGCCGGCAGCGGGGCCCCGACCCGGGGCCCGACACAGGGCAACCGGGAAGCCCCGAGCCGGCTCCGGTAGTCCCGGCGCCCGACCGGGCGTCATCAGATGAGCGGTGGTGCCCGAGCAGGCCCGGACAGCCGCGGCAGGAAGAACAGAGCGCGAGCCTGCCGTAGGAGGTAGGGCCGGGAGAGGGGCTCCGGGCCACCAACTCCTCCTCCGCCTCTCTGCTGGGGGGAAGCTGAGCTCTCGCATTGCCCCCTTCCTCCAGCCGCGGGGATCTGCACCCCTGTCCCGCGCCCTCCACCCCGGGCTGCGACGCTGGCTTTGACCTCCCAGGAGCCAGTCCCGGGGGCCTCCGTCCCCTCGCCCCAGGCGCACGGCCCGGGGCTGGGCGTGAGCGGGAGCTGGGTTTTGATGTCCAGTTACCGCTAAGCGAAGTCCACGCTGGACGGCGGGAAGGGGGCTGTCCCCAAAATCCTGTTCTTACCTGGCCCGCGCGGCGACCGCGACCCTCCCGGGCTGGGGCTCCCGCCACCCTTCTCGGACTCCAAATCCCAGATTGAAGACTCCGAGGCCTCGGGTGGGAGCGGCCCGCGCTAGAGCCGGGCCGGAGAGAGACGGGTGCGCCAGGGACTCGGCGCCCGGTTTGGGGTGGGGGCCGTGGCTTTGCAGTCGCCCAAGGTTCGGGTGCAATAAAGGCGCCGCTAATGTAATTTACAAACAGCTCGGGCCGAGCGCGGCGCGGAGCCGGACTGACAGGCGCATTAGGCAGGCTAATTCCAGCCGGCTCCTCCTACCCCGGCCCGCTAATTAATGAGCTTCCCAACTTAGAGCCGCCTGCATTGGACAGACAGAGAGTGAAAGAGAGGGCGACGGAGAGGTAGAGGAGGAGAGGGACGGGGGGAGCCAAGAGGAGAGCAGAGAGGGAGGGCGGGTGGGAGGGCGAGGGACCGAGGACGGGGGGAGAGGGGCCAGAAAGAACAGAGAGGAGAAAGGGAGAAAGGAGAAAGAGAGAAGTGCCGCTGCGGATAATTGATTACTCCTCGATCAAGGCTAACTTGTTAGCAATAGTCAATTGCCCCGTCTCTCCGCCTCCCCTCGCAGTCCGGGATCTGCGCCCTCGCCGCGGTTCTTCCAACTGCCACCGCCAGGACCCGGGGCCAGGAGCCTCCGCCGAGCCACCTGACACCCTTAAATAGCACCGGGGCTGGCGAAACTGGAGCCCCGCGCGGCTCGCCCCGGCTCCGGCCCCGGATCGCTGGGCGCCCCGGCGGCGGCGGCGGCACCCGCGCTCTCTCTGGGCCGCGCGCGGCTCCGCCTGCCTCGGCCGTCGCGCTGAGCGGCCCCGTGCCCGGCCGGCTGGCGCGGCCTCCTTCCTGCCCCGCGCTGCCCGTCCTCACAGCCCGGCGCCCGAGCTGCCCGCGGTCTGGGTCCCCGCGGCCGGAACCGCCGCGGCCCCCCGCCCCCCCAACGAGGCCGAGATGACTTCCAAGGAGGACAGCAAGGCGGCGCCGGGGGAGGAGCGGCGGCGCAGCCCGCTGGACCACCTGCCGCCGCCCGCCAACTCCAACAAGCCGCTCACTCCGTTCAGCATCGAGGACATCCTCAACAAGCCGTCCGTGCGGAGAAGTTACTCGCTGTGCGGGGCGGCGCACCTGCTGGCCGCCGCCGACAAGCACGCGCCCGGCGGCTTGCCCCTGGCGGGCCGCGCGCTGCTGTCGCAGACGTCGCCGCTGTGCGCGCTGGAGGAGCTCGCCAGCAAGACCTTCAAGGGGCTGGAGGTCAGCGTCCTGCAGGCAGCCGAAGGTAGGCGCCGCCGCCAGGCTCCCGGTCGCCCAGCTCCCCAGCTCTGTGCCCCGTGCCTCTCGCCCTGAGCCTCTGTCCCCTCTCCCCGTTGCAGCCTCCAGGGCCCTCCAGCCCGGACCGCCGCCTCTGGGAGTCAAGTGGGGCAGGACGCAATCTGTATTTACTAGGGACCTCCGAGTAGGCCGTGAGGGTGATCTGAGAGTGGAGGCTGCATCCTGAGCTCCTATCTATGCGGGGCGCTTGCTCTGACGGGCTCTCTCCGAGCCCCAGGTACTCAGCGGCCCAGGCTCCCAGTCCAATTCCTTTGGGTGGGGAATAGGATCTTCTGCTGAGACCTCCTAGGTAGGACAGAGTTGTGAGGTTCTCAAGGAGTGGAGAACCCCGTTCACGCCCTAACACAAGAGTCCTTGTCTAGACTCCCGTTGCTCTCAGAGACTTTGGATCCTTCAAACCAACTCTTAGGTAGGGGGCAGAGACCAAACCAATTTTTTTCCCAGGGATTTCCAAGAGACCAGTGACAAGGTTTGCGATAGCTCCGTTTTCACTATGGTCTAGGAAACCGAATCCAGCTGGAGAAGAGCACAGAGGCAGATTGAAGGCCAGATGGACCTAGGTGGGATGTGGAGTTAAGGGGCGAGCGCCCGCGTGGGATCTCTCCATCTCACCAGTTAGAGCCTATACTGTCATTTCTTTTCAGGCCGCGATGGAATGACCATCTTTGGGCAGCGGCAGACTCCCAAGAAGAGGAGAAAGTCGCGCACGGCCTTCACCAACCACCAGATCTATGAGCTGGAAAAGCGCTTCCTGTACCAGAAGTACCTGTCCCCGGCAGATCGCGACCAAATCGCGCAGCAGCTGGGCCTCACCAACGCACAGGTCATCACTTGGTTCCAGAATCGGCGCGCCAAGCTCAAGCGGGACCTGGAGGAGATGAAGGCCGACGTAGAGTCCGCCAAGAAACTGGGCCCCGGCGGGCAGATGGACATCGTGGCGCTGGCCGAACTCGAGCAGAACTCGGAGGCCTCTGGCGGCGGCGGCGGCGGAGGCGGCTGCGGCAGGGCCAAGTCGAGGCCGAGTTCTCCAGCGCTGCCCCCGGGTGCCCCCCAGGCCCCTGGCGCCGGACCTTTGCAGCTCTCGCCTGCATCTCCGCTCACGGACCAGCGAGCCAGCAGCCAGGACTGCTCAGAGGATGAGGAAGACGAAGAGATCGACGTGGACGATTGAACGGCTCCCTGCCTCTCCAGCCACGCCGGGCCCCTGGCGCCCGCACGCCTGCGTCTCCCGGACCCACCGCGGAGGAGAGCTGGGACCTCCTCTGCAACTTCCGTCTCCTCCCTCAACCCTGGGCCTGGACTTGGCTCCGGGCAGCCATCTCTTCCCTCTCGAAGCAATAAACCCGGACTGGCCGGCCGGGCCGGCCGCCCTACGTGGCCTCCTCTGTCTTGGGAGCCCTTGCCGTGCAATTCTGTATGGCTTCTGTATAAATATTTAAACCGATATAGCGGATTCTTCCCACCGCGGTCTGATTTTTTTCCTTGCTTTTATTGTTTTTAAATGTCAGAGATTTCGATGTTTGCAGAGCTCTCTGGCTGTCGGGCCGGCTGAGGGTGAGGGAGAATCGAGAGCGTCCAACACTAATCCTGCGGTCTACAAGAGGGGGCAGACCGGCTGTTTTGATTTTTCTCTGCATGTGGCGAATGCACTGGCCGGCTCCTTTATCGCCTCCCACGGCCTACTGCAGTTGACTTCTTTTATTTCCTTCTGCCCTTTTTTCCCTGCGTGGGAAGGGAGTGAGGGGGGCAGTGGGTCCTGACTTGCAAGTTTCAAAATTGATCCCACCCCACCCCATACCCCGCGAGAAAACGGTTTTCGATGTTTTTTCTGCCCACTAACACTATTTTTACGATTCTTCCTTCCCTCCTGCATTTTCTCAAGCTGCTGGAATCTGGCTGTTAGGGACGACGTAGGGGGACGTGTGTCCAATCAACCAACCATCGAAAACAGAGTCCAAAGTCCTAGAATTATTTTTTACTCTTTTTAGAATTTTTTTGCATGTGACAGAGAGAGGAGGCCAGCCCAAATTCTCAGCCCCATCTCTCTGCAGCTCTGGGTCTGCCTTGCGTCTCCCATGCCCCACTCCTAGCTCCAGGGCCAGATGAGGGTGGCCCGGTGAGGACGGGTTCAGCGTTCCCTCTCCCCGTTCCTTGCCCTGCCCTCTCCTCGGCGGACTGTACCCAAGGCCTCTTCCTCCAATAAATAAAGTCTTTGCCATTTTACTAGAACCGGCAGTGCCCGTGTGTGAGTCAGTGGGCCGATCCGGGAAGCATGGACAGGCTGAGCTCTGTCCACTACCTCTCCCTCCTCGCTCCAGCCTCGGAGATCTGGGGGGCACTTGAGGGCAGGCATGAGAGCTAGCGACAAGAGAGAAGCCATGGGAAGAAGCGCTTCTTGTTCGTGGAAACACAGCAACTTCTACATGGGAGAAGAAGCGGGCTTCGTGAGGTCGGGGTAAAAAGCACGGCGAGCGACAGTGGAAGAAAACGTGCCTACGTGGCAGACACCACAGTACGAAAATAACGTGTGTGAGACCAAAGGTGGAAAGCGGAGACAAGTGTCGCGTTCGTGTCTCACCCTGGACCCCGCGCATTCTACCTATGCTTCCTGAGACTTGGGTTAAGTCCGGGGTGAGGGTGGAGTGCACTGGCAGGTGTCACTTAGGCGGATGCGTTGAGGGGAATCCTAACTTTTGGTCCAGCCCTGAGGGCTTCATCCTTGCGGTGGAAGTAGAAAAAAAAAAAAAAAAAAAGGAGGGCGAAGACAGGCTGAACTGCACACGGGGCACTGGGCGGTGTGAGCCCAAAGCGTGCGATAACTGGGGCAAATATTTGGTAACGTTCACACAAGCTAAGCATCAAACTTGGCTATTGGTAAAGACGCGGGGCTCTTTCAGGGGTTCGCTGCGTCCGAGATGGCAGGGCCGGGGTGGGGCTCAGGCTTCTTTCACTTTCCCGGACCCAGCGACCTGCTCTCTGGGCTTTTGTTGTCTCTGGGCTGGCGAGTGGCCGCGATCACCAGAGCGGGGTCCCCGCCTCCAGCCGCTCGGCTCTCTTTCTCTGCAAAATTGATGTGAGAATCGCGCATCTGGTCTCGGGCAGGCGCAGGGGCCCCCGGGCCTGAGTGGAGAACGTGTGTGTTCAGGAGGGGACCAGGAGCCAGCCGGGACCGGGAGGAGAGGAGCTCCGGGGACACTCCGGAGGCGCGGGGACCCCACGGAGGGCCGCGGAGGGGCAGAGGGGAAGGAGGGAAAGGGGACGCGCACGGGCGCAGCGCCAGCGCCAGCGCCAGAAAGACCGAGAGGGAAGGAAAAAAGCCGAACCGGGAAAAAGAGAGGGAGAGCGGGACCCGAGGGCGGCCGGCAGCCGCAGGCCGGCGTGCGGCCGCCCTGCCCGCGCGACATAAATCGCCCTGGCTCAGGATGGATGGGTCTGTAATTCGGAGCGCGGACCATGAAGGCCGGGACGAATGGGCCCGGGCGGCCGCTGACAGGCGACAATAGCCGGGCCCAGCCCCCCGCGGCTCCCGGTGCGGGCCCGGCCGCGGCCCTCCGCAGCCCTGAGCGCGCCGGCGCTGGCGACCATATGGTTTTTGAATTTTCTTCACAATTTGTAGACAATTTGATGGATTAGGTCCCCGCGTGCGCCTCCCCGGCACAAAGGCGGCGCGGGGACCGCGGCGCGGCGGTCACCCGGGCATCTGCGCCCGCCGCGCCCCCGCCCCCGCCCCACGCCCCGCGCCCCGGGCCGCCCGCCCAACACGCCCATGAATCCCAATGAAGCGGCCCTGGCACCTCCGGCCGCCCGGGCGCCGCCGCGGCCCGGCCGGGCCCCGCTGGGTCCCTCGGGCGAGGGGCGGCGGCCCCGGAGCGGAGCCCACCCGAGCCGCGGCGCCTGCGGGGCGCGCAGCTAAGCAGGCGCATCGGGGCTGAGGAGGAACGGGGCCATTTATCCGCCCGTCTAGTTAAAGCGGGTTATTTGTTTGCTTCTCCGGCCTCCCCTCCCCTCCCCCCCGCGCCTCCCCCTCCCCTCCCTTTCTGCCTTTTATTCTTTTGTCTCTAAATGGATTTAATGAGCCTGAAAAACATGACAATTGAATATAACCAAGAAATAAAAAATAACTAGGGAGGAAGGAAGGAGGAAAAGAAAGTGGGGAAAGAAGGAAAGGGAAGGATTAATAAAATAAAGGGCAAAATCCATTCCATGGAGCGGATATTTATTGGGCTCAGGTGGCTCGGGGGATTGAAAGCGAATCCGGCCCACGTCCTGCCCTCAAGGAGCGCCCAGTCTAGTGGGCATGTCTGGAAGCGTCTGTGCGCTGGCACGGTCCTGGGGCCGCCTCCGCGGCTTGCAAGATACGGGAATAGCCCTGGGCGCGAAGGTGGCTTCACGGAGGAGGAGGCGGCCCAGGACGTAGGCTCTGGAAGACAATAAGTAATTCGTTGTTTCTATAGGCCGGAAAGGAGAGAAGGACAGGGTGGTCTTCGAAGGGAATGGGGACCCAGGTACCAGAGAGCCTCCACGTGAGCCCCAGCCAAGGGCTGTGCGGGAAAGAGCATCGCGACACTCTGTCCCACACAGTTGGCGAAGTGAATTAAAGCCACTTCGCAGTCGTGCGGGCGCTGCCCGACCGCACCTGAGGCTGTGGAGCCGGGGCCTAGCGCCGCAGCTTGGGGATCATTCCATTCCCCACCGGGCTGGTGGAGATGGAGAGAGTTGCAATAGCGGGCCACGGCTGAGGGGCCTGGCGGGGCTTGGCGGAGCTGGAATCCAGGAAGGCCCGAGTTCTAGCCCGGTGTCTCCCTGACAGCCCTGCACGGGGTCCGGGGACGCTCAGGTGGCCCTGGCCGCCGCCTCGGGTACTGTCTCGGGGAGCTGTGATTCAGGGGGGCTTTAATTCCACACGTCTGCCCCGCGTCTCCCGGCCAGCGCCTGCCGGGCCTGTCTCGGGTGCCGTGAGTGGCGTGTGCGCCCGTGGGAACAGGGTGTGTGCACTGCCCGTGTGCTGCTTCTGGCGTGGGAATAGACGTCTGGGCTTGGCGGGGATCTTGAGACCTGTGGCCCTATGCCCACATTCCCTGGGCCACGTTCACAAGGCGCGGCCCCTTGGCCCGAGTTCCTTCGCCACCCCGACCTGTCCCCTCAGGAATCTGGCCTGTCTGAAGACACACTTTAGGTGCCCCGCTACTCAGGGAAAGCAGACTGCTAGCCTCTCCACCTTGGTTGGATGCTGGGCCTTGGCGAGTCCCGGGACCCGGCCGGTTTCTCCTTTTTACCGGCGGGGCACCTCTGGGATCGCCAACAGGGCGAGCGGCCGGTCACAATCAGGCTGGCTTGGCGTCCCCGGCTCTGCCTTCCCGGCTCAGCGGCCTGGCGGGCGGCGCTGGGTGAGGCCGGGAGGCGCAGTTCCTTATTTTACGAGGTGTCGGGCCGGTGTCAGACGCAGCTCCGATAAGTAATACTCCAGTCTGAGGGACCAGAACGTGGTAATTAATCCCAAAGACTTAAGTGTATTTTAGTTCAGGAGAAAAAAAAATCACTAATTCAATCGTCCGGAAAATTGAAGTTTGATGCATGAGTCCCCCCTGAAAGGGACGGGCTGGGGCCGCACTGCTCCCCACCGCCTCTGCCAGTCGCCGCGGGGACCCCCTCCTCTCCACCCTTCTGAGCCGCTGGGTCCAGTGAAGTCCACCCACCCGGCCCGCCGTGCTCCCCGCCACAGCAACCCAGGGGCGTCCCACCCCCAACAAACAGTTTCTCTTTCTTAGGGGTCCAGAAGGCAGCTTGTGTCCACATACACCCGCACTTAAGGGGAATGGAGGGAGCCCCAGAGGTGTAAAAGTAGCAGCCAGATGAGGTGCAGGGGGTGGGTAAGGCCAAGGGCAGCAAGGCCTGTGCTGAAAGGCACAGGGAACCTGCTTGGGCGCAGGTGTGGAAGGTCAGTGGAAGTGGCTACTGTAGTGAAACAGAGCAGCCCCTGTGGCTTCCAGGTGTGTGGGGTGCAGGGAGGACGGAGTGAGCTGGGTGCTGGTGGCTGGGCTGAGGACAAAGTGTTTGAGGGAGAAAAGGGGCCATCTCTAGGCCGTGCAGGTGCAGGAAGGGAGGTCTGGGTAGAAATGGGCAAGCGGATCCGAGTTTCCTAAAGACCAGCTCTTGGGATGGGGTGAAGGAAAATAAAGGTTCCTCGGCTTTGTTGGGCATGAGATGGAAGGGCAGTTCCTTGGAAGGAGAGAATTTCCAGCTGAAGTTTTCCCCTGGTGTCCCCACCTCTGCACTTTCACGACCCAGGTTGCAGTCAGCAACACACTCGCCTTCTCCCGGACCCCAGTTTCCGGGAGAGACTAGGGGTTGAGAGCTTGTGTGAGGGGGGCTGCCTAGGGACCCACCGGGATGTGTTCCTGAGTGTGCTGTGGTGTGTGCAATGGGACTGAGCATGTGCAGCTGATTAATGGAAACAGAGCATGTGCGACTGGGGTGACTGGGTGTGTGCTGCTGCATTCTGTGTAGCCCGTTGTCGCAAAGAAGTGTGTGCAACTAGGTATGGCTAAATTTGTGCAATAGAGTGGAAGAGAATAAAGCTGTGACTGGGATGGGTGTGACCGGCAGGTGAGCGACTTGGGATGTGTGATGTGTGCAGGAAGCTGGTGTCAACAGATAACTGGGAGAGTGAACACTGAGATGGAACTGCAGCCACAGACGGATGACCAGAATCCTAGCTCCAAATAATTTGGCCAAGCGGGCTACTTAAATTTACATGGGCAACATGGGGAGGGGAGCACCTGGCCTGATGAGAAGGTGGCTTACAAGAGGGATGGCAGATGGTGGGACGGGGAGCCTCCTGCAGGGGTACAATCTAGTTGGAGGGCAGCTGAGGTGAGTGAAGGAGCACTCGCGCTGTGAGAAAGGCACAGGCTCTGCTTCTTTAAGAACAGCGTGAGGAGGGACAGGTGTCCTTTGCTGTAGTGGCATGGCTGTCCTGCCTGCTTTCTCTCATTCCAGCTGGTCACTACTCTGCGAATCTACCCATAGCTGCACGGGTCTTAGGGAGCATTTGAAGACCCAGCTCATTCAGTGGAGTTCCTTCTTTCTGTAGAGGCTCAGCTTTGCTCAAACGGAGGAGGGTGCACACGGCAATAGGCACACGTGTGCACATGGGGTGGGTGATGATGCTACCAGCAGGGCCAGGAGGGAGTGAGTCCTGCCTACTTTGGAATCTGGAGCGCAGGAATCACTGAGCAATGGGCGGGCCCGTGGGCAAGTGCAGACTGCCCCGGAAAGCTGGATGTGCCTGGTTGTCTGTGAAAGGGATTGATGCTCTAGGGAAGAAAGGGGGATTACTCGTGTGTACTCTGGAACCTGTTTAAGTATAGTTATCACAGAGGTTCAAGATGAGTCCTAACCATAGCTGGGTGTGGCTGTGACACCTGACCGCACAGGACAGAGACATTCCTGAGAAACTGCACTCCCACTCCTCCCAAATTCAGGGACCCAAGTCAGAAGCTGTGGCTCCAGGGTTCTGTGGAGACAGGGATCAGGGGCTGGGAAGCTCCTTTGCCAAGCTATGGGAGCCTCCTCTTTTTCACTCCCCAACACGGACAGTAGGATAGGTGAGGAAGGGGGGACCCTCCCACTCTGGGGAGGCTGGTCTGTTTCTCCGGAGGGACTACTCCTCTGCTGATATCCCTGAGGGAGCCTATTGATCTGGCTGCCTGAGGTCTCATGTGTAGATGAAGAATAGGCTCTGATGGACTCACAGGCACACAGTCAAGCCAGAGCACACACGACACAGACTCACAATGTCTCACCAACACCCCAGAGACCGTGTAAGGCAGGCACTCAGTAACACAGACCTTTGAATGCAGAAACCAATACACACTCCACATGCGCACACACAGGACGCCTGGACACACAATGCGTATGATGCAGCACACCCATCAAAATATAGACAGCGAGTATCACACTCAAGAATTAAACAGATACACACGATTCCTGGTTCTATACACAATATGGGCACAGTACAGAGACACGGGCCATAATTACCAAAACCACACAAGGCACAGGCGTCCTGACATTCTTTGCAAGCTCAGGAGCAGAGAGTGAGCTAGCAGTTTGACACGACTTTGGTGGAAATGCTGCTGGCGTTCTGCTGCTCTGAGGGGAGTCCGATAGCGAAAGGGCGGCCAGCAGCAGACAAGGGCAGTGGGGCAGAGAGGCTTGGTTTTCCGGGGGAGCTCCCAGCCCTTGGCCCAGAAAAAAACCAAATCCCCAACCACCCTGGAAATGCAATCAAAGCTGCCTGCCGCCCACCCGCCCTGCACAATGGCTCTGGCTGGAGTCGTTATCATTTTTGTTAACTTTTTATCGACTGTTTGCTAGATGGCGTGTCAGTAAAGTGTATGATTTGAGATGAAAAATTAGGCAGATTAACCTGAGGGGAGAGCCTGATTGATTACTAAATAGGATCAATTTGAAAGTTTTAGTCCTGGCGTTTCTGCAGAGCCTCTTAATACTTCAAACTTCAATTTTACGGGCGATTGAACTAAGCATGTTTCTGACAAAATTGATATATGTATTAATTTGCTTTAACTGGTGATTAATTACTCTCCACTGAAAGAATTATATGGAGCTGTTTGCCTGCGATTTGCATATTAATCAAATTCTAGTTGATAATTCTGCCGGTGGGGGGGTTGGGGCGGGGCGTGGGGCACGAGGGTGTGAAGGGGTGTTAGCAAGTGTGCCGGTGTGTGCACCGGTGTGTGTGGGGGGGCTCTCCATCCCCCCTTCTTTGCTCGCTCCCTGCTTAGCTGCCAGTTTAGTGCATTAAAACCAAAGATGCAGAACGAGTTTGCCCGGCTATTTGGCGGGAGCAGAAATTGCCTGTCCGGTTTTATGATCTGCTCAGCCTGAGCAGCCGGGTCCTTAATGTCCCCTGTCAAAGTGTCCACGATTTAAAGGGAAAACGGCCCCCACTTTAGCACCACACCAGCCTGACAAGGGACGAGGCAGGGAGGAGCACCCCTTTAAATAACTCCCACCCCAACAACCATGATTTCTGGGCGGTGCCTGGGCTCTGGGGAACCTCAGAACACGAGCCATGTCCTTGGAGCAGTACAGTTCCTGGGATACTCTAGCCATAGAACTCCCTCACCACCACCCCAACATTCATACACAGAGGCACATGCAAGCACAGCAGAGTCCCAGAGACTCTGTCAAACACTGTCACATGAACTAACGGGCAGGAAGCCACCGTCTTAGACACGCAAAGAGCCAGCTACCCAGTCACACTCCTGTTCATTCAGACTCTAGCTCTCGGGCCTGTCTGTAGGCACACTCGGCTACCCATATGCACACCCTGATGCACAGAACCACACGCAGGCAGGGAACACACATAGATACCCAAGTCACGTCCAAATGGCCTCTCAGGCACATGTGGTTACATACATTCACACACACATTTTCAGACCCACACTCAGACCTTGTCCACTACACACACACTGAGGCACAGAATCTTCACACAGGACGTTGTCACTGGATGTACCCCAGACACCTGCTCACACCCTTCCAGGCACAAGGCTTCCTGGCCCTTCCCGGTTCCATAGCCCTGCCTGAGTCTTTAAGCTAAAAGGGGCGGCCTCACCAAGTCAACTTTTCCCATCTCCGGATTCAAAGTGTAGGAGTGTAATTAAAACCAGATAATTAATGAGACAATATTCCTCCAGCTACATCTTTAATGAACAAACCCCTTCAGGGCAGCCTCTTCTGGGCTCATTAAAGAGAAGAAAGTTGGGCGGCTTCAGGACTTCCCAGCGCCTTAATAAAGAACCTGCGGGTGGATACCCAGGCCTGGAGCTCCAGAGCCACAATCGCTCTCCGGGTCCCTGGCTCTTCTGTCATCACTTTGTCCCCTTTCCCATTCCCTACCCCCTTCACCAGCCTGGTCCTGTCGCCTCCAGCCGCCCTCAGGGGCTCCGAAATCCCCGGTACGGTGACGCAGGGCTCCGCCCACGCTTTCCCCCAGCAGCAGCCCTAGCCGGAGAGAAGCCCTGCGCTCCTCAGACCTGGCCGGGCGTCAGGCTGAGTTCCTCTGGCTGGATTGGCTCTAAAAAGGGGAAACTGAGACAAGGTAGAGGCTCCCGTCTCCTTCTGAACCTCAGGGCCCTAGCTGGGTGGCCGAGGGCTGGCGCTTTGGGTTACCTTCCTGGGACCCAGCGCGCTGGGGAGGAGAGGGAGAAAGATCAAGTCGTTCAAACGGGCCCTGGTTCACTTCCCAGGAACGCGCACTAGAACCTACATGCATGTGCAATTGCGCGCACGCGAGCGTGCACACACTAGAACGCCCCCTCGCCCGTGCATGCACACGTATGGTCTGACGCCTGGGGCCAGACCGCGCAGCCTGGGCAGCCGGAAGAGCCGGCCCCGGGCCCTCCCCCAGCCGCCTGAGGTCGCCCTCGCGTCACTCGTCCCCGAGGTGGGAGCTTTTCGATCTCCGCGGAGCCGCCCTGCCCCAGCGCTGACCGGGAGGCTGGGAGCCGCGCGCGGTGGGGCCGAGCAACCGGCCGGAGCGCCAGAGCCAGGCCCGGCAGCGGCGCAGCGCCAGCGACGGCTCTGGCGGCCGCGCCTGCGTGTGCCTGCGCCGGCTTTTAGGGATGAGTTATGTGGCAATGAGCGAAGTAAATCTGCATACGCAAAAGATGCTAATTACTCTTAATAGCCTACCCAGACGCCCCGAGACTGGAAACCCAGAAACGTAAATCTGCTCCCGATAAATATTTTTAATTGTGAAATTTCCTGGAAAGAAGGCTTTGGGTGCGCGTGGCGGAGGCGTTCGCCTTTAGAGGGAGGAAACCGGGCCCCACCCGAGAAGCGGAGACCCGGAGTCCCAGCCCCGAGCAGGGATGTCGTCGGGCACAGGCCGGGAAACCCGAGCCGGGCTGGCCAGCGCTGGGGAAAGTTAGTGATGTATCGCATTAATTACCAGTGTGAGCTGCAAATGGTTCGAGGCCCAGGGAAAATTAATGGGAATCCAAATTCTAATTATGTAGCTGTTGTTAAAGAGTTTAACTAGATAGTCACGGAGAAAATTGGATTATGCATAGAAATATGCAGCCAGCGTGCGCGGGCCGGGGGGAGCGGCCAGGGGACTCGCGACCAGGCCGCCCGGCCCTGGAGAATGCTCCTCCTCCGCGAGGAATGAAAAGAACCACCGCACCCCAGCGTATAAATAAAGATTCCGCGTGATCTCCGGGCGGCGGCGGCGGGGCAGGTCTCGAGCTAGAACCAGAGGCAAGAGGTGGCCAGGCCCCGGCTTGGCTGTAGCGGCGGAGGTCTGGGCCAGCTGCGTCCCCCGGTCTGGGTAAGCGTTTGCGCCCATTTCTCAGACTGTAGATCGTTGCTCCGGGTCTCAGCTAATCCCCCCTGAGTTCCTTCTGGTAGTCGTATAATTGCATCTTGGCCCTGAGGGTTTATATTTTTTTTTCCATTGTCAGTTTAAGGAAATAGCCACCAAAAGGAAGCCTAATTACACCCGGAGCCTCGTCATTCACTTTATTAAGGACCTTGGATATGTTTCCATTTTCGCAGGAAATGAGGTCTGATCAAGCAGGACTAATACCTCGGGCCTAGAGGAGGGGGCAGGAGCGGGGGTGGGGGGATCCGCTCCCCAGGGAGGCCTGCGGGTGGGTAGTGCCAGAGTAGGGACGCGGGTGGGTACCTTGGGCAACAAACACCTAATCATCTGATTCCCCCCAATTTCTTCCAGATCCCTGGATTCTTCTGTCCAAGTATATCCTCTCACTGTGCTGAGCTCCCAGCTCTCACATGCTGGCGAGGGTGTGGAAAGCCAGGGGACTTTGCAGTCCCAAAGACAGACCCAAAGCCGGTTCAAATCCTACCTCTGACCTTTCCAGGAGCATGGCGAACATCCAGGTGGCTGCTAAGGCCTTTGAGGCTGAGAAAGTAGGTAGGAACAGCCCGGAAAGAACCTCCCAGTCCGTGCTGCCTTCAGTCTCTTAGTCCAGATTTCTATCCCTCCTTCAGTAGGAACACACTGTCTCCACCACCCTCTGGTCTTGAGGGAGAAGCCAGTGGGTCCTGGTCTTACTAAAGAGCTCCAGTCCACTAGGCTGGGTTCCATGTTGCTGCTGGTGGCTTTTAGAGCCTGCATAAAGGGTCTGAATGTCACTGACGCCCCTGTGCACTTAATGCTTGAGCTGTTGGCACTCTGTCTATCCAGGACTTCCTTCCTTTCTGTCCCCACTCCCTACTGTGAGTGACTCAGAGGGTGAGGAGAAGCGGGAGGGAAAAGAACTCTGCCCTAAACCCTAGAAGTCGTGGAGGGGCTGAGAAAGGGCCCCACCAGCTTGAAACAACAGAGTCTTTCAAATTCTCAGGAGGTGGCAAGAAGCCAACCTGGGGCAGAAGAATCCTTCCGGGGAAGTAGAGAAGCAAATGTCCAGAGGGACTAATTCTGACCTGGGGACGAATCTGATTTACACACATTTGCAGCCGGCTGCCCTTTTCCTTGTGGTGGGAGGAGGTCAGTCCCTCAAAACTCAAGACAGATCCCCCAGCATCAGGAGGAAGCCACTATGGGTGTCCCAAGTAATAACTAGGGGATCAGCAAGCCTAGAAAGGGGGAATTCCCTGTAGATCCGCAAATTCTAGAAGCGAAGCAAAGGGCTTGCTCGTGTATGGTTTACTTCTAGGCCTAGAATTCTTCTCCCAGCAGCCTCAGAACCGAATCAGTAAGTTCAAAGAGAAAGATGAGCGATGGCAGCCTGATGTCGGGGGCACCAGCCTCCTATCCTTGGCAGCACATGCCCTGCCTCTGGCTCCCTGTCACCTCACCCTTTCCAACCCTCGGGGGCAACCGTGGCTGCTCCCTAGTCTCTCTAGTATTGCCTCCTTCCCTTAGTTTCGATGAGGAGAATCCTAGGACCTCAGCTCCTTGTTCTCTCAGCCTTGGTGTTTCCAAGCCAGCTCTCCATAGGACAGCCCGCCTCTGTTCTGTGACACGGGCTTCGAGTGCCACCTAGCGGCACTTGCGGCGATGCTCACCAGCCACACCCACCTCCAGCCACGCGTTTCCCAATTCTCCTACTGGAGCCCCAGGAACCATTCTTTTGTGCTTCTAGGCTCAATCCAAAGCGAGCTTTTCACCCCACTCCTAATATGGATCCTTTAGAAGGGACTTTAGCGAGCAATATCCTGAGAGGTGTTGGCTGGGAAGGAGAGAGATATGGCTGCAGAGTTGAGTGTTGGGTGGGGCTGAAGCCAATGAGTAAAGAAGGGAGAGGGAAGAGGACAGAAATGAGGAAGACCTTGGGCTGTCGCCAGAGGCTACTCCCAGTTGAGTGCCTAAATGGGAAAGTGAGTCCCTAGCGATCCTTTCTGCTCTGGGCAGTCACTACGACGCAAGGTTCAAAGACGCAAACTGTCTTTGCTTAAGATCTGGGTTCCTTGAACCGCCCTGGCACCAAAAAAGTTATGCAAGAGCGCCCTCTGCTGTCGATGAGTTGAAACTGCTGTCCGTGGCTACGCAGGGCTGCCAAATTCCAGGAGAAAGGACCCTTTCCCTAACAAGCCTAACGGGCTTCGCAGGACAGAGATGCCTGAGTGCCACTGAGTTCCACTCTCACGGCTAGCTTTACACAGATCTTACCTCTCTGTCTTCTGCTGTTCCCCATATGATGCCTGACAGTTTAGAAATTTTTTTTCCTATACACAACAGTGTATGCATACAGAAATATCAGGTTGTACACCATAAATACAAATAATTTTCACTTTTCAATTAACACACACACACACACACACACACACACACACACACACACACACACACACACAGAGGACGTCTCTGCCTTGTGTACTTCAAGCCTGACTTGGTTGGAGAGGCTGTCTTCCAACTGGCACGCTACAAGGCGAGCAGCACATAGCCCATGGATCTTGGGACAGACTGTTTGGAGTAGATTAATAGGGGTGAGAGGTGGCGAGTAACTGCTCTGGAAAAGCAGAGAACGATTCCCTGGTAGAGAACTCGGAGTGGAGCCACAGCGGGAACCCTGTCCCCGTGAAGGCCTCTTGCACCTGGTGCCATCTGATTCCCTGACATGCCAGGCACCCCCTCACACTGTCCAGGCTATTGACTGTTATTGATCCATTGATCTTGTACAGCCACATCCATGAAGGTTATATTCCTGATGTTTGTCCCCACTCCACTCCAGGGCATTAGCTCTGGCCATGTAGGGGAAGTAAAGATAGAAAGCGTAGGAGCCTGGGAGCAAGTGGGGGATGGGTGGGTTCATTACTGTCACTCTGAGTCTTTACTCTTGATTTTAGGACTCTTCTCAGAGTAGGGAGATGGAGGTCAGTGTGTCAATATGAATGGCAGGAGGGACACTGTGTTTCTAAGGTACCCCTTTGACCTGAAATCTGATGACAACCTTTCCCATGGAGTGATGTTCTGTGATCATGGATAGGTGCCAAGGTCTGACCCAGGCCCCTTCCACTCATTCACGTCCAGAACAGGGTGCCAAGATCAGATTAAGTCAGAGTGTAGAGATTTTCCAGCTCTTCTAAGCGACCAGAGAAAATAGGAATTTTGAGCATTAGGTTTTAGTTACTGAAAGAGATGACGGGGATCATGTGTCCTTCCATCATTTTCTATTTGTTCCCTCTTGGGCTCTTCAACGGTGTCTCATGGGATGTCACGCTTCCTCCTGTCCACAGCATGGACGTCTTGGTGCCTTAAGTCCTGACATGTGTTCTCCTTCTCCTCCCCCTGGTCAAGGAGGAGAAGTCAGCAGGAAGGTAGTGGCTGACAGGCCTGGTGTTTGCTAGTCTGAGCTGCAGAAAATGTGAATTTCCAGGCCCCACTCCAGAGTCACTGAAATAGAATACTAAGAGCCATGGGTAGAGTCTGAGCATCATCCTTTAGTGAAGCAGCTGACTTCTTTGCACCTTTCCCATTTCCTATGAACTCCAATTGGTGGCAAGGAAACCTGTCTCTTTCTACTTACCTCTTGTCCCTAGGGTGACTTATGCGGGAGGAAATCCAGCCCAGTGTATGGAACAAGACACCCTTGGTTTAAGTGTAACTTCCTAGCTACAGGACTGGCAAGTCACTCCATCTTGGTAAGTCACAGTTTCTACTTTCTTTCTTTCTTTCTTTCTTTCTTTCTTTCTTTCTTTCTTTCTTTCTTTCTTTTTGAGACAGGGCCTTGCTCTGTAGTTCAGGCTAGTCCTGAACTCACTATGTAACCCAGGCTGGCCTTAAATTCACAGCAATCCTCCTGCCTCGGCCTCCTGAGTGCTGGAAGTAATTACAGGCATGTGTCATCAAGCCCAGTATATCAGTTTCTTAATCTGTGAGTTAGAGATAGTTATCCCTGTCCAAAAACATGCACTGAGGGCCAGATAAGCTAAGTTCCCATGAGGTACTTTAAAAAAAGACACATTTCAGTACCAGTGCTGATTATCATGTGAGAACATCAAGATCACATGTCGAGGTGTTACGTTCAAGAACACCTCCTGTTTAAAGAGTGAGTTCTGGAGGCAGAGGAGGGTAGTCCCCAGTGAGACCAGGTGGGGTCCCCCTCTGGAGATTTCCCCTCCTTGTGGGTTTGTACAAGCATTTCGTTTGCAGGTCCTTGGGGCCTCCACATGTCCTAACTTTTCTTCTTAGCCCATCCCTCCCATCAAAGGAATCTCTGTGGAAAAACAAAGGGAGAAATCCTTACCAATTACCAAGCCCCCACCAAAAGAGTTAGGCTTACCCAATGTCAGTTTCAGGCATTAAGACAGTAAGGAAGTGTCTCCACATCAAGTTCTGGGAAACTTACTAAAAATATATGTAGGCTGACCAGGCATGGGGGCACACACTTCTAATTCCAGCTCCTGGGGAGGCTGAGGGAGGAGGATTGCAAGTTTGAGGTTAGCCTGGGCAACTTAGTGAGATCTGGTCTCAACATAAAATGAAATAGGTCGAGAGTGTAATCTGCTGGTGAAGAACTTGCCTAGCCTGCATGAGGCCCCGAGTTCAATCTCCAACGCTGAAAAACCAATGAACATCCTTGAACGTACAAGCTGGTCCTTGTAAGATTTTATCATGGCCTTCAGGCGAGTGTGGCTCCTTTGTCCCCAAGTATGAGTTCTACTAGAACTAGAACATCTAGAACATCTATCATTGGTCATAGCAGGCGGGGAGGCTACCCAGAGAAGCCCTATCTCAGGCTCTCTTCAAGGGCAGGGCTGAGGTTGTACTAGGGAGTAGTTGACTATGGGAACGGTAGCCTAGAATTTACTTAGAGATGCATCTTGAGCATCCCCTTTACTTGTTGGAGCTCCTGCATTTCTCTTTACCTTCTCTTCCTTCACAGATTACCTGGCAACAAGAAGCCCTAGATCTGGGGTGGGGTGTGAGTCAGTTTGCTGCCTCAGGGAACACTAGAGATTGGAGGCCCTAAGTGGGAAATGCAGCAGGATGCTTCCATTGAATGTTGCTACTCTCAAATGAAAACATGCCTGGCTTATGCCTTCTGAAAGCAGAAGCACATTCACAATGCCCAACACCATGAAAGGGGTAATTCAGAATTTAAATAAATACAAAATACAGCCAGGCCCAGGGGCACAGGCCTATAATTGCAGCACTCTGGGGGGTGGAGTCAGCAGGATCACAAGTTTGAGCCCTGCCTGGGCAGCTTAGTGAGACTCTGTCTCAAAATCAAAACTAAAAAATAGACTGGGGATGTAGCTCAGTGTGAAGGCCCTGAGCTCAGTTCCCCGAACTACCACCACAGAAAACAAACAAACAAAAAGAACTTCAATAAATATACAAAAATGTAACCAGTTAGATCTGAGTACCTCACGCGCGTCCAACACTGTCTGGTCCCTATAACTTTCTAATAAAAATTTAATTATCTCTCTGGGTAAAGGAGAACATTTGCAACTGGAAAACAAACATCCTCAATTATCCTGACCAAATCTCAGCTTGTCTAAGACTCAATCTCCTGCTTGCCTTCAGGCCTTAGTGGGCAGTTTCTGTTTAAATTTTAGGCTTCGTGCAGGCAAGAGGCACATGACTTCACAGGAACTTCAGTTTTCAGAGACTCTGTTCCAGCAACGCACTGGGCAGTAGGAGCAATGGCAGCTTCAGTGGCGCAGGAAAGATTGCAGGGAGAGCTAGGAGACGCTGTGGTACGGGCCTATCATTAACTACTAATGTAATGAGAAGCTGGGCCGGGTAGTGCAGGCTGGTAAGCCCAGCACCATGGAAGACTAAGGCAGAAGGATCACAGGTTCGAGCCCAGCCTGGGTAACTTAGTGAGATTGTGTCTCAAAATCAAAGTAAAAATGGGCTGGGAATATAGCTCACTGTGCAGGTCTTGTACCACTAAATAAATAAATACACAAACGAACAAGCAAATGGTTACCAGGAGGAAAACCATAAGGATCTGGGGAAAGGGGAAAGGACAGGCTAACGGACCAGGGCGAGGCAGTCAAGTTCAACATCACCAGAGCTGTCACGCTGCTCTCCATGCCCTGTCCTGCCCTCAGTGTCTTCCCGGTGCCACATGATAAGAAGGGCCGCTCACCTCAGCCATCTTCCTCCCCAGATTCAGAGGCATTCTAAAACACCCGGCCTCTGCAGCTCGACTGTTGAGGGAATTAGAAACAAAGAGTTGAGAACTGCCGTAAGAGACATGGCGATGAGGAGGGGACTCAATGTCATGTAGTGTCCTGGGTGAAGCCTGAAGCAGAAGAGGGACAGTAGCAGGAAAACCGATGAAATCTGAATAAAGTGGGAATTTAATAGTAAGATATTGATGCGGTTTGCCTAGCTGGTAGGATGCATGCCCTATGGCAATATTGCATCACCAGCAGAAGACAGTGCTTGACAGGTATGAGGGAGCCCTCTGTGCTATTATACAATTTTTTTCATGAACTTAAAACAGTTCTCAAATATAAAGGTTATTTTAAAAAGGCCAGGTGTGAGGATGAGGGAGGAGAGTGGATCTGGCTTTCTGGTTGGAAGAGAGAAGGTTTAGAAGGCAGGAGCCCTGGGAAATCTGGAAGGGGACCAAAGAGGCTGCAGTGGCAAAACAAACAGGCCTCTGCCCCCAGCGCTCTGGCCAGAGGCTTTCTTTAAGCAAGAGGAATGAGTCCTCTGTTGCCCAATGATTCTCTTCTTATCCATCTTGATCTCAGACTTTTTTTCATCAATTGATCTCCAAACAAGTGTTTTAGTCTGTGATTTATGCAACTTTTAGGTCCAGCCATTGTACTGTAATCTCTGTCTAATCTTCAATCTCTCTGTTTGGCAGAGGAAGAGAAAGTGAGGGTGTGTGAGATTTTGCTTGGTTCAGCCTATGTTTTAGTCTTCTGGGGCAGATATCCACTCCTGCTCACACTGGAAGCAAAAGAGGCTCACACGGGCTCGGTGATAAGGAATCCTCTTTAAAAGATGACACAGAAGTCCAACTCACATAGGTTTAAGGGAGAAGCAGAAACAACAGCTCACGTGACTAAGGTCAACAGAGTGCAGAGGGCTAGAGGAACAGAAGTGCCCACAGAGTCACTAGGGTTCTGCTTCCTCTCCTGTGTTGACCTCATGCCCTCGTGTTAGACCTTCTAATGGGAGATGGGGGATTGACAACTCTAGGATTCTGTCATCCTGGTCAGTGACTTGGGTACAGAAAAAACTTCTGTCTCCTGTTACTTACAAAATCTCAGTTAAGGAACTCAGCATCCAGGCTGGAGGTGTTTGCCCTTCCTTGGGCTGATGACTGTGGCGAGAGTGTGAGGACACTGGGATTGGCAGCCTCCTACTGCCCATGTGAGGGTGGAGAGCTTTCTCAAAGAACAGAGCTTGTTTGGAGGTGATGATTGGCTGCGTTGGGTCTCAAGGTAACACCCCTTTTGGGGATTCAGAGTGCTGCAGATGTACTACCTGGGAAGCATGTGTGAAAGGTGGCATGTGTGGCTCTGGGTTCTCCTCTTCTGAGGTCCTAATCAGCTGTCACTCAGAAGACAGTCTTGGAAGGTCTGAATCACTCTATCAGCAGCTCTTTGACTTCCATCATGTTCTTATTTTACTAGGAATCTCTGAGTCTTTTGCTTTGACTCATTCTGTGCAGGACCTGACAGCTGACTCCTGAAGGTCCACTCTACTCTGGGAAAGGATTACTGAAGCAGAGGTGGGGGAAAGACCCTGTAACTTTCTCCTGATGGCCTGGCACTGCCCCTTGGGCTCACAGGGGTCACTGGGACTAGAGAGGTTCCATTTCAGGTCTTAAGAGTGGCAGTTCTAGCTGGGCATAGAGGCATACGCCTATAATTCTAGCACTAAGAGGCTGAGGCAGGAGGATCACAATTTTAAAGTCAGCTTGAACTGCAGACTGAGACTGTCAAAAAGAAAGAAAGAAAGAAAAGAAAACACTTCTAATAGTTCCTCTTCGTGTTGACTTCCATCATCCCCAAGTCTTAAGCAAAGTTTTGTCAAATGTTAACATAATAGAAGGATATTCAAGGTCAGAGACCTGCGGGTGAGTCCTGCCTTCGACACAGAGACATAGGAAGACTCCAGGATTACTTCACAGCTCCAGCTGTCTCTCCAACAAGTCTGTTCAGACATCTTCAAATATGCATCTTTGTACTTCTTTCTGCCAGTGTTGACATGTGGGTGGCCTTTCCCATAGCTGACAGCTGCCTGCAGGCACAGTGCAGGCCCCCTCCCGGCCCAGGGCCCAGCACCCAAGGAGTGCTCCTGCCTCTCACCTAGTACCTCTGTCTCTGCATAATCACTCAGCACAAACAACGTGGTGTGTGTGAACAAATGCATCCAGACTTTCAAAAAGCAATTCTTGAGTGTGAGGACAGAGGAAGGACCGTCCCGCAGGGCCTCTTTCCTCACTTCCTGCTGCCCATGGCTCGACTCTGGTTGGCAAGGCTGTGGTGGAGCCAAAGCCTGAGAAAGGACCTTGGGTCTGGGCTCACGGGGCATTCTGGGCTATCTGCCTTGGGACCCACTGTCCTGAAATGACGTGAACTGGCATCTAACAGATGCCAGGCTGGACACACACTTGCATTAAGTCAGAAAGTCCCTTTTGGCAACTTTTTATTTGGAAAAAAAAATAAATCTGCAGAAAAGTTGATAGTGTATTAATAAACTTCCAAATTCCTTTCCATTGCCAATACTTTTTGCTTTAATCGTCACTCACACACGTATGAAAGCACATTTATGTGTGGAAGTGTAAATATCTCAGGATTTTTTGGGGGGCATGAAACATTTTAAGATAAGCTTAAGACAGCGTGGCTTTCTATCCCTACGTGCTGCAGCTAATCCCTCTGAAGAAGGGGAACATTCTTTTTCATGTCCTTAGGGCAACTAATAAATTAAGGAAATGTCATGGACACAACACTATTACTTAATAAACAATCCATATGCCGATTTTAACATTTGTCCCCATGCTATATTCTAGAGCTTTTTGTTTTTTGAGAGCTGAGGTTCTGATCCTGGATCCCACATTGTGGTTAGTCATTAGGTCTCTCTACCATTCTTTAATCAGAAAAAAAAAGTTTCCTTTTAATCTGCAAAGATTCTTCTCAGCCTTTGTTGCTTTTCATAATATCCACATTTCTGATTGTCTGGCAGCTTCCTCGCGATTGGATTCAGCCTATGCATTTCTGACAGGGACACTGGCTGAGTCAAAGTCCTCCCTCTTTGGCACATCAGTCAAGAAACTTCCAGTGTTGACGTGTGGGTGACCAAAGTCAGTGTGTCCCGCCATTGATGGTGTTAACTTTGATCACTTGCATAATATGATCTATTCATTGTAAAGGTTACTTTTCCCCTTGAAATAAGTCAATATTTTGTGAGTAAATACTTTGAGACTGTTCTTTTTCTCTAATTAAATCCTGCCCAATATCTTTAGCAACTATTGATGACTCTTTCTCGAATCAATCATTATGATGACACTTTGCAAAATGGAGTTAATACCTCTCAGTATCTGGAATTAGCTGGTATTTATTGCCTCATTTGCCAGATGGTCTTTTTTTTTGTGGTGGTGGTGGTGGTACTGGGGTGTGAACTCTAGTAGGATCTACCACTAAACTACATTTCCAGCCCTTTCTATAATTTATTTTGAGACAAGGACTTGCTAATTTACCCAGGTCAGCCTTGAACTTGGGATCCTTCCTCCTCCAGCTGAGTAGCTGAAACTACAGGTGTGCACCACCACACCAGATGAATTAAGTCATTTGAGGCTCAGAAAGATCAGTAGCTTGCCGAAGGGCACAGAGAGGTGAGGCTCAGACTCAAGCTGGTCTGACTCCAGCCTGTGGCTACACTATCCTTCCAGCCATGAGAGCAGAGAGGAGTCCATGTCCTTTCACATCTGTCCTGCCGCCCATGCCACTGAGCTGATCCTGTCCCCAAATGTGAGTATGAGCTCTGATCACAATTGGAAAGAAAGGGATGGGCTGCAGGGGCATCTTTGCAACTCCTCATTCTCAGCATGTCCCTTTAGTTCCCCTATGAACATTTCAGGAGCTGGTACGCAGAGCAGAAGCCTCAGAAAGGAGTCACCTCAGGGCTGAGGGTATAGCTCAGGGGTGGAGTGTTTACCTAGCAAGCCCAAGGCCCTGGGTCAATCCTCAGCACCACACACGCACAATTCACCTTAACTGTTCTGCTCTTCCTTCGATACATCCAAACAGAATGTTAAAGATCTCTCCTGTGTCCATCTGTTACGGGGCTGGTGTGGGCTGGGCCCTGAGATGTGTGTGGTTGAGAACTGAGTCCTGACCAAGGCCATCTAGGCCTGAGCCAAATACAGGAGCTGGAGGTCAGGCGTCTTCCAGAGTGAACAAGGAACCAGGGAGGAAAGGACCACACGGAGAGGCGACTGGGAAGGCCACAGCACCCAACCGTGCCACCTCCAGTGCTTGCTTGCTTGGTGTCTCCGTGGACTCGGACCATCCAGCTGGATATTTTTGTTGGCTGGCCGTGGGATCTCCAGTGGCAGAGGCCCTGGCCGCGTCTCTTCCTCGAACTGCCAACTCCCCATCTCTGGAGGGGTAGGTCCAGTGTCTCTGGCCTCAGGCTGAAAGGCTGATGGGCGGAAACACTGTCCTCCCTCGACTTCCCTCTCTTTTTACCTTGTGCCAGCTTGGTTGGGCACCCCACTCCACTCTAAAATAGTCTGGATATCCTGAGGGTCCACCCACGTTTGTCTGGCAGCACAGTCACAAGGAAGTTCCTGACCCCACCCTCCGGGAGCCCTTCTTCCTCAGGCTACCCAGGAGTCCTGAGCTTTGTTGGCCCCTCCCCCAAATCATTTCCTGTCTTCTACCATCAACATCCTGACTTGCCCCAGTCTCCATTCAGCTCAGGTTTCCTTAGGAGGCGCGGTTGACAGCATCCCCTCATTATGCCAAGTTTTGGCAAGTCTAGCTCAACTCTGACAGACTTTCTGTCACACTTCCTTACAGCTACTTAAACTGCACTTTACTTTAATGGAATAGCTTTCATTTAGGGAGGTGGAGGGGTCTCCCCCAGGCGGGATTAAACATGATGACAGATTCTGAAAGGAAGGGCTTGGTTTAGGCTAAGAGGTAAGCAACAGGATGGGGGAGACGAGCAGAAGTTGTAGGGCCAGCTTCTGCCAGCCTGGGCCCTGGGGCTGCCCAAGCAGGAGCGACACATGGGACTTCTCTCCTCTCAGGATTGCTGCTTTTAGCCTGCTCTGCAGAAGTGGAACCCACCACAAGGTGAAAGAAAGTGAGATTCCAGTGGCTGGATGAGAAGAGGACGCACCAGGGCCAGAACTGCACTGGCTTGGAGTCTGAAAGCCAGAGCAGGCAGGCGGTCCTGAAAGCATACATTAGATTACTCTGCCCAAATCTGTCTCAAGCTTGCTTTCTCACTACGTGCCCTCCCTCCCTCCTTCCCCCCCCCTCTCTCTCTCCTTTTTTCTTTCTCTTCCCCCTGCCTCTCTCCCTCTTTCCCTCTCTCTCTCTCCCTTTTTCTCTCTCTTCCTCCCTGCCTCTCTCCCTCTTTCCCTCTCCCTCTATGAGAACAAGTACTTGATAAACCCAAAGAAAGTCAGGAAGGAAGAGCTTTAAAGTGGAGACAAATGAAATACACCTTGAAGAAACAGCAGGAAGCCAGCAGAACAGTTAAGGAGACATGTCTCCTCCCGAGCATAAGGTGTGTGGACGCCAGGAGGGGGCACGTCAGAAAACAGGGCCAGGGTAGAAACACCGGCCTGGAACACAACATACCCCAGAGAGGAAGCCGTCATAGATTCTATATCAGATGAACAAAAAGAATAAATATTGCCTTGCTCTATGAGAGTCTGATCACGCGGGCCCAGAACCCGATGGTGACCAGGACCTGTACTCGACGTTAAGTTCAAGGGCAGCAGATATTCTGGACTTCTATGGTTTCCATAATATCTGTCTCATTCTGTGGGTCAACATTAGTACCATGCTGGGTGTCTCTGGAGACTATGGTGGTTTCCAATATTTGAAGCAAGTTCTTGGCCAGATGGTGATGGATGAGAAGCTGTTGGGAGATGGACACAGAGTCCTTGGGCTGTTAATTTGTGGCTTACCAGGGCCACGTACAGCCGCTGTTGGAAGATGAACCCTCTGTGGACTGCCGTGATTACTGGAGACTATACTGATGGAGAGAGGTTGAATAAAACTACCTTTCTTTCTTGACCACCCTGGAAAAAATTTTAAATTAATTAAAGCCAATGAACCTGGTTCTTTAAATACATTGACAAGAAACAGGAATGTTTGAAAAATTGATCAAGGAAAAAGGAAAACATAAGTAAACACGTTAGGTCAAAGAGGATCCCACCAGAACCCAAAACATGACCAGCAACAAGAGAATTTGACTGAAAAGTCTATTGCCCCATGATCTTACGTGTGAGAAAAGATGTTCATTCTCTTACAAAGGAAGTAGAGAGCAGACGAAGTCAGAGCTAGTAAGGCAGGCATACCCTTCCAGGCCACCCCCCAGCATCCACCCCTTCCAACCAGCTCCCACCTCTTAACAGCACAGGAAATCAATGGATTAATCCTCTGATTCAACTATCTCTCATGATATAATCACATGAGGTTTCTTGGGAATGTTCCAGACCCAAACCATGACAGCAAGACTATAAGCCAATGCTCAAGACATTGGGTGACAGTTGGTGGAGAATAGGAGATACAAATGGTGTCAAAGCTTTTCTTTTCTCTTTTCTTTTCTTTTCTTTTTTCTTTTCTTTTCTTTTCATTTCTTTTCTTTTCTTTTCTTTCCTGTGTGGTACTGGGGATTGAAGACAGGGCATTTGCACTAAGCTATATCATGCCTAACTTTTATTTATTTATTTGTTTTTTTTTTATTTATGGGTATGATGATCTCTTAAAGTCACTGAGTGGTCCAGGTTCTCCAACTTGTGGTCCTCCTGCTTAAATCTTCCTGCATGCTGGGATTAAAGGCTTGTGCCACCATGCCCAGTTCCATAAATTATTTATTAGTTATTACAAGGGAAAATTACACAGTGGAGAGATGTGGGAATCATCACTTTAACCAAGCAATCAAATCTAGTTCAGTTAATAGTGAAATAACCTGAAAATATAGGCCTCCTGATGTGATTTAATGGAAATCCACATCATTTATGAAGTATTCATGCCAAAAAAGTGTTATCTGAATGTAAGCAAATCTTTACATTCAATTTCTAGTTTCTACCACAGCGTATACAAAGGACAGACCAAATTAAATGTAATCATGTGGAAATAATCATAAAATCTGAATCATCAAACCTATCAGAAAGAAAAAATCTGAACTAGACTCATAAAAAAATCATTGTGATAAAAAACACAATTTCATGTGGAGGCTGTTTGAAGACAGTGGAGAGTCTCTATGAACAAATGCAATACATGAACTTTGAATGGCTCTGATTTAAAAAGCTGAGGGAGGTTAGCCACTCGGATTACCAGCTGCTTGGGAGAGCTAGATAATACATAATATTATGGAATTGTTAATTTTTTAGGTGTTATCTTAGTTACTTTTTCATTGCTGTGACAAAACATCTGACCTCCACAATTTAAAGAGAGGAAAAGTTTATTCAAGCTCACAGTTCAGAAGGTTATAGTCTGTTCATGGATGGCCAGCAACAGTGAAAGCACATGGCAGCAGCAGAGGATGAGGCAGCAGGGTAGGAGGCAGCTCCTCACAGTGTTGTAAACAGGAAGCCAAGTCCAAGAGGAAGAGAGAAAGTAGCACATACCCTTCCAGGTCCTGCCTCAGTGATTCCCCCTTCTGGGTCAAGCCTCAGAGTTCTGCCCCTTCTGGGTTTAAGCCACTTCCAGATCACAAACAGAGTAATATCCCACACAACTGTAGTCTACATCAAGTCCCAGATCTGCCAAACACCTGTCTTCTACCACATACCTATAATCCACCCCACATCCATAATCCACCCCTCCAGAGCAGGCCCCATCTCCTAACAGCACATGGTTCCATAGATAATCCATAATATCCAAATACATGAGACTTTGGGGGGACAATCCAGATCCAGACCACAATAGGTATAATAATGTCCTGTGGCTATGTGGGAGGATAGTCAATGTATTTAGGGGTGCAACGTCATGACTCTAAACTCACTTTGCGTGTGAGTGTGTGGATGTGTATTGGCAGGAAGAATGTAGCATAATATTAAAGGTGTTGAAATGTAGGTAGATGTTAACTACATGTTTCTTATTCTCTCATTTTTTCTGTGTTTTTGATATTTTGTGAAATAAACACCCTGGGATTAAAAAAACCTAAGAAGCAAATTTAACAAGATCGCCAAATCCAAGATTGGTTTACAAGATTCACAATGTTTTTTATCCCAGCATTCATCAGCTATAAAGTAAGATACTCCATGAAAACAACAGAACATGTAAAGCTTCAAGGAGTTGATTTAGAAAAGAATGTGAATGTCTATATGGAGAAAAAACACTTAATCTTTTAACAACTTAAAGGAAAATAGGAATAAATAGATGTGAACAAGATAACATTGTAAAGTTGACAGGCAGGTCTCTCAAATACATCAAGTTGGTTCATGCAATTTCAGTCAAATGCTGGAAGGATATTTTTAGAAACTCACAGATTTATTCTAAAAGATAAACTGAAAATAAGCATTTGGAAGTAACTAAGGACATTTTGAAAACTGAAAGGAAGGCCAAAGAAGACATACAATTCCAGAGAAGATGTTCCTTGGAGAGTCAGGGAAAACAGTGACTTTCTGAGGCAAATTCAGGAAAACAATGGAGTAATCAAAAAAAAAAAAACTATGTGTAGATAGAAATTATATGCCCAATGAAAGACACATCACAAACCACTAGGGGTAAATGGACTGCTACAAGACAGGAGTAAGCAGAATGGGTTACTTCATGGCAAGAAAGGGGAATTTGCATCTTCAGCTCTCTTTGTTCTATGATGAATTGCAAATGTATTGATGACTCACAGTAAAAACAAGACTATAACTTAAATAAGAGAAGTAGTGGGACATTGGGCAGGGGCAGGACCTCTAAAACAAGATCTCCAAAGTACACACAAGACTCAGGTACTATGGCATTATTCTAGCATTTTGGAGGCTGAGGCGGGAGCATCTTGAGTTTAAGGCCAGCTAGGGCTACCTGCCAAGTTCAAGACCCGTCTGGAGTACATAGCAAGACTGCCTAAAAGCAATAACAAAGAACAGACAAAACCAAAAAGGGGACCTAACAAAAAAAATATGGGAAAGAAATAAACCAATCATTCACAAAAGGAAAACCAAAAAGACTAACAAGAATCCATGCGAAGCTCAGTCATAATCAGAAAGACTCGAATTTAAACAGTGTGATAGCACTTTGCATTTATAAGGTTGGCAAAAAGTTCTCAAGTTGGACGGTAAAGAGTGTTGACGAGAGTGTGGGGGATGGGATCCCACACACTGCTGGGGGGAGTCTAGACTGGCAAGTATCCCGGGAGTAAAATTAAATATGCAGGTACCCATGGCTCCTCCAGCAGGTCATATGCCTCAGAGCAACACAGACTCAGGCCCATGAGGGGACCTGTGTGAGGTTCCTTCACTAGGTGGTGTGAATTGAAGGCATCCTAAGTGCCTTGATCACTAGAATGGATAAGCAAAATTTAAATATGCAGCAGTTGAGAAGCCATAGATTTGAAGTTTTCAAAAAAAATATGGATAAATCCTAAAAGTAGTAAAAAATTTAAGGACTAGGGAAAGATATAAAATGCATACATACACAATACACATCATATTTTTCAAAGCTACATATATACCTAAGAATATAGGCCAAGTGCAATGTAACAGGTGTCTGTGGAGGAAAGAATCGACTATGAGTAGTGATAGGGGTAACTAAAAAGAAAAACTCTTTTGGCCGGAACTGCCATCTTCCAGCGATTGGCCGACTCGCGAACAAGCAGGGAAGGAGGAGGGCCCGCTGTGTGTTCTCTGGGCCTTCAGAAAACACGGAGCTGTTCCTTAGGCCACACACATGTGAATCTACAAAACGAGGACACGGCAGCCACCAAGGGCATGGGGACTGTTTAGAAAGGAATGCCACACAGGTGTCACCAGGGCAGAACTGGGAGAGTCTACCGTGTTACCCAGCATGCGGTTGGCACTGATGCAAACAAGCAAGTTAAGGTCAGGATTTTGCCAGGAGAACTGATGTGCGTATTGAGCACACCGAGCACGCCAAGAGCCAGGACAGCTTCCTGACACAGGTGAAGGAAAATGATCAGGAAAAGGAGGAAGCCAAAGGGACAGGGACCTGGGCTCAGCTGGGTGCCAGCCTGCCCCACCCAGAGAAGCGCGCCTGTGAGGACCCACAGGCAGGAGCCGCAGCTGCTGGAACCTGGTCCTTACAGATCCACCGTGTAGGCTGGGGATGCCTCCTTGTGGTTCGTCACCTTCCTAGCAGCTGAGGTGCTCTAAGCCCTGGGTCAGGTACCCAGTCCTGGAATAAATTTTTAAAAGCCTCTGAATAATAGGCTTTTAATTTTTTAATTGAGTAAGAATATGGCACCCTGGCCCCAGAGGTTTTCACTGTGCTCAGCTGGGTGTGTCATGTATTTACTGTTCAGGGTCAGTATTTTCCTTGCTGAAGGATGTGAGGTGACAATTTCTAAGGATCAGAAATTGTTGCCTTTCAAGCTTCCTACTTAAAAATAATTATTTAACAAAGGACTTTGTACTCTGGTCACCCAGAGCCCACAATTCTTTCTTAATTTTTCACAGGCACAGAGAAAATCAGTGTGAAAGCTGAAATCAGACTTGATCAAGGACTTGGGAAACTTCCTCAAAGAACAGCAACAGGCTGTCGGAAGGTCTAGACAGCTTCTCCTGGAGGCCTGACTGGGCTGACCCCACCCACATCACCACCACACGTCAGCCTTCGGAGTGACCTGGAGCACTTTGACACCAAGAAGGTCTGTTCCCGGGGAATGCCCGTCTGCCTCTGTCCTCCAGGCTTTCAGCAACTCTCTTATCACCTTCCGCAAGGATGATTTCCCACTGCAATTTGAAAGCACCAGAGATCATTCCATGTTCACAGTCATACAAGAAGAGGCGGACTCCCCTCCCACCTTCGTTTCTGCTCAGGACAGAGAACCCATCCAGTCTCAATGCTTGTCCAGTCAACAGGCTGACTGTGGGTAACCCCATATGCAGCCTGCCTCAGTGTGAGGGCAGGGGCCCCAATAGCAGCACATTTCTGGGACTCAAAAGTGACAGAGGCCACTCTTAAGAGAGTCTGAGCCTGACCTGTCAGAAGTCAGCCTTCAGGTCCATTGAAGACATTCACAGGAGGAAATTACTTTTTTGAGACAGAGTCTCTCTGTAGAGTCCAGGCTGACCCTGAACTCACTAGGTATCCCAGGCGGGCCTCAGACACACAGCAATCCTTCTGCCTCAGCCTCTTGAGTGCTGGGATTACAGGTGTGCACCACCATGCCTGGTTTATGTGGTGCTGGGGAATTGAACCCAGGGCCGTGCATTTGTTAGGCAAGCACTGTAGCCACCTGAGCTATTTCCCCAGCCCCTTTAATGTTCTTAATGCCAAAAAACTATGCAGCTAAAAATGATTCTAATGAGATAAAGAAAATGTGTTATATGTATATATGAATGTGAATATATATATTCATATATAGTAGTATATCATATATATGTCTATGTACTAACTCAAATTTTATGTTAGGTGTTGTTGTTGTTGTTGTTGTTGTTGTTGTTGTTGTTTTTGAGACAGGGTCTCACTCTGTAGCCCAGGCTGGTCCTGAATTCACTATGTAGCTCAGGCTGGCCTTGGACTCAATGCAATCCTCCTGCCTCAGCCTCCTGAGTGCTGGGATTACAGGCCTGCACCACCAGGCCCAACTTATGTGGTACTGGAGAACTGAACTCAGGCACATAGCACCTGACTTAGTGTTTGCTTTAACCACTGAGCCATTCCTACAACCCCTAACTCAGATTTTTCAAAAGGTGATTTCTGTCGTGTAAAATGACATGGATGAACCTGGAGAACACTGTATTAAGTGAAATAAGCCAGACACAGAATGGCAAATATTTCATGATCTCATTTATATGTGGAATCTAAAGGAGTCAAGCTCCTGGCAAACACCAGGGACTCAGGGGTGAAGGAGACCGGGGATGTTGACCAAAGAGTAGGGCAGAGGGTGTGTAAGTTGACTTTGTTTTTGAGATTTAAGGTACAGGAACATGACAATGGTTAGTAGTACTGTATTTCATACTTTAAATTCACTAAGGGGGTAGACCTGAAGCACCCTCACTCCCCAGACAGGGGCACATACACATGAGTTGTAGCTACGGTCGTGATGGATACACTAACAAACTAAAGAGTGATTATTTCATGTATCTGTGCATACATGCATGTGCACAGTGCATGTGATATAAGTGTGTATAATATATATACACACATATACTTGTCAACTATACTTCAGTAAAGCTAAAAAAGTTTACATGATGCTTATTTATGATTATTTAATCACAATGAAAACAAAACTCCACAATGTTAAAGAAAAGGAACAAGTCGTTATAGAATTTATGTAGTATAATTCCTGTTATACAAATTTGGGTTGGGAGTGTAGCTCACTGGTGGAGTACTGGCCTAGGATGCTCAAAACCCTGGCTTCCATTCGCAGCACCACACACACACACACACACACTCACACACACACACACTCACACACACACACTCACACACACACACCCCAAAGGCGTGGGAATGCACTAGGTTGAGAAGGAACGTGTTCACATTTACTGTAACTACAAATCATAGATCACAGTAACGTACTTGTGTCTGGGGCAAAGGAAGGGGCTCATTGGAAAGGGATGGGAGAGAGGAACCTAGGGTGGGAAAGCATCCTATTTCTTGACCAGCATGATGAGTTACCCGTTTTGTTTTGTTTTGAGATAGGATCTCGCTCTGTAGTCCAGACTGGTCCTGAACTCACTATGTGGCCTCTAACTCCCAGCAATCCTCCTGCCTCAGCCTCCTGAATGCTAGGATTACAGGTGTGCACCACCATGCCCAGTTCATGTGGTGTTGGGTAATGGAACTCAGGGCCTTGCACTTGCTGGGCAAGTGCTCCAACCTCTATGCTATTCTCCCAGTCCCCGGGGTATCCAATTTATAACTAATTGTTCGTCACACTGCAGACACCCATCGTGTGAACTTTCCTTTTTCTTTATTTCTAGTGCTTAGCAGGATCTGTTCTGGGGCTTCCTTAGTGGAGTGGGGATGGGAGACTCCGGGCATTTTTTGTCCTCTTTGTCACTCCTCTTCTCTGCCTCCTGGTCTCTGTCAGGCTCTCAGGGTCAGTTTCAAAACTTACAGTCCAGTTCACCTCTTGTTTCACTAAGGAATTCTAGTTTATACGGGTCGCTTTTAGGATGGTCTCTGTCCCGTCCTACAGGTAACTAAACCATTAGGTGGTTGTAGTAGGTATTAATGGGAGCAGTATTAAGGGATGAAGGCCTTGGCCTCAGTGGGACGCTCTCCCGGTGCCAGGAGCTGAGCTGGGCACAGGTCGCTGAGGTCTTGCGGCTGCTCTCCAAGGGACAGAGAGTAACCTGACAGCGAGTGCCAATGCCTGTCAGTGCCTGTACTCCCCACTGGCAACCCTCCCCTGCCACTCCCCTGACCTTGGCAGGTCTCAATACCTGTCAGTTCACAGCCTCAGCCAGACTCGAGAGGTAGAAAGGGGTTGCCTGACTTCCCGCCAGCTCCCACTGGAGCCTGGGCTTGTTTCTTCAGCTTGAAGCAATCTGTCAGGGCAACAGCCTGCTCTCCATTTGGGGTTACCTGTATGTCAGTATGCCAGCGTGTGGCATGTGTATGTGCCCGGGGGCAAGGGTTGTTTGTTCCTTTGGTTTCAGTCCTGGAGATGGAACCTAGGGACTCTCTACCACTGAACTCATCCTCAGCACCTTCTCCTTTTTCTTGAGGCAACATTTTGCCAAGTCGCTTGCCTGGCCTTGAGCTTGGGATCCTCCTTCTTCGGTCTCCCAGCCTCCTGAGTAGCTGATGTCACACTTTGCCAAGCCTCAAGTGTGTTTTTAAAAACTTTCCAAGGTGAAGGAGAAAAGGAATACGTGTGACCAATATTTTTTCCCAGGACCCCTGGTCTTTCAACCATCCCTTTAGGAAAATTGCCATGTCATCTTTTTAATTTCTACATCATGAATGACAACCACAGAATTGTGCAACTTGTCCCAGGTCACCAAGGGCGAGGACTGAACAACCAGTCTGGCCTACTCCAAAGAGCGTAGCCGGGAGCTCCCCGCCAAAGCCATTGGGGCAGCGACACCAGAGTTCCAACCCACAGCGAGCATTCCTAAATCAGAAAGGAATCTGAGGGGGGCCACCTCCCACCCCTCAGGGGCCTGGGTTAGGGCTGGGAGTAGCCAGTCTCGGGAATTGACACCCTTATAGCAATAGGTGCTTTCCTAGGGAAGGGCCTGGGGTGCCTGGTCAGAGAAAGAAGAACTAAAAACAAAGAGGACCCAGTTGGTGACTATTTCGGGGAATTGGAGCTATGCCAAGGCGGAAAGAATTTAGAGGCAAGAAGAATCTTAGACTTTAAGAGAAAATTCCAGACCAAGCTGTCAGGAGTCTCTCAGGCACTAGTCTGGCACACGGGGGACTTGGCAGAGGCTCCTTATGTCTGGGGGCTATTTGCACCGACTTCTTAGAGAACAACCAACCTCTACCAGGACAGCAGTATCTTTGGTTGGCAGTGCGGGGCGCCGAACATTCAAGAACAGGGCATGAGCTCCCCCTTGTGGCAGATTGCGGTGATGGCAGCACTAAACTTGGCACCTGTTTTGAGGAATGAGGCGGAGCTTGCAAGGTGCTGCACCTGCCCTGTTTCCTTCCAATCCACCTCCCACCTTCACAACAACAGCTGCCTCAAACCTTCTTTTCGCTGGTGCTCAACTTGCCTCTCTGGCGTTCGCCCTGCTGACGCCGGCCTCAGGCCCTCTGCCTCTGATCGGTGCAGTTATCAAGGCTAGCTGACTGCCTCTGATGCTTGATGCCCTTAGGTGAACCTCCAGTCCACAGGCAGCTTGCTCCCCTTTACGTCTCTGGGAGAGCGATGGGGCTGAATGACTGCTCATCGAGGGAGCAATCGAGGGAGCATTCTTGGCACACATAATGTGGACACGGGGCTGCGTGAATAGCTGGAGTCGTGCATCGCCCCAGCCTGCCACTGCTTAGGGAGACCATCACCGAAGACCTTGACCTCGCCCTCGTGGGCACTCCTCTTGGAGAGTTCCAAATGAGGGCGCATTATCCCGTCATATTTCTGACATCCCTTAACTGGTAAATACATGGGGAGGAGACAACAGAGGAGTTCTATGATCCTCTGGTGTTGGGACAGGGTTTCTGCAGGTCCGATCACTGGCGTGGCGGCTGCAGTGGGGAAGAAGGCCCCTCAGATGACCCTACCCGCCAGGTGAATCCCAAGTGTCTACGGAAGTGGACTTTCTGAGCTTGGGGCCAAGAGCAGTGGGGTCAGCGATCGCATGGGCAATCCTTCCCTATGTTAACTTTCATGATTGCTTTTCTCCTGAAAATATTCTTTTTATTACTATGTACCTGCAATATGTAAACATCCCGTTCAGTTTAGGGACGTGGTGCATCCACCTTTTACATCTCAACCATTTTCCCTTCCTTTTCTCCCTCCCACGCTCTCGTCTCCCCCTTTCTTCACTTGATTTTCACAAGGCACTCTGGCTCCTCCCTGTCAGACTTCTCTCTGTTATCTCTGCGTAACGCTGGGAATGACAGCAGCACCAGCGAGCCCTGGGCTCCCCACGTGTGCGCAGAGACATTTCCGTGCTCTCTCAGGACACTGGGAATACTTCTGTTCGAACAAATGAAGAAATCAAGACTCAATCTCGGTCACAGGACCGTGGCTACGCCACTGCCACCGGGAAGCAGCCGAGCTGCGAGGGCAGTCCGCGGCTGCGGATCCAAATGTGTGTTCTCATTAGGGCAGCTTCCGGAGGACGAGAACATTCAGAGACCTCCAAACCTGATTCTACTTCTCCAATCTCCAATTTAGCCAATATCCCATCTTGAGAAGGCCTCACCAAGCAGCCAGATGTAGCTTCTTAGGGTCAGAGGGGACCCTAAGGGGGGTGGTAGGTTTCCCTTAGTTTGGCTCTGCTGGGCAGGTTGTTACTATGACCTAACATACAGACAGGAGTGAATATGACATCATAGAGTTAGTGAGTCCACAGAAACTAGTTTTTAACTTTTAACTCAGGAAATACCTTAAAACTTCACCGATAGCCATAAGTACAGATTTTAGGATCTGTGTTGTGGCTTGGATCTGGTATGTCCCCCCAAAGCCTCATGTATTTGGATGGAGTGGAATAACCATGGAGCCGTGTGTTATTCAGAGGCAGGGCCTAATCAGAAGGGCTTGATCACTGGGCTTGACCTGGAGTGGGCAGATCACATCACAGGGACACGACCTGGAGGGGGATATACGCTGGTTCCACGTTCCCTCACTCACTTGGACTCCTGTCTGCCCTGTGTGAACAGATTTTCCTCCCTGCTCGGCCTCTGCCACGTGCTTCCACCAGTGCCAGCTGCCTATGAATGGAGCGAGGCCTGAAACCGTGAGCTAAAATAATCTCTCCTCCCTTAAGTTGTGGGTGTCAGATACTGTGTCCCAGCAATGAGAAAGTTACTAAGACAATCTGGGACTTATTTTCTTTCTCTACCCCATAATTCCACTCATTGAGGCATGACCAGGGGTTCTTGTGTTTCACTGCTCTGCACGCAAACGGATGTCCATGCCCAACCTTGGGTTATGGGACAAAATTCTGGCTTGAAAACTTGTAATTAGAACTCACATTTTTGTCTAATGATTTCCAATGAATGCCATAGCTATAGCTTTGCTGTCACCCAAAGGCCTGTCCCCCCACAGGCCAGCCTGCTAATGAGGACAAGGAGTCTGGGAGCCCCTCCACTAGGCCGTGTACAGTTCCCCTGTACAGTGCAACCCCTTTATGTGGGTCTGTGTGTGTGAATACGCTTGTTGGTCTGAACTGTTTCCTTGAGACTTTCTCTGGGTCCAGCCCCCCGTGCCTGCACCCACTTTGCTCAGTTCTGCCCCTTACAGTCTCCTGCCAAGTCAGAAGGCTGCCTGGGTGTGTTGAGCCATTGCTGTTAAGATGAGTGACCTGTACATCAGCGCTGGGGGCTTGTCTCTCCAGTAGCAGCCATGGTGAGGCTCCTTCTTGGCCCTGTCTGCTGTTCCGCAGCACTGATGTCTATGCCTGTTCTGTCTTCCTGCGCCCGTCCTAACGGTCAGCACACTGAGTGGTTCTTACAGCTTACCAGTGTGGACTTGGTCTCGGCATCACACATCAACATATTCTATTAAAAAAAAAAACTAAGTATATACTTAGGAATAAATTACAATGTGTATAGATGCTTAAACATATTTATTCTTAAACATTTTTGGATAAATAATATCACATAATCGAAAACTCAGACAGTCCAAGTAATCCCTCACACCCTATCTCATTGGCACCCTGTGGCCCCCACCAAGGAGAACCAGTGCTACTATTCTCCGAGTAACCCTCTAAAATTTTCAATACAAACACAAACATTTGTATTTCCCTGCAAGCACACGTGTCTCCCCTGCACATAGTCCTCCCATGTACTAACACCTAGTCCCACATCTCATTCTTTACAATGTATCTGAAAGCTTCTTTCACTTGAATATCATTAGCTGTGGCATTCTCTTTACAGCTACACACGAGACGCCTGATTGCTATACAATAACTTATTTTCCAGCCCTCTATGAGTGACCGTTTTAGCTGATTCCAATCTTTAGAGAGTTGAAATAACACTCCAAAATGAACTGGTTAGTACACCTATTACCTTACAAATGCGTACAGGTATCTGGACCAATGCCTCTTAAGTTCTGTACCTTATTTATTTGTTCATTTGTTTGATAATTTGTTCACGCAAGCTCCGAAGACCCAGAAATGAACAGTATTCTGTCGCCTCCTGGAACGATGAAACGGGCGTGGGGCCCGTAAGAGCAGAAGGCAGAGGCACAGAGGATGTGACTTTCTCCAAGCTCGGGGATGGATCCTGAGACTCGTATACACAACATGCTTCTGATACCGCACTGTACCATTCCCAAGCTTTTCTCTGCGTGGCAGTTTTTCTACTCTACTTGGCAGTCTTCACTTGCTAGCTTCTGAAAGACTCCCTTGGAGCCGCTCCCGACATCTGTAATGTGGGAGAGCGCCCTCTTGTGGACCTCTGAGAGCACAGCGTGGGAAGGTCCAAGATGGCCTATTGCCTGCACTTCCTGCGCCGCCCCTGTTGGGTTGGTTGATTGGTGGTTGGTTGGTTCTTTTCTTTATTTCTCCATACTGGGGTTTAACCTCAGGCCTCCTGCCACAAGCGCTATTACTGAGCTATATGCCCCAGTCTACCCTTCCTTTTCCTAAGATGCAAAAGGTAGAAGTGAAGTCTTCCCAAATCCTGCTGCCTTTTACAAGAGAGTGGTAGTCAGATGTGGGAGGGCAGCCAGTGCCCCACATTTTAGGATGTGAAATTTTTTTAAAGTCAGAAGAACGGAAATTTAGAGAACCGGAAACAAAAATGAGGGAAGAATTAGAAATGGTGGGGGAAAATAGGGCTATAAAAACAAAATGAGATCACCCCTAGAGAGAAGTCACAAAGATCGTTCTTACAGTATTCTCCAGGGCCACAGACCGCTGTGAGCTCCCAGGTTCACCTTTGCAATTAAGACAGTATGACTCCTCCCAGCCCAGATGGAAGGATGCCTTCCCCCAGCTCAGCAGCCCTTCCTCCTTTGGGAAAGGTGGCAAACTCGACTTGCGGCCAGGAGTGGCCTTGTGTAGCTGCCCAGCCCAGGGCAGACAGTGTCCCAGGCTGCAGTCCAGCCTCTAGTTCTTCTCCATATCTAGCCCATCTGCTAGTCAGTGACAAAGATCATCCCAACCACACTGATCTGCTCCACGAGCCAGGGCTTCTGAGCTCTTCTGAGACCAAGGTGCTTCTGAGGCCGCCCTGGTTCCCTACCTGGGAAAGACAGCCAGGCTGTGGCTTGCACAGCCAGAGTCCTAGGCCAGAAAGTAGGGGCAGAGATGACAAGCGGAAGCAGTCAGCCTACTCCTGAGGACTCTTACAAGTAGTGGGTGTGGTGGGCACCTCTGAGTGGACCCCTGCTTCTTGTGCAATCCCCGTGGCCTTGGAGCCACCTGTCTCTAAGGGTACTCCATCCCTAGATCCTCAGCGCTAGTGAACTGAACATGACCACATGATGAGCTCTTCCTTTCAGAGGTTAGGTCACAAAAGATGTGACTTCTGCCTCACGTGCTCTCGCAGGCTCCTTTGCGTTCTTGCTCTGACGAAGCCACCGCTGGGCCAAAGGGTGGAGGGAGCCAGCGAGAAACTGAGGCCTCAGCCCGGTGATGCACAAAGACCTGATTCCTGCCAGCAACCACATAAATGGGCTTGGAGGTAGGTCCTTCCCCAGTCAAGTGACACCACAGTCTCATGTGATTCCTTCATTCCTCCCTTGTGAGAGAGCTGCAGGCAGAGGTACCAGGCAAGCTACCCACAATTCTCCACTCACAGAAACTATCAGGAAGTAAATGTCTCAAGCTGCTGCGTTTTAGTGTGAATTGCTATTCAGCGGTAGATAATGACTACAAGGAAGCTCCTTTCCTAAATTCCAGGGAGGCTCACTACTAGTGGCTGGCTCCCGTTGCTTATGAGAATCCAGATCTTGACCTTACCCTATAGCTTGACACACAGGATTGTCCTTGTCTCCTGCAAAACACTATGTCTTCTTTTCTCTTACAGTGTTTGGAAGGTAGGCACAGCACAGCCATATATACCTGTATTCCCAGGCTCAGTTACTCAGGAGGCTGAGGCAGGAGAGGAATGAGTTTATGGCTAGCCCAGGCAACAACAAGGCAATATAGTGAGATCTTGTCTCAATAAACAAAACTTTTGGTCTGTGATTTGATTTAAACCACTCATTTTCCTTGTCTTTTGCATCTCTGCAGATGAGATATTTCATGTCTATTGTCAGCCACACTGTACACAATGTTGTACATCAGTGAGTTTGAATCGCTGGAGTTTCTCCCTCCCTCCCCCCTCTCCTATATTGAACCCGGGGACAGTCTTGCTGAGTTGCCCAGGCTGGGCGCGAACTTGAGATCCTCCAGTCTCAGTCTCCCAGAATGCTGAAATAACAGACATGTGCCGCAAACCCAGATGATTTCACAACTCATTAAGAGATCTCCTCAGAGACATCCAAAAGGAATTTCACTCGTGCCATGTAACCTGTGCCTTTAAACTATATCCAATATACCTCAAAGCCATAAAATCCTCCCAGTGCAGTCACATAACACAGTGGTTGACAAGTGGACAAAAGTTTAATTTTATCAATTTAAATTGTATCCCATGTCTTTGGTACAACATCTGACACAAACTAGGCTTTCAAGAAGCACTTGTTAAATTATAGTTTTCTTAACACATTCCAGCTGGGCTCAGTGTCACAGGCATGTAATCCCAGCATTCTGGGAGGTTGAGACAAGAGGATCACAAGTTCAAGCCCAGAAAGGGCAACTTAGAGACCTAGTGAGACCTTGTCTCAACATAAAAAATAAAAAATGGGCATGGACTCCCTGACTTCAACTTCTAGTACCAAAAAAGAAAATTTCAGCCAAGACAAAGCTGAATGTGTGGAAAGGAAGCAGAGAGAGAATGATTCCTAATTACATGGGTTGACTAAGAAATCCCTCAGCCACAGCCCAAGAAGAGGAGTTGACATTTTTGAGAACCTCCTTCACTTTTCAGCCCATACCTACCTTGGCAGTGAGAAGCTATGAATTTTTCTACGTGTGACATCAACTTTTACAACTTACATTACTGTCATTACATATTTATATTTTTACAAAATCATATTATTATTCATGATCAACATTTTATTGATGAGGAAACTGAGGCACAGAAAAGTAAAGAACTTATCCAAGACCAGATGACCTTTAGGCAGGCAGCAGAGTTAAGAATTCAATTCAGGCCTGTTGCTTAAAGTCCCAAACTTTCCACCCTAAGCAAAGAGCTTCTCATACTCAAGAGCAGCAGAAAGAATCCACTACAGGCATGGAAAAGTTCCCATGAGTGCAGTGAAGGTGGTTAAGGAGTTCCTCAAGTGTTTGTTAGGGCTGCTACAGGCCACAGAGACCACCTAGCTGAGCAGAAAGATGCTTAAGTGTCAAGTGGTGCTCAGTGTTCTATTTCTAGTTCTAGTTAACTGAGCTCTGAATCCTGATCTTGCACAGACAGGTCTTTTTAGTGCAATCTGAAAGTGACATGTAGGCTGCAAGGGAGTCTGGAAAGTGTAATTTTTAGCTTCTAAAGGAACATACACTAGAAGAAGTTGAACAAATGCTGAATGAGCAAATTCACAGGCTTCATCACACTTCCATCTGATGGCAGTGGGACCGGCTTCTACTCTGTCCTTTTTTATTTTTTCCAGAAATTCCATGAACTTAGCCTAGTTAGTCCATCCCTGAATTCCCATCTTCCCCAGACCAACCTGACTGTCTCAGGGAAGAAACCCTCCCAATGCCATCCCTATAGAGATGTCTCACCTGTTCTGGTCAGCTGTGGCCTTCCTCTCCAGTAATTCTCACTCTGCCTAGCCCCGAAATGCCAAGCCAAACCTGGGGGTCTGCAGTCTTTGTTACCCAGGTCTTTAGTCTAATAAAAATTTCTGTCCTTATCAACAGACTTCAGTTTGGAAGGCTCCAAGAGGGACCCAAAGGGGGAGGTCTTGATTCGCCATCACTCGGGAGACACTTTCAGAGCCATCCAGCCTTCCATCTTTTCCATCCTGATATTCTGCTGACAGCGTATCAATGAGAAGGACTATGTCCCTATACTTCTGTTGTCTGAATATGTCCCTGGTCCCTGTGGGTGGCAGAAGACCAGCCCAAAATTTTAATAATGCCGATGTGATATATATGTGCACAAAATACTCGATTTCAATGTAAACATTATGTATTGCATGTATACATATTAATAAAATGGGAACAAAATTTAAGTGCCACTCTGATTCAGCCCTGGGGTAGGCACTGGGACTGAGTTGGTTATGACTCAGAGGGTGGCCTTTCGGGGGTGCACAGTGGGAGAGGAGGACAGGTGAATGAGGACTCACGGATGTCTGTGATAAGAGAAGACAATCGAGGGCAGTTGGGTGTGGAGAAGGAAGCCTGCCTCTGCCCAAGACAAGTAAGCCTTCCAAGAAGACACAGAAGGACTCATTTGGTTCCATTAAAGATGAAAAAGATTTCTATGTAGAGAACATGGCATATCCAGCATCAGGGGTTAGAGAGAGCCCAGAGCACTTTGGGAACTGCATGCTGTTTAGTGGAGATGGAACTTCAGGTGGGAGGGGAAGTCCAGGGAGTACTTTAGGGATTTTATCTTTACTGACACGGAAAGATGTCCAAGATAGGTCATCATGTGATGTAAGCCATATGAGAGTGTATTTGGGGCTTTCCTTTCTATCTGTGTCAGGATATACCTGCATCTACAAACACCTGCACCTGAATATCTGCAAAATGAATAAAGGAGCGTACATGAAATCAACAACTCACACCTCTGGTAAGGCAGACTGGAAGGAGAGGGAAGAAAAGGGGAAAGGAGGAAAGGAATAAATATATTTTTGGTTCCACACCACATTGCACTGATTGCATTTGCGTGCTTCTGAGTGTTGGCATAATTTAATGAGGGAAGCGATAAACTCAGACTGTCTGACAGAACTAACTCACAAGACTTGGAGAACAGGCTGAGGCCAGTGTAATCGCAGCAGTTTGGGAGGCTGAGGCAGCAGAATCGCAAGTTCGAGCCCAAACTGGGCAACTTAGCAAGTTAGTGAGATCCTGCCTCAAACAAGGAATGCTGGGATGTAGCTCAGAGCGAAGGCCCTAGTTCAATCCCCAGTATCATGAAAAAAAAAAAAAAACTTAGAGGACAATTGGAATGGGCACTGAATATGAGATGCTATTAAAGAATTATTGCTAATTTAAACCACAAATGTAAAGGGTTTTTGAAGATAAATATTATATTTGACATTAAAAAGTTTCTAAGCCTGAACAAGAGTCAAGAAAGCCTGGATCCCATGAATCTGCCTGGCCTGCAGGTACATGAGTTTCCCCAGGAGCGGTCTGTGGCCTGGGGAAGACAGGAGGCAGGAGGCGAACATGCGGACGCAGGCCTGGGGTTTGTGAGGCATTGGGCAGGTGTACGGCAAGGCTGTGGCTAGTGAGGGGTTCTGGTCTGTGTGGGAAAGGGGAGAAATGCCAGCACCCACGCCTGTGTGTCTGTGTGTGTGTGTGTGTGTGTGTGTGTGTGTGTACACTTTCTATCTAGACACTCCTATTTGGCGCAATCCCCTCCTTAAAGGAATGCAGGTTTTCACTTGCCATTCAGAAGCAAATGGTCCTCTCCCCAGCCCAGCTGGCACCAGTCCGTGACCAATGAACCAAGCCTTGCCAACTATTGCTCTTATCCAGAATAACTCAAAGACACAGGGATAGTTGAACAATTACTTAAAGTGTGGGTAGCCAGGTGTGGTGGTGATGCACACCTATAATCCCATGACTCTGGGATGCTGGGGCAGGAGGATCACAAGTTGGAGCCCAGCCCAGGCAACTTAGTGAGATCTTGTCTCAAAATAAAAATACAAATAGGCTGGGATGTAGCTCAGGGCAAATGTCTTGGGTTTAGTCTCTAGTACAGTGAAAGAGAAGGAAGAGACAGAGAGACAGAGAGACAGAGAAAGAAGGAAGGGAGGGAGAAAGAAAGTAGGCCATAAGGTTGAGCCCACAGCACCTGCAGCATTGAATGCCAGTGGTAAAAACACCAGAAGTGATTCCTAGCCAGAATGTTCTTGTGGTTTGGCCTTCACTACTGTCACCGCTTTGCTCTTAATTTTGCACACTGGTTCTTTGGCATATACGTGGACTTTAGAGGTTACTCAACATCTTTCCTAAAAACCTCCCTCTTTTATCTTTAGGATGGTCAAAGCTAATTTTTATGCTTGCTGCCAAGAACCTTACATGGTATGTAAATTGCACGAGATAAACGATGGCAGGTGAAAGACTGTGAGAGAAATGAGGGAAATTGGAATTGGTCTTTTAGCTCAGTTAGGGCTCTTGGTCTACTGAGACTTAGAAATTCTCCTGGGTATTCTGTAGCCTATGCTTTTGATGTGAACCACTTTATTAAATCATTGCCTGTGGTCACCTAAAATAGTGTCCACCAAAGTCAAGGTTTGGGAAAGCATGAGGTGGGGTATCATCTTCTAAAACCATAGGGCAGCTTAGAGAAATTAGATAATAAGCTCAAATCCTAAATTCTCAGCCCAACAAATTAAGCCCACGTATCTAATATCCCTTCTTTTTCCCTTCCTTCATACTTTCTTTTAGTGGTATGAGGATTGAACTCCAGACTTTCCCTTGGAGCTATATTCCCAGCCCTTTTTATTTTTAATTTAATTTTATCTTTTTGAGACAGGATCTCACCAAGTCACTAAATTTCCCAGGATGATCTTGAATTTGTGATTCTTGCTCCTCAGATGCATGGTCAGGCTGTGCTACCGCATAGCATGTCCAGGAACTTTTTAGCTTTGCTGCATATATTTTGCTTCTTGTAGCATTAGAGCTGGCGTACATAAAAGCTAATGTCAACATTTGGTCCTATGGTTCTTGACCTATGTGACACAAGTCACATAATTAGGAACAGTGTCCTATTAAATTAGGACACTGATTAGTAAAAAGTAGAATTCCCAGAATTGAGATTGGGGCATGAAAGTGACATTCAAAAAGTGTAGGGGGGGGTGGAGGAATGGAACAGTGGTTAAAGCACTTGCCTTGCAAATGTAAGGCCCTGAGTTCAATTCCCCAGTACTACATAAGGGTGGCGCACACCTGTAATCCCAGCACTTGGGAGGCTGACGTAGGCAGATTGTCCTGAGCCCAAGGCCAGCCTGGGCTACACCAGTGAGTTCAGGACCAGCCTGGGCTACAGAGCAAGATCCTGTCTCAAAAAGAAAAAAGAAAGAAAGAAAGAAAGAAAGAAAGAAAGAAAAAGAGAAAAAGAGAAGAAAAGAAAATATAGATTACTTTAACTCCCAGGTTCCACTGAGCCCCCTTTCCAAGCTGAAGCAACTCCCTATCCCTTGTCTGGTAACACTGCTCCCTTGTCTGATGATGTGAATTTTTTCCCCAATATATCTTCTAAAAGGATACCATCATCCTTCCATACACACTCCCAATATTTTCTCCAGATATGTCAGATCCCACCATGCAAATCTAAAAATCCAATGTTTAGGAGAAAAAGCCTCTATAAAAAAGCAATTCAAGATTCAGCTTCTGGGGAACAAAGCAATATCCTGGAAAGGAAAAGGGAAAAGTTTTAGCTTGGGTTGCATTTAATTTGCAGGAGCACTTATCCTCCCTTGAGCAACTGGGAGTGGCTCTGTTGGAAAGAGCAGATAACTGGGAGAAGCCAGGGTTCCCTAGAGCCCGGGATGGTTCTGTAGCAAAGCACTTGGCTAACATGCCGGAGGCCCAGGGTTTAATCTCCAGTACAGCAAAACAAATAAAAACTCTCTGGAGTCTCAGTTCAGACTAAAGCACCCATTTATCAATCTTTGATAAATACTGTTGTGTCGTTAGATTCAACCTGATCAAAAATTACAATGTCAGAAATGAATCTGAAGACTTCCAAAGACAGAAGCATGAGAGAGGTTTTATCATATCACATGTGACCACTCAGCCATTATGTCCCTAGAAAGGGTCCCAGAAGATGTTTTCTTCTGAAACCAAAACAACAACAACAACAAACTTTAAAGCATACTTTGGTCAAGAAAATGATAGAATCACTAAAGGATATTTTTTCAGTAGACTGTTCTCCATAGACTAGATATTTGGAAGGAAGTGGAAAGAAAACTATTGAGAAGCTTTTTAGAATGGACATAGAGTATGAAAATATTTCCTGTTTGAAAATGATCACCCTATCTCCTACTTGAAAGATTATTTTAAGTAATCAGAAAAGAAACTTAACTCTAGATCTCAGTCGCCTTCTTCCCCTCTATACACACCTACGCAATGGACCCATCTCTTCAAGGTCGAAGGTGGGTCGCAGAGCGAGTCCTGAGCTGGAGTCCTGTTCTCTCCGCGGTTTCCAGGCGCCTGGGTCTCTGCTGTGCGAGGGGTGCATGGTCAGTGCAGCCAGAGCTGACATCAGTTTTGTCGGGTACAGCCAGGCCGGAGGCGAGCCGTGTCGGGCCAGGCACCCAACGCGGTAACCTCGGATCGGAGGGCCGTCTCCACTAAGTCCCGCGCTCCCTACAATTTCTGCTGGCGGGAGAGTCCTGGAGCCCGCAAATCAAGAGAAGGCCCGCGGGTCCCCCCGGAAAGGTGAAATCCACAAACAAACCAAGGGCACACGTCTCCAGGGCGCGTGAGACTCCAGGAAGGGGACCAGCACGCGGTCTCCCAGGCCTCCTTCTCCAGGCTGCCCTGTAGCTCGGGAGAGCAACACCCCGCTGGCCTTAAGGCTTTCTGAGCTTGCTGCGGCTGTTCCGGGAGAGGGAGACTCAACTTTGAAGACCCGTCTGATGCAAACCGATACCAGCAGGCTGCGTTTTCTTTCTGGCTGCCTTGCCCCTCAAACCCCCCTGAGAAATAGATTTGAAGCTGCAGTGATTTACGATGTCCCTTCCATCTATAAATAGCTAATATTCCGTTTCCAGGCTCCTGAGGAGGAGAGGAGCAGACTTCAAAATGAAAGCCCGTTTGCCATCTTTTTGCATCTCTGGTAAATGGCATCCTGGCTTGGTATTTCCTGGTGTCTCTGTGCTCTCGGTGGGGCGGGGGTGGGGGCAGGAGGCGCACTGGAAAGTCCCTGTGGCTAGTGCTTCTGAATGACTCCCTAACTAAGCTTTCTGAGCCATCAGATGGGGTCTAGCTGGATGGTGTCCCACTGGCACTGGAAACCCTGAAGACACAAGATTGTCTTGGGGCTTCTGTAGGGTTAATAAACATTCCCCTTCCATTCCTCCTGCGCATCCCTCTGCAGAACCAGCCCTGACCAGGAACAGCTCAACTTTGGACTTGAGACAGAAAGGGGAGGAAGGCTGATGGCCCAAAGCCATCTATTCTGGAAACAGGCACAAGGGTAGGACTATGGGTCTGGGAGCTGGTAAAGCTGGCTCAGAACTGATGTGCCAGTATTCAAGAGGACCTGGTTTGCCCTTAGCAGCATGAGAGGACACAGGAGCCAAGGCCCCTAAGCATTTTCCTAAGAACCTATGTACTGCCTTAGAGGAATCCTGGGTCATCAGGAGGGCCATGTGACCTCACTTTTCCCTGGACTAGTAGTAAATATGAGCGAGAGAGAGCTGGGGATAGCAGCTCTCACCCACATGTAGGGTTTATAGCCCAAGGTTCTCAAAGAGAGTGAGGGTGTGGGTGAGCAGACTGAGGCTGAACTGCAGTGTGTGTCTGTGGACACACTAGGGGGAAGTGCCACACAATGGTGCGAGTGGCTGGTACTGTTCTATGGCAGCCCTATAGTGCCACAAGAGCTCACCAGGGCTGCTTGGCTTTTCACCAAGGCCCCCTCCCTGGGCCTGCATTATCCCCTCTAGCACTTACCTCACCTCCCATCTCCAGGACAGTTGGTCTCTAGGAAATAAGTCAGTCTGCTCTCTGCTTCCTTCTCTGAGACTTAGAGCACCTAAATGGACAGTAACCTAACTTTGAAGTGTTGTGGGGGGGAGGGGAGAGCTCTGGCCAGAAAGCAGGCCTTTGGCTTCCTCCTTGGAAATCAAGAGTTTGGAAATGAGATGGAAAGTGCAGAGCCCCATGTAGGACTCACTCCTCCTACCCTACCCACCCCCAAGCCTGGAAAACCCAGGGCTTTTCACTCTCATACACTCAGCACCATTACTGGAGCTCCTCAGATGAGCCAAGTACTTTTACCTAAGTTATCTCCTTGATCCCTTTGGTAATCCAGAGAAGGATTGGCCCTATAATATGAACAAGGAAATTGCAAGCTCCTAACATGTAATTAACTAGCCGGAGGTTAGAGAGCAGAGAAGCCAGGCTCAACTGATAGGCCTATATCCAAAGACACTTAAACAGCTGCGTGGAAATGAAGCAGGGCTTTAAAAAGAGCAGGTGCAGCAGAAGAGGGAGCCCAGATCAGATGGGCCATGCAGGTAACAGAAAATGCAGCAGGCCTTAAGCTGTGAGCAGGGAGTGGGTGAGACCCTTGGCTTGCCTGAGAGTGCATCTTAAAACATTCTAACAGAAGAGTTACCAAAATTGCATCCTTGCCTTTTGGTCCTATGAGTGCAATCAGCTGGGGGGTGAGGGGTGGAGGGAGTCTTCTTCAGCAAATAAAGCAATACTACTGGCCATTTTTAGAAGGCCAATTTGAGACTCAGGATTAGATCTCAGGACGCATGTGGGAGTATGGTAGCTGCAGACCTGGGAGCCGGCAGTAGCAGCCACTTCGGGAAGCTTATCCTACATGTGGAATCTCAAGCCTTGCCCCAGATCTCATGCCTGAGAGACTGTATTTTCATAAGATGTTCAGTCCTTCTTGAACATACTAGATTAAAAGAGAGATTAGAGGCTTTGTGTAAATGAATACACCTTATATTGTATACAAAAGAACTTCTCAAGAGCGCCTCCACCTCCACCTTCTTTTCCACACTGGACAAAGAAGGGAAGGGGAGAAGAATGACTCTCTCTCTCTCTCTCTCTCTCTCTCTCTCTCTCTCTCTCTCTTTCTCTGGGAGTCAAGTCCAGGACCTTCACACTGAACTACATCCCCAGCTCACTTATTTTTTTAGTTTTGAGATAGAGTCTCACTAAGTCACTAAATTGCCAGGCTGGGATTGAGTTGACCATCCTCTTGCCTCAGCCACCAAGAGTGCTGGGATTATAAGCCTGTGCTATTGGCCTGGCTCCTTTCTGCTTGATTGAATCTTACCAGAGGTCACCCTGAAAATCTCTGTTAACTCCTAAACTTCAAGTTTCATCTAACCGCCCTAGTCCACGCCGCCACCCTGCAGCCCACGCCGCCACCCTGCAGCCCACAGCAACTTCTACCAGTTACGAGTTTTGTGAGGAGCAATGGAAAAAGGAAAGAAAGATTTTTCTTCCTGGTTCTCCATTCCTTTTCTAATAAAAAGTAATTCGTTCACTTCCACCTTTAACTTTCTGCTAGTTTCCATTCTCCTGTCCTAGATGGCCCAGAGGAAGGAGCTCATCTGAAGGAGTGGAAATTAACAGAATCTCTTTCCAATCTTCTGGAAAAAGACAAGTGGGCAGGGGGGAATCCCAGAGGGTGTGCTTGCTGGAATCTGGAAATCTTGGAGAAGGGGGACAGGGTAGCCATCCAGCATAATGGATTGGATTGGAGGTGAGTTTCCCAAAGTTCTAGAAGGCAAGAGCTCATGCCAGATGCAGCTCCCTCTGCAAAGCCCCTCTCCAGCTGGACAGGCTGATGGGGTCTTACTGTCAATTCCCAAATCCACCAGTTCCCTACACTTGACCATCTCTCCCAACACTAGCGCCCAACGCTAGGGTTAACCCCTGTGTTGGAATGTTGGCTCCAGCCCCTATACTGGGCAAGTTGCATAAGGTCTCTGCTTCAATCTTCTTTGTCTGCCAAGTACAGTCAAGGTACTATGTGCCTCGTGGGGTGGGGATCACCAATAAATAGTACTTGTGAAGTCTATCACAGCCCCGTGCACACAGGAAGCACTCAGCAACGCTGCTGCCTAGTGTTACTGTCCTTACCCCTTCGCACCCCGCCCCCGCCCCTGATTCTGCCTCGACCCCGACCCGGACCCCGACTTCGACCTGGATCCCTCACCCTAGACCTCCGAACTCCGCGAGGGAGCAGCCCCTGAGCTCCCAAACGTGCGAACACCCCACACTTCCAGACCCGCCTCCACCCAGCTCAAAGCGCCTCTCCCCACTCCACCCCTAGAGGGCGCCCGGAACTCACTTGTCCGAATTTCGCAACGAAACCCACGTCCGGCTCCCACTTCTGGGGGGCTGCTGAGCCAACGCCGCATTGAGCTTTTTGGGGAGGATCATGAGGCTCCTCCCGGAGCAACCGAAGAAATGTGGGCTCTGTAGCGGGGGCCATGCGCACCCATCTTCCCCACACCCCACCCAACCTTCAATAAAAAGACCGGATTTCTTCAGATTTCACGAAGGCAGGGGAGGCCACCGGACCTTTGAGACCTTGCTGGAATTCTTGGCCAGAATCCAGGGTGGCCTGGAGCCCCCAAGCCCAGCTTGGGCGCTAGAAGTCCGGTGGCCCCGGGGGAGTTGCAGCGCTGAAAGCTTGAGCTGGGGCTGAGAGGAAATCCCCACCCTCAGGCGCCCCTGGAGCGCGCTTAGACCCTCCTCCGTCGGGGGAAAAGAGGGAGGGGAGAGCCAAGGGGAGCTGTGGGGGAACCGCCAACCGGAACTGTTGGGGCAGTGACAGGCGTGAGCTTGTGAGACAAGTAACCGCAAGCTCCAGCGTTGAAGGTTGTGTGTGCGTGCACACCTGTAGCTCCCTTGTGTGTCACTGCGCGCCCTGGGTGTTGCGTTGTTGGAGGGGCGATGTGAAGTTGTACACAGCGATGCAGGGTGTGAACCTGGTATATACATTCCCCTCAGCCCAGCATGGGTACCTACGCTCCCGGATCTCACCCGCCCAGCATGGAGGCTTCCTTTTCCAAATCTGCTCTGAGCTCCTTGAAAAACCAGGCTCTCTCCAGCCTTCCTTCAGCCCTACTTATCCTAGTCCCCAGGACAAGAAATACAGTGGGCAGTACCTGAGGGTGTTCGTACACCACCCAGGCCGGTGGAACCCGGACCAGGAGACATTGGCCGGGTGGTTTTGAGCCAGGCAGGGAGAATTGCAGCAGGTCCTGTCAGTTGTCCAGGCCTTAGCCTGCCTGGAGTTGATCAGGGAGGCTTAGGTGGGCCACAGGCAGCGAAGAAGCCCTGGACGGGGGAAGGACTGGGGACTGTGCAGCAGTGAGAAGTGTCACAAGTGGCTGTAACAAGCCGGAAGACCAAAGTTTGAGGGAAGGGTTACCCTCCAGCACGGAGCTGCCCTGAGCTACCCTCAGGGCAGCCCCAGGGGCACAGCTTCCTAAGGCTACTGGGGTGGAGTGGGGTAGTGGTGCAAGACCTGTGCACAGCTACGGCAGCGCAGCGCACAGCCCAGAGAGAGATGCCTGCATAATTGTGTCAAGGACCTTGCCAGCAGCAGGTCACTTACACTACAAACAGGCTACAAACCCATCTGAGTCCTGGGCCCAGGCAAATCCTCTGCCTCATTGGGGGAGTTATAAGGCAGTCGGTAGGCAGTGCCCACACACTCCCCAAACACAGATCTGGCAACACAAAGCCTCTATTATAGTTAACAGGTTGAGCCAGATTCTCCATGTGCCACCCAGCACAGGTGGAGCTCTGGGCCCGTAGCCTTGGCTTCCAGGGGTCGCTGGCCTCCATCCACTCGCAGCTCTTCTAGGCCACCAGGTCTGAGCAAGCAATGGTTCGGGGCTCCGAGGCGGCAGGAATTCGGTCAGCTCTATGGGCTTACTCAACCAGAGGGAGGTAGGAAGGAAGGAAGAGGGACTTTCTGCACAGACAGGTTTGTTAATTCTTTTTCTTTGCCGGCACCGCTCGACACAATTATTCAGGTGATTTCTCCCTATTCTACTTTGGATCGGAGAGCCCGGGATCATTTCCGCAGGCGCCAAGGACAGCTGAGTGTTGAGCTTTCTCCTAGGCGGTTAGTGTCGACTCTGACCCTCACAGCCCTGGGTTCCGTCTCTGGCCCATTCCCTACAGCGCGAGCAAGCAGCGGTAGCCAACCCCACCCGGCAAGCCTAACCAGCCTCCCCTTCTTTCTGTTTGACCGCGGCCGCCTGGGCGGCTCGGAGGACGCGGGATTCTCCAAGCTTCCGTTTCAACGAATTTTGGGCGAATGTCTAGGAGTTTTGTGCGATCCCTCAGCGCCGAGGATTCCAAAGCCTCCAGGAGTCTGGCACGGCTGGGGAGTCTCGCCCAGAGCCAGGGAATGCCCCAGGAGCTCAGGAGAGCGCACGACCCGGGCAGCTAGCACCCGAGTTAGCAAAGGGAGCTGGAAGACCTACCAGGATAGCCTGGAGTCAGGGGCCCCAGCCCTGGAGGTGAGTCCAACATGGGAATGCTGGCTTCCGCTGCAGTCTGGGGACAACTAGGCAGAGTCTAAAAACTATGGGATGGAGGGCCCCTGAACTGTATCTGCCACAAGATTGTGTTAGGACGTTCTAAAGATCGGGAAGGTAAGTTGGGGGAGGGGGTGGCAACTTTGCTAGCTTTGTCCTACAAGCAGAAGGTGAGGGTGGTGGCAAAGTGGTCAGGCTTCTGAACCAGTTTGGGGTGGTTGTGTTGGGCCTACACCTGCTCCCTACCCTACCCCAGCTTCTAGGCTGGACAGTCTGTGGTCATGAAATGTCCCGGGTCCACCAGACATAGCCTCTGGAGACAGGTCTCAGGCAACTGGGAGGCCCAGTCTTCCTTGCAGTCTGGTGTTGCTGGGATCTTTCAGTTGGAAGACAGATCTTGTGTTTGCAAGACGAGAATGGAGGAGAGAGACCATATCCTGTGAAAAAGACAGGCTTGGTGGCTGGAGTCCTATAAGAATCCAAGGGGACATCAGATCTGCACAGCCAGATAGAAGAATTCTGCAATTCTAGGAGGCCATCATGGTATTTTGCTCAGCCTGGTGCTAGGCTCTGCAGCAGGTGAATGTGGGAGACTTGTTGCAGGTGTGGTCCACCATTAGACCCTCTGTACATCTCATACGCAGCTGCCAACACTCCTGAACACCCAACAGGAAGGAAAGCTGGCCAAATCCCTGGGATCCAGAACCCTCTTCCTGAGGCCCAGGGGGCCCAGGGGTGAGGGATTGGATGGGCAAATTCATGTTCCACAGAGCCAAATATTCCCTTGGGCTTTCTTAATTGGGAGACTGCCATACTCTTTACTGCAACCTTTACTCAGGACTTCAGGGTTTAAGAAAAACCTCCTATCCCTGCACTCCAACCAGCTCCTAGGCTAGAAGCTCCGCAGATCCACCAGTACCCTGCTTCTTCCAGAAAAGCAGGCCCAAGTGAATCATCTGTAGTAGGGCAGGAACTAGACGTTATGAGTGTACATATGTAGTGTGCCTGCTGTTCCAGTTGGTGGCCTGGCAGACTCCCTGGAGGTCCCTGAGATGTCATTTCTTGAGATTCCTGCCTGATAGGCCAGGCTAATGCTGGGAGGCAGAATTCAGAGCACCAGCGAGGAGCCTAGCTCTAATTCCTGATTTGCTGTGTCCTTACAGCTTGCTGGGAAGAGCGGAGAGCCCCAGAAGTCCCAGAAAATGCCACGATGTGTCTGCATATCCACCTTAGATTCTCACCATCATATATTCCGTAAGTGTACAATTCCGGTCACACACAACCCACAGAGGCAGTCTCCCATAAAAATTCACACACCTCACTATATTCACTCCCCCAGTTACACACCATCACACACAAATGTATGTTGTACAAACACATAGCTCACAGATGAGTACATCTCCCACACAATTGTGCTCATAATTAAAGATGATACACAATCATAAACATTTACACATTTAATACAAAAATAAACTCACAAAAGAAATTAATATGTACTCTCACAAACATTAACATGATTCACACACATCCGCAAAAGTAGATGAACATACAATTATCCAAAAATACAGTCACATTGGCTCATGGTTAAACGAACACACACCACTGTTAGCTATGCATACAATGATAGTTTCGATTTTGAACTTGAACAGAAACAAGCATCTACATGAATTATAAACACAGTTGCTCACTTACCACCATCACATTCACTTCTAGTGCATCCTGATTGCTTACACTGCCACAAACACACAATGCACCTACACAAAACTCTCGCACCCCAAACATACAAGTCCTCTCAAATAGTAGAGACAGTCTGCCTCTCTCAGCCCTGCCTTCTCTCCATGTGTCCTCTCCTCATCCCTCTCGAGAGCCTGATAGGCCTGCCTGTCCATGCATCCCACAAGGTAAGGTGCCAGCGCTTCTCCTAGGTCTCACCAAACCTAAGTAGCTGCAGATCTCAGGCTCAGCAAGGTGCAGGCAGCCTTGATTCCGGATCCGGAGGGTTTTATTTTTTCCACATAAATTACACAAGCACTTTATAAAATGGTTACACAGAAAACACCTTATAAGTGCATAACTTAACCCCCCCCCTACAAACAGGATCTGGAGAAATGGACTGAGATTGTATGAAACCCCATCTGTGCCTACCTGGGTGCGGCTGGGATATGTGCTGGGGCTGTTGTCAATGTCAGGTGTGGTGTCAGTGTGGTTCTGGCCTTATATTTGTGTGGGGAAAAGGGCCATGCTGCTCAGAAGTTTGAATTATCCTTAGCCTGTACCCAATGTGAGGGTCAACTGTGTGTAAGCTATGACCCTGTATGATCAGCATACCCTGCCACATGTTCCCATGTGACTCTGGGGTGATACCCAGAAGGTCGGTGACATCACCTTTGTGTGGGCTTACAGGTGTCCACGAGTGATGCAGAGTGAGACTGAGAGGGGTTTCCCAGGGCAAGTTCAGATGGCAGCCCTGGGGAATCCCAGAAGCCCTTCCACCACCTCCTCCCTGGCCTCTGGTCCCATGTTAAAATCAGAATAAAATGAAATGGAGGAAAACTGAGAGGCTCTGAACAGTTCCAGAGGGCTTGGGATGTAAAGGAAGGGGTCCACATCCCTTTCCCCAACTCTTCTCTTCTACAGTGTCCGCAGAAACTTCAAGGCCCACTGGAAGCGCGTGGTGCTCCCCTTTGGCGGCAGTCCCGGGCCCAGAGAGGTGGGCGAGAGTCCTGGCTCAGGGGCCTCGGGCGGCCCTAGACTGGACCCGAGGTCCGCTAGGGTGGAGTGGGCAGGCTCACTCGCAGGCTGACGCCACCGAGGTGACGCTGGTTATCTTGGTGGAGTCATCAGACCAGGGCTGTAGGTTCTGTAGGGCGAAGAGCGAGGAGTTGTGCACGCACAGTGGGTCCGCCGGCAGCGGCTGGGCCAGGCTCTTCTGGAAGGCCTCCTGCTGCAGCTGCAGGAGGATGCGGTTTGCCTGCTGTCTCTCGGCTTCCCTCTCCTCCGCAGTCTGTCGCCTGCACCGGGAACAAGCTGTTATCCACGGGACAGTGACCCCACTCCCTCCTGTGCTCAGGCAAGGAGCGCGTGCTGGGGGAGAGACTCGGCAAACACCGCTCCTCTCTTCCAGCCCGCAACTCCGGTTTGGGCCCCTTTATCATCTGATGTAGAGGGGAACCCCAAAACAGATGCAGCTGAAGTAGCACAGAGGAGCAGTGGGAATGCCAGCCAGGCCCAAACTGCTGGGCCTGTGTACGCAGACGCAGACGCGGCTCGGGCTAGGCGGGCTAGGCGGGCACGTCACCTCTTTCTCCATCTGGGGGTGACCAGGCACTGCCCCAAGCCAAGGAAGCGAGTACAGGGCCAAGCTCTCTCCTCCCTCTGCCCGGGCCCTCCTGCGCCGGCCGGTGGCCGGCCTGGGCTCCCACTGGACCTACAGCTTCCTCAGAGGCGGTCTTGGGAGGCGATGACTCACTTCTTCCATTTAATGCTTTCCCTCCACCCTGTCAACCGAGATCAAACGTCTGTCTCTAAGGTGGACAGACCTAATGGGAGTCCCCGGGGGCTCTAGAAGCAATTTGTAGGCGATCGATGAAGCCGCCGCGAAGCCGGCTAGGGCCTCCTCTGTCGCCGCGGCTCCCCGCCGCCCTTCTTGACTTTTCCTTCGGCCTCGCCTCTCCTCGTCCCCCTTCCCCACCCGTCAAACTGCTCCACGTCTCTCCTCTATCATGCGCTGAATCTTATCTCCCGTGCTCTCTTCGCTGCCTCCTTCGTCCTCTTTAAATTAAGGGAATTTGTTTGAAACGAAAATGGCGGTTTTAATCACGCAAAGCTTTCTTTTATCGCGCACAAGACTTCTTCAGCCGGTCTCTGCCTTTTCTCCCCGTTTTCCTGGAACGAGAGACTCTATCTTTGTCCTTCTCCTTTGTGTTTCAATTTCTCTTGGCCCGCTGCTGCCGTTCTGTGTGCTCCTTTCTCCCGTGTGTGCGTGCGTGTGTGTGTGTGTGTGCACACGTATGAGGGGCTAGCTTCCTTCTCTCCTTCAGGCTCTAAACATCCCAGCGACCCTCCCCAGCTAGCCCACTCTTTCCTTCGCTGGAGCCCTGTCCCCCACCCCTTCCCCAGCGGCAGGAATGTTGCTGGGGGGCGGTTGACGCGCCGGGCCGGCTTCCTTTGTGGCCCCGAAGGCGGAATCCCGGGCAGATTCCTCGCCTTCATTCAGAAAAAGAGGAAACTCCAATTCCTTCCTCCCGCTGCCCAGGCCCGCCCGGCCCGGCGCCGCAGACTTCGCCCAGACTCCCGCGCTCCCCCACCCCGCGCCCGAGAGCGACAACTCCCGGCAGCGAGTGTGGAGCCGGGAGCGCGGGCCAGCTGCGCCACGTCCTCGGAGACGGCGCCCGTCGTTGCGCAGATCGGGCTGCCAGCCACCCGCGGGACGAGGCTGCAGGCACAGCGAAAACGAGTCAAGGTGCCTGCGCGTGGCAGAAACAAAGTGAGTGTGTACTGAGTTGTGGTGTATGACAGCGAGGAAAATGTCTCTCGCACACGCCCATCTGCTCCTAATTGATCCTCCTTTCAGTGGGGACACGCGAAACTCGGCCACAGCCGGCGCGGATTGATTTTCCCCTTGCAGGATGGGGGACGGCTGTGCAGAGGCCGGGCGCCTGGGGAGAAGCCAGGCAGGGCCCAGCCCGGGGCCACAGCGCTCTACCGGCGACCAGCCGCAGAAACGCAGAGTGGGCCTTTCTGCCTCCGCGTCCCCAAGACAGAGAAGGTTCTCCCCGCAACCTGCTCAATCAAAAAGCCCCTGAGGACTCACTGAACCCAGAAGTCGGGTTCTATAGTATTCTGACCTGCCGATTCGCCCGAAGGGACCCGCCACACCTACGCGGGCACAGTGTGTTGTTCAGAGGGCCCAGAAACCTTGGGGTAGCGGGTAGAGAGCTAGAGTTCACCAGACTCGCCCAGGGTGGGCCTCGCTGGCTTCGGGCTCCCCAAGAGCCGTGTGGGAGCCCTCGCCCCCAGCCGATCCAAAGCCGGAGCGCGGCAGGAGTTGCACCCCGGGAGGAGCAGCAAGCGCCCTCTAATCCTCCGGACACCGCTCCGCCCGCCGCCCGCTCGCCCTGCGCGCTCACCTCCACTTCGTCCGCCGGTTTTGGAACCAGGTTTTGACCTGCGCGTCGGTCATTTTGAGCGCCTTGGCCAGGGCGGCACGTTCGGCCGAGGCCAAGTACTTCTGGCGATGGAAGCGCTTCTCCAGCTCACAGATCTGCAGACGCGTGAAGGATGTGCGCGGCTTCTTTTTCTTGGGGGGTGTCCGGTTCTGATAGGGGTGACCTATACGGCGTGTTACAGTGAAGGGTGAGAGGGCCACTGGAGCGGGAGACAGACAGACGGCAGAGGCAAGCGGCAGAGTGTCAGGAGGTGTCCCGAGCCTGACACCCCGCGAGTCAGCGAGTCAGCGAGCGCATTGGCTGGACCCCTAAAAGCAAGGCCTTGATCCTCCAGGCAGCCCTCAGCTTGAACCGGCGACTGCAAAGGGCACCCTCCCGCCTGCCCACCAGGATGACTTTTACTGCGGCTACCCCGGAGGCTACCTCTCTAGCCCCAGGCTCCCAGGCTCCCCCAACACCAGGGGCCCCAGCACTCCCTTATTCCTACCTAGAGGCAGTATAAGGAGAGCTACAGGTCACAGACCCTGGCCACCAGATTCAGAAAAGCCTCCTCACAGTAAGAGGCCAAGGGTAATCAAGGCCCCTGATTCTGGGTTCAGATCTGAGATGCCACCACAGCCCCACACAGGTATTTATTACAACAGGCACAAACTTATGGATTATACAACCAAGCAGGAGGGCACACACACTTAGACAAGCCTGGCACAAACACACAGGTAACACAGGCCTCCCACAAGCCATGAACACCCCAGAATTTCATTCAGGCCAAAACACGACTAGAGCTGGCTGTAGTTAACAAGAGTGTGTGCCCTTTGTAGAAAACCTTTCACACACACACACACACACACACACACACACACACACACACACACACAAGCCCAGGACAGTGGACTCCTGGTGGGTTCCACCAAGGTCCCTGAAGACTGGCTTGGCCTGTGTAGGGGAGTGAGATGGGCACCAGGCCCTACTTTCTCAGGCTGGAAGACTGGGATTGGAACACAGGGGCCTCTTGAGTTGGGGCCCTTCCTGGAGACCCACTGTCAGGCAGACCTTCTGCAGGTAGCCGTCCTCCCACCCATACACTTCTGCCCTGTCCCAGAGTCTGGCCAGAGTCTCTGGGAGCAGTCTCCCTGCCAGGCGCTGCCGGGAACACAAGACGGGAGCCTGCAGCGCCCGGGGTCCAATAGCCACAACTAGCTGAAAGGAGCATATCTACTCTCTCTCTCTCTCTCTCTCTCTCTCTCTCTCTCTCTCTCTCTCTCTCACACACACACACACACACACACACACACACACACACACACACACACACACAGTTGGGCCTTCAAGCCCAGCTCCAGGGAGTTCCAGACGGAACGGCAGCAGCCTGATCCTACCCTCTCCCTCTCTGAGGCCAGGCAACAAATCCTGGCATAATTCAGAGCAGCTTCCCAGAGGGGCTTGGGGTCCAGCCCACAGGGAGGATCCTGGTCCCAGATTCGGGGAAAGTAAAGGGAGAGAGAAGTTGAGGACGCCTGGAAGGGGCCAGAGCTGAGAGCGGAAGCGAGAGCGGAGGGAGCTGGGCAAGCCGAGGAAGGAGCTGGGAGGGAGGGCGGCAGCTGGCAGCCACGGAGTGCGCGATCACTCGGAGGGTGTCCTCCAGTCACTGATCAACCGCTGGACGGCCGGGTGCATTATTCAGCCAAGGGGGATCAGACCTGGGCCCGCGAAAGGACTCCGGGGGACGAAACGAAAATAAAGAGCGAGCTGTCCCAGGCAGGTCTCCACCGCGCTGCTACTGATCGCAGGCAGCCCACAGTCCGGGAGGAAGGGCCGCCAGCTCTGCCTGCTGCTTATCCAGGCTCGGGCCTTTTTTACCAGGCCGGATGGCATGACAGGCACCACGCGTGTGTGTAGGAGACGGGAATTGGGGAACCCGGTCTTGTGTCTCACTCTCAGGCTCTGCCTCGGTCAGAAAACGGCAGCCGGGAGAAGAAACATTTTGTCGCCAGTAGTACCCGTTTCTCTGAGAACCCAGAGCCTCACAAGTTGACACAGGGTCGTCTTGAAGCTCCAGCCCGCTTCCCTCTGCTAGACTGGGCCCCGGGATCCCTAGAGGAACCCAGGATTGCTTTTCGAGCCGGGTGCTGCGGGACAGGAGCAGGAGCCCCGGTTTGGGGAACTCAGAGCATAAAACTGGGCAAACGGCGGAACTTGGGGAAACCACCGGAGGAGATGCGCGACCTGGCGCCCCGCGTGGGATTGGGGAGCCACAAAGCGGGGAGAAGGGGGCGCAGAGCCCGAGCCGCGGCCAGGCGGGGCGCGCGCGGGCCGGACTCACCTGTGAACCTGTCCTTTGTGTATCTGCGGTTGCTCTCCATCCAAGGGAAGGTGAGGCCGGTGAGGTTGTTGACGCCCGGCACGGCAGGGACAGAGGGCACAGTGGGCAAGCCCGTGGCTAGGGACTGGGGGTGGGCCGCGGCCCCGGCCAGCGGCCTGTGCGCGGGCACCCGGATCACCCCCGCGGCGCCGAGCGCCCCGCCGCCGCCGCCGCCCGGCCCGGGGCCGCCCGCCAAGGCCATGTTCACGTTGTAGGAGCCCGCCAGCGGGCCCATGCTGCAGGCGCCGCCGCCGCCCGCGGGGCCGCCCGGGCCGCCCGGGCCGCCCGCGCCGTAGGCCCCCGTGCCCCCGGCCCCCGCCCCGGGCGCGGAGCCCCCGCCGCCGCCGCCGCCGCCGCCGTAGGAGTAGGTGCCTCCGACCAAACAGCCAAGGCCGTAGTCCCCGTCCTGAAGGCGCGTCGCGGGCCCCATGCAGCCGCCCTGGTCCGGGCTGTTGAGGATCTGGTCGATGCCGAAGCTGATGGGCTCCGCGTGGCCCGGGTGGAGGTGGTGCGGACCCAGGTGCTCCATGCTGGCCCCCGCCCCGCCCCACGGGGGGCCGAGCGGCGGCGCGCGCTGCGCTGGGCGCCCGCGGCGGCGGCGGCGGGCGGCCACCGGGGCTCCTGGCTTCTCGGAGACTCGGAGGCGAAGTGCGCAGAAGGGCTAAAGTGGGGGGAGGGGAGGAGAGAGGGGGCGCCGTCTTCGCCTCTCCTCCGGCCTCTCCTTCCCCTCTCCCGCTGCCGGCTCGCGGTTGACTCTGGGACATCAATCACAGGGCGAAAAAGCCCCGTGCGAACGAGACTCGCCGTTTCGGCCGGGTCTCTCCATTGGCTGTGCGCGAAGAGGAGCCGGGTGAATGACAGCGCGGGGGAGGGGACGGGAGGGAGAGGAGGCCAGGAGCCCAGACAGACGCAGGAGCCAGAGACAGAGGGACGCAGACCGAGGCCCGGAGTAGCTCCTGCAGAGAGAGAGGAGGCACAGCGAAGAGAGGGGCCGGACACGAGAGAGAACAGGAAGCGGCCTTTCCCAGGGATGGACAGCCGGCCCCAAGAGGGGCAGTCAGAGCCCTTTGCTTTGCCTGGTAGGAGCCGCCCCCCTTCACTTTGGACTGGGCCGAAGGAGTCCAGCCCACCAGGCCTCTCGGGGAACGGTGTCCTGCCCAACCGGAGAATCTCCCTAAGGGCTCACCTGGGAAACACCTGTCACTCAACCAGGCGATTTACTCCAACTTCAAGTCCGGCTTGTTAGAAAGTAGAAGACTGTCTACTCCACAGGTATGGAGCCCAGGCCCCGAGGCAGGACGGTGAGTTCAGGCTTGTCCTTCTTTAAAACAGAGCCTACGAACAACCATCTTTATGTTGCTATAAAAGATCAGCAACTACCCAACTCAGCCTCTTTGGAGAAAGTAAGAAAGACTTCCTGAAAGGCAGGCGCAAGTCAAGTGAGGAGATGTGGGGGTTGCTACCAGGGCCCCCATTCCTCAAGACATTCTGGCCTTTTAAGTAAACAGATGCCTCAGCAAGCAGTTCCTATAGTGTTTCAATGAATCCAACCAGCGCTTTGCTTTTCACCTAGCAATTAGCCCACCCTTGGCTCTCCCAAGCTAGAAGGTTTCCAATTGCAGGGAAGGAAAGGAGTTACTTTATTACTTTGAGAATTTTGGGAAGGAAACAGTTGAGCTTCCTCAAACGAGATTTAAGACACTTGGGGGTCAGGCTGGTGGGGCTAGGATCAGGGAAGTGCATCCAGGACAAATTTAGGCCTCTTTAAACTTTTGCCTGTGTCTGCCTGGCTGAGAGCCCAAGAAAAAAATAAGGAGCAAACTCCCTGTTTGTGCTTCCTGCCTTTCTCCTCTGCAGTAAGGAAAGACTTACTCCCTCACAGGGGCCACGCTCAGGGGAAGGCAAAGGTTATCCTTCTGGTCTCTTTAGGTTCAGGTTCAACTCCCTATTGGGCAAGATGCTAGAACGGGAAGGCTCAAATTCTTCTTAGGTTTCACTGTAATCTGTTTGATTTGGCTACGTCTGCCATCTCCACTTGAGATCTCCTTGGAAGCAGGGAGTTGCTCTGTCCCTCCTGCCCCCATGCAGCCCCAGCCAATAAAATATGCCCATATCTGGTGAGTAATGAGTGCAAGGATCCTTATTCAAAAAACGTTCATTGAGTATTTACTATGTGCCTGGCACTATTCTAGGTACTGGGGTGAAAGAATCGAACAAAGCAAGTTTCTGACCTCGTAGAGCTCACGTTCTATAGAGAGGGTCAGATAATATAATAAATGCAATAAGACAGATGTTCATAAGTACTATGGAGAACTGTACACTAACACTTTGAGTATTATCCCGATTTCACAGATAGGTGGAAACCAAGTCTTAGAGTTGGTAAAGATCATGACAGAGGATCTAGTGAGATTGAGCTTGTGGACTGGATGCCCACCTGCTGACTAGGTGCTCATCTGCATGGGAAACCTTGGTATGATCTCCTTCCAGGATCCAAAGGCCCTCTCATGGCTAAGCCAGACAGGAAGTTAGTAATTGTTTGTGAAAACTAAGCAAAATCATGATGGGAGAGCTTCACCCTTTTGCTCCTCCCCACCTACACAATCCAGGTACTACACACTGACCTAGAAGGTTCTATAACTTACTTTAGAAGTTATGTGAACCTGAATAAGTCTCCTTCCGGCCTCTTATCTTCAAAGAACTAAAGTAGAAATAAACATAAATGTTTACTGAGAAACTACTTTGTGCCAGGTATCACCTCACACATCACACTTAAGACTCATAACAGCCCTGTGGAGTTAATAGATATTTCTCAACTTTTTATTATTAATAAAACTGAATGAATGTTCACTACAATATCATTCATAATAGGTAAAAAACTATAGGCACCTCAATTGTTCATCAATTAAGAAGTATGTGAAGGTGGTATTTCCAGGGCTGGGGACATAGCTCAGTGGTTAGGGTGCTTGCCTTGCAAGTGCAAAGACCTAGGTTTGATAGGCTGAGGCAAGAGGATTGCCAGAGTTCCAGTCCAGCCTGGGTGATATCATGAGTTCAGAACCAGCCTGAACTACAGAGCAAGACCCTATCTCCAAAGAAATGTCGTATATCTATAGAGTGAACCATTATTCAGCCATTAAAAAGGAAGTGTGTCATACTGCAGCAAAGATGAACCTAGGTAACTATGCTGAGCGAAATAAGCCAGGCACAAAAGACCACGTTTTATTACATGATCCTATTCATGTGAAATGTCTAAGCCAGACCAATCTGTGGGTGCAGAAAGCATATTTGAGGCTGCCAAGGGCTAACTCTGCTAATTTTATTTTATTTCACTTTATCTTATCATCATTATTATTATGTGGTTCTGGGGAGGGGACCCAGGACTTGTGCCCTAGGTTATATTCCTAGCCCATTTTTTGTTTTTGATTTTGAGGTAGGATTTCATTAAATTGCCTAAATTGGGCTAGAACTTGCAATCCTTTTGCCTCAGCCTACCAGAGTAGTGGGATTACTGACCTGTGCTCCTGGGCTGCCTAAGAGTTCCATTTTAGAATGATAAAATTATTCTGGAATTATATAGTGATAATGGTTGTAAGACCTTGTAAATATACTGAAAACCACTGAATTGTGGATTTCAAATGGGTAAATATTGTGGTATGTAAGTATATCTTGTTTTTAAAACAAAAAGAAAACTGAGACTCCATGAGTGAGCAGTCTGCCAATATCCCATAGACAGAAGAAGATTTATTTGGGATCCTGCCCGAAACCTGAACTATTTCCCACACATGAGGCTGAAAACTCTGAGGATGGGGACTGCAGCACTTTTGAGGCCAGATGTCAGTGGCCCTGCTCCTGTTAGTGTAACCTCAGTTCTGCCTGTTGCAGCTTAAACCCTGTCTTACCTCATTATCCTCAGAACAACTCCTCTCTGTCACTCTCTGTCTCTTGCAGGAGGCCATCTGAATGTTCCTAACACCTCCCTTCCTCTCTTTCCTCTCCAGGGATGGACATTTCAGTCCTATGGCCTTGCAACCCTGCCTCTCTCAAGGTTTTGAGCATCTACCTGATCCACCTCTTAAACTTCTGAGTTCTGGTGCCAGTTGTCCAGGATAGTTGGGAAAAGACTGTGTCCTTGCCGACTAAGTCTAAAGTTGGGAGAGGTCACAGCTGCCTAGTGGCCCACTATCATCCAGCTTTTTGTTAAAATCTTGCAACCCAGGGACATGCTAGTTTTCCTCTGCCTTTTCCCAACCTCTCCTGCTTGTCTGAATCATCGTATATCCCAGTCCAATTCTGAGGTGTTGAGGTTCTGTGAGTCCACTTGACCTTGACTGGCATTTGTCACCCAGTGGGATGGGGCTAGCCTCTCAATCTGTGCCTGGAAAGATGAGAGCAGAGATCAGGACTTGTGTTACTTGAACACCACCTGCAGGTTGACAGTTGTTGTAGCCAGAGGGGATACTACTAGAGAGCTTATATTTAACAGAACTTCTGGGCTTCCACTGCACTTGGTGTGCTGTGACCTGCAGAGCAGCCCTGCTGGAAAGAGAAGGGAGGGAAATTAAACAGGACTCAGAGGTGCCTTCAATCACAGTAATTATCTTTCCTTTCACATTTCAATAATTTTTGTGATTTTTGTTATCTCTACTTTACAGATGAAAAAAAAAAACTGAGGTCCCAAAGCTAGTAGGAAGGGGTAGAGACTGGACCCCCAACACTGGTTTTAGACTCTACTCATTATAAGCTCCTTGGCTTGCTTACACACGGGCATCTAGGTGGACTGCAGGCCATTCTATCCGGTCCTGAGGCACCTGGCAATCTCTCCCACTTTGAAAACTATCCCTCTCTCCCCTGCAAAATAAAAAAAAAAAGTGCCTCCAATTAAAAGGGGAGCAGCTGGGACTGAGGCTGGGGCTGGAGGAGGAAAGAAGGAAGGGGGAGGACCCAGAGGGAGGCCTCTTTGGATCCCACCCGGCTCCCTCCCCCATCTGGGAGAGACCCCTGGGCCAGGGGTTGTCCTTTAGCTTAGGGGTATGTGTGTAACTTAATTACTTTGTGTTTGTGGGACTGAGTGTCTATGAGGGGAAAGCCTAATATGAAAGTGTCCATGACACTGAGGGTTGAGAGGGCTGTGCAGATGTCCAGGGCATGTCTTTAAGGAATAATTTTTAAAAATTACTCCATGAATATTTATTGAGTGTCTTTTACATGTCAGGTACTGTGTTAGGCTATTGTGATACAACTGCAAGGAAAACACATGTTGGTAAGACTCGGAGAAGTCAGTGTTTTTTTCTACCACTATATTTGCCAACGAGGATGCATGTGTCAGTGAGAATATTAGTGAATGTGTTTTCTGTAGCAGGAGGAGATTGTCTCTGCAGCTGTTCCTCGAGGAGTGTGCATGTGTGTGAAAGTGTGAGTGTGATAATGAGATGTGTATAGTCTAATGTAGTTGTCAGGGAAGTGGCCATATGTGGGCCTGTGCATGTGGCATTGAGGAGACCAGGGATGCCTGATGGGTATTCAGCAGAGAAAAGGACCACACTGGCTGAGAAATATGCAAGACGGGTAACACACAGTGGTCCGTGGTGGGGCCATTGGGAGCCTACCTTCCTACCACTGAGGCACTCCCTGTAAAGGGGCAGAAAGCCGTGCCTTCTACAAAGAAGGAACGAGCAGTGGTGACTTGCGGACTCAAAGACCCAACAAAGGGCACTGTCATCTGGAGGAGCTCCAGGTGGGGGTGTGGGGCCACTAAGGCCTACTTTAAGGAAGAAGGGTGTTAGTAGGTCAGATTTGCTCTAGACACACAACTCAATGATTCCTCTTCTAGTCTAATCTAGTGGCATGTGCCCCCACTCAGTCCTCACAGTGAGAGGCAGAACCTCCCATCACCAAGGGACTGAAGCATTTTCTCACCAGTGGGTGGACCCTGAATGGGTGAGAACAAAAGGACAGGAGATAAGCACTTTCTTACTGCCAGGTACATCTCAGGGGCCACCTGCTATAGAATGAGAAGATCTCCTCCTCCTCTCATTCAGTCCTCCATCAGAACAGGGAGTGTCTCTGAAATGGGATTGGGGTCCTTTCTGGGGAAGGAAGGATCCCCTTAGGGCCTCTCCTCACCTTGGCTTCTGGTCCGGTACAAAGCTGATGACCCCGTTATCCCAATACATTAAGCCGCATGGTGTGTTTGTGTGTGTGTGTGTGTGTGTGTGTGTGTGTGTGTGTGTGTGTGTGTGTCCAACTCTCTCCCAAGGGAGACACAGAGACCTTCAAGTCTCACCATCCAGCACTACATCTGGGCAAAGATGCTCTTGACCATGGAATCTTTGATGTTAAGTCTCCTGCCAGGATTTCAGAACCCCAGGAAGGATCAGGCAGAAGGTAGACTTAAGTAAGGCTCAGGGCAGGACAGACCTTCAAGGCTCTGCCTTTGAAGGACAGCTCTCCAACAGCTCCCTGAGCATAGAGTTCAGTTTCTCATCACTGGACCCAGGAGGGCATCTCTGCCTTGAACTCAGAGCCACAGGCTGACTTCAAGTTCTCCCATCTTTGGTGTCTACCTCGAATTTTTCCTGCTTTTGCAGCCAAATGAGTCTGTGCTGAGGGTAGAGGAATTTCCCCTCAGCAGAGGGCACCCTAGGGGACTCCAGACTAAGATCTTCGCAGACTTCTAATTTCCTTGACCCCTCTGGGATTACAGATTTGACAACAGGAGAAAGGCATATGAAGCCTACCAGGGGATCCAATCCTGGGCAGAGGCCAGGGAGGCAGAGGCAGATCTTGGGTTTGCCCTTGGCTGTTGGCGCTGCCTTGGCACGGACAGATCTAGTTATTTCCAGGGCACTCAGGGCTCATTTTGCTGAACGGGGACTTGCTATAACCCAGCTGGGTAAAACCCAGCGGTAAAGTGAGGAGGGGGTCTGCTTGATGGATCTGGGAAGAATTCTTTAATAAATGAGCCGAATCTGGAGTTCAAGTTTGAAATTAAGTTGCCAAGGTCCTCCTCCATCAGAAAAGGACTGATGGGAGTAAAAGACAGAAAGCTCCTGGCTAGGAGACGCAGCTGCTGCTGGCGCCGGTTAGTCATGGGGTAATGTGTTCTGCTTCCTATCCTGAGAACAGAAGCACAGCATATACTCTGGGTCATCCTGCTCAGCTCTTTGGGAGGCTGAGTCAGGAGGAACGCAAGCTCTAGTTCAGCCTGGGAAACTTAGAGAGATCCTGTTTCAAATTAAAAAATAAATGTCCCCAGTACCCCACGTGCGCGGGGACGCGCTCACACGCACGCACAATACACACATTTTTAAAATGGTAATATTGAATAGATGGCAACACCTGAAGCTTCCCGCTTGGCTCACACGTGAACGTAGACTCACATTCATCCTTGCGCGCAAGTACGCGGACACTTCCCTGGGGCGCGATCCCCACAGACTCAAAAAAAAAACCATCAAATGTCTACATGCAAGGCCCACAGAGCACCCAGTGGGCATTCCCAGACCGTGCACTCAGATCATAAAAGCCAGACCCTCTGTCTTGTGACACACACCCTTGGCGGGTCACCCTAAACTCGCATTCAGAGGCACTCCTGTGTAGGCCTGCAGGTGCACACACTGCCGCGCAGACCCTCCTGTTCGCATTAACAGCGAAACAAAACACCCCTAGCCTGTTCATCTCGCAGTCCGACGGCCACAGGGGGTCTACTGGCGACCAGTTTCTCAACTTTCCCTGGGGGGCCAGGGTCGCCTCGCAGGGCGGGGCCAGGCGAGCCGCAGGTGCCGGGAGCGGGGCGGGGCAGCGCGGAAGGGGAGGGACGGGATCCATATGCATGGGCTCCGAGCACAAAGAGCAGCTGCCTGGTGCTGCAGCCCGGCGGGCTCGGCGACGCGCGGAGGCGGCGGCCGCCCAGCTAATTGAATTAGGTCAGCCCGGCCCTGCCACCCGCGCGCCACCCGCGTCCGCTCTGCCACTCGTCCATGGCCGCCGCAGGCGCTCGTTAGGTGCCGAGGGACGGATTGAGGCAAGGAGCCGCCGCCGCCTGAGCCCCGGCCCGAGGCGGCCTCTCCCCCCGGAAATAATCCCATTGTCCCGCTGACTGCGCCCAGCACTGGGCGCCCGGGATCCCCAACTGGACTGCGACGCTGTGATTAATGGGACTGCGGCGAGGGACCCGACTCGGGAGGGCCCACGGCCAGCCTTCTCGCTGGTCCTCAGCTGCCCTGGCTCTGGTGCCCCTTCTTCGCTCTGGTCTGGAAAACCAGGGTGGGTGTGGAAAGGGGCTGGTGGGAATTGTTAGTTCAGTTGGGGAAGCGTAGGAGTGTGGCGTGAAGGGGTGGGTCCTGTACAAGACGGTCTCAGTGAGTGTCTAGATGTGTCCAGATCTCTAAGGCCCCCGCGGTGCGTGGATGCTGGGAGCCTGTGGAACACAGTAAGGGCGCAGTGGGTATGCGTACGGGCCACCAGCCCCAAGGCCAGGGAGTGGGGCCTGGCAGTGCCTGGCACCTGCCCTCCTCTCAGGCCAGGTTTCCACAGCCACCTCACCCCACAACCCCACGCCAGCAATCCCTTCCCACAGCCTCCTTCCTGGGTGGCGGTGAAGACTCAGCGTTGCCTGCTCTTCTACTCCTGTTGTTCTCTGTATGTGGCTGTTTCAGTACCAGCAGCGCCTTAAGGCTGAGATCAACGGAACCGTCTCTCCTGTAACCGAGCAGTAGCTCCCGTCTTAGGAGGCCTGTGATGCCTGGAGCAGAGTGTGCCTGCGTTTGTCCTGCTTCTAAACTGCAAGCGCTTGGGTGCAGGTTGTCCTTCCACACTACCACCTGCAGGGGCTCTTGACCCCAGCAACACCTACCCCGCTGACAGGCTCCACTCCAGAGCAGCGTGGAGATCAGTGTTCAGGCAGGGTGGGCACACAGCCGTGTCCTCTGTCCCGTGGAGCAACTGTGCACTCCTACTGTCTCCTCGGAGCAGCAGGAGACCCAGGACTGGCCCAGGTGTGTGTGGGTATCCTAGGGAGTCTTGGGGGAGGGAGAGACTGCCACCCAGGAGCCCAGCACTGCACTGGGCTTTAGGCATCATCCCAGTGATGAGAATTGCTCTGGAGGCGGGGCCCAGCCAGGACCTCTGGGCCCTTCCACCGACCTCCACTGATTCCTCCTCCAACTCTGCTAAATTGCCCAAATTATGCAGAAAAATTAATGCCAACCCCCACTTCCGGCGTCTTGTTCAGCTTTGTAGTGTATTTGCCTCCTGGCAAAAGAAATCCCATCCAAGGCTGGGAGGTGAAGCCCATAGCCTTGTGCCCAACAGAAGGAGCCAGTGGATCTGAGGTCTTTACACCTGCCTGTCAGAAAACACCACCTGGGAAGACTCCTGCTAAGGGAAGAAGTGGCCACTGCCTTTGTCGGCACCCCACCCCCACCAAAGGCTGCCGAAGGCTTCAGAGAGTTTGAGAGGAGAGCCCTGGGAGAGGGGTGGGGGACCCGACGTGGGACTTTGCACACGCAGGTCAGCCTGTAAGACATGATACCCAGCAGCCTCATGCAGTATTTCCCGGGACTTTTACTGCAGCTCCAAGATAAGCAGTGACATCCTCTTCTCCCCTTTCATAAATATTGCATCTTCCCAATGCAATTACAGGAGACTGAACGGCATGAGCATTTACTAAATAAGATTATGGGGTAATGCTAATGCAGTTTACGACTGCGCTCTGACACCAGACAAACTCCCTATTAATAACCTCGCAATGAGGCGCGAGGCTCAGATCACAGAGCCAGAGGACCCGCTCTGTAAGCCTGGCCTCAGGTGGTCACCTCCTGCTCTGGGACTCCACGGATCTGCACCCTTCTCCCTGAGTTGCCTTGGGTCTCTGAGCTTGGAGTTCCCTCTCAAGAGCACTTCTCCGAAGGAAGCTTTGCCCATTCACGCTCTCACCACTCCTGTTATCTTTTTATTTCTCAGACCATCCAGTCCCAGCTGGTGCGCCATCCTTTCCCCTGAATCCCTAGTGCTGGGAGAGGCCCGTTTTTCTTCCCCTAATGTGCTTACAGGATGTGTCCTTCCTAGTTTAGGAAATGAGTCTCCACTCTGCACCGTCTACAGGGTAGAGGTCGAGGTCCTAACCCCTGTATTGAAGGCCCTTTACGTTCTGTATCATCCATGGTCCCCTACCCCGATCTCTGGCTACCATTTGTTATGGTGTCCCAGTAGAGTCAAACACTCCTATACCTTCCCACACCAGGTACAAGTCCTGACAACCCCTACCACCCTCATCCTCAAGAAAGGACTCCTGTTTCACAAACTAGCTCAAAGTCCCGCCTCCCTAAACAATTTCCATGCCTAATTTCTGAATCTCTCCTCAAGTGGCCAGTAGCAGCTGAGTTTCTAAAATTCCTTTTGTGGGGCAATGCCAGGCCCTGGATTTGATTCCTTAGCACCTCCTGAGGCAGGAGGACAGCCATAAGATCAAGGCTAGCCCAGGCTACATGGTAAGTTCAGGACCAGCCTAGACTACACAGTCTGTCTCAAAAATTTAAAAATTTCTTATTTGTGGACAGGTTTGAAGCCACAGAGACATGCACTAGAATCCAAACCACATGATTTTTAGTAACTTGAATGAGAATACCTTCAATTAACTTCTCTGACCTTTGATTTTCTTGTTTGTGTACAACAGATTCTGTCTTCTAATTCATCAAGCCATGTCAGAATCAATACAAAGATGAAACAGCATAAGTTTCCTTCATCATTGGGTGATCACTATGTTATTATCTTTCTTATTATTGTATTGATATTTATGCAAAACATTTGTCAACCCAACTGGCCTGAGAGTCCTTAAGACAGGCTCAGTTGATGCCTTCTTCAGACATATTAGTTACCTTTTTTGCTTCTCTCACTCCCTTTGCTTGGGGCCTATTTAGGGTTCCACAGAGAGGGCCTGGCAGAAAAGTGTGGATATGACTTCAAGATCAAGAGAGCCTGCCCCCTCCTTAGGCTCTGCCCTGGTGCAGGCTGATCGTTATCTAACCCCAGGGTCTCTCTCTGCAGTCCAAATTGGTCCTGAACTCACTATGGAATCCAGGCTGGCCTCTAACTCATGCCAATCTTCCTGCCTCAGCCTCCCAAGTACTGGGATTATAGGCACACACTACCATGCCAGCTTTATGTGGTGCTGGGGAATTGAACTCAGGGCCTTGAGCTTGCTAGGCAAGTGCTTTAAACACTGACTCATTCCTCCAGCCTCCCTCCACCCCAACTCTTCTTGGCCTTCACATAAGAAGACAGTTTATGCCCCAAAACACCCTCAGTAATGAGGAACCAGGGAGGGGCTGCAGAGCTTGCAGTCTCAGCAAAAGCTTTTCCACCTCAGAGGCCTCCCTCCTTCCCTCCTCCTCCATCTCTCTGAAGTCAGCGAAACCTTTCAGCAGTTTCTGGTAGAAGGAGCCTTCTTAGCCTGTGGAGGAGGCAGAAAGGTGAGGGGCACTGGCCAGGATGCTTTACATACATCTGGGAGCCTCCGGTCAGCTTTCACTCCTCTCTGCGGGTCTGTAGGGGTAGGCTGGAACTCAGGGCCTGCTAGATGAGGGACAAGAAACACTTAACCATATCCCTCAATCCTTTGCTCACTAAAGCTGGGACTAGACTGAAATTCTACCTACCCTTCTTGCTCTGAGCTACAAGAGACTGTTGAATACTGCACACCTATCTGACTCTGCTGAGCATTTCTGACTGAGCACAATATTTCCTTTCTTAGTCATGAGACAGCAAGCCTGGCTTTCTTTTCTATTTCTCTCTCTTTCCAGTCCAGCTCTCCTGTCCAAACTCCTTCCCAAGTTTTCATTTGTTTGTTTTGTTTTTAGTGTTCTGGGTATGTAAAACCTTCCTAACCAGCCCTTTTCTAGTATTTATATGTGGTGGGTACACAAACATACTTGCATATAAACTCAGAGGAAGAGAGATACTTCATTCTTAAAAATACATACATGAATCTGTGTGTGTGTGTGTGTGTGTGTGTGTGTGTGTGTGTGTGTGTGTGTTTCTGGGGACCGAACCTAAGGCTTTGGCACTGAGCCATTTCCTAGCCCTTTTTGCTTCTTATTTTAAGACAGGGTCTCACTGAGTCACTAAGATTCCCAGGTTGTAATCACCCTGCCTCAGCCCTCCAGAATCCTGGGATTATTGGTGTGCACCAACACATCTGGCTTATATATGAATTCTTGAGCATAACATATCCGTCCACTATTAAAGTCCTAGGTCACCCATGTAGATGAATGTCCGTATCTCTCATCAAGAAGCATTTATCCAGAGATGCATGAAACTCAGGACAGGTATGCATGTTCACACAAAAGAATGCACAAACACAAATAACCAATCAACATGCTAAACTAACTTTCTCTCTCTCTTTCTCTACCTATATATCTTTTGCAAAAGATCGAAGCCAGGGACCTGAGTATGCTAGGCAAGCCCTCTACCACTGAGCTATATCCTCAGTCCTAAGTACAGTTTCTGAAACTGATATTACCATCAACTATTCAAGTTTGCTATAGATTAGGAAAGTGGCTCCTCTTAAGTGGGAATTCTGGGTATATATTATATTGTATGCCCAGAGTATTTGGAGCTTGTACTGATGCATGATGGGATTGCCAAAACCACTCCCTGAAGGTACTTGAGCTATGAGTCATCCCAGAGGACCGGGAGAGGTAGAAAGAATGAACAAAACTCTGAGCTGAGGGGTGTGGTCTATTCACTGGAATAAGAATCTGCCTATCACCTGTACTTGGTAAACCAATGAAAGATCCTGACAGGAAATAGAAACCTAGTGGGCAGGTTCCAAAGAGGTGTGGACTTTAGGACAAGAAAGAAAGGAGCTATGTGGGCCTCTCTGAGGGAGAGGCCCTCAGTTCCAAAAAGCAGAAGGTAAATAAATACGGCACTTTCCTTGAGGGTGGACACTTGGGCCCTGACAAAACCAAGCCTGAGTGCATCCAGGCAGAGCCTGAGTTCCACTAAATGAATTTGTTTTTACCTCTGTGTACTTTAAGAAAACAGAGCTCTTCCCTAATACATAGAATTTTTAAAAGATGACAAAAAATAGATGGAATGATGGGAGGGGATGAATGAGGTGAGTGGAAATAGGGACGGCAAGAAAGTGATCGATATGTGAAATGTAAAAATAAATAAATAAAAGGAAAAAAGCTCAAAAAATAAAAAAATAGATGGAGACTATTGTTAGACAAAGGAAAGGGAATAAGGGGGAAGGGGAAAGCGGTTTTGGAACAGACCATAAGGCAGATGAGTATGATCAAAATACATTACACGTGTTGAACTTCAAAGAAAGTCGAACTAGGGATCAGGGTGGGACATGGGGGGCTGATGGGGCAAATGATTCGAGTATGTTATGCAGGTCAAAATGAAACTGTTAATCTGCATAACCAAAAAGTACTAATAAAAAATTTTTAAAAGAAAAGAAAAAACATAGTAGGACAAAGAGAAATGAACTCTGGTGTAGGATGGTGCTTGAGGTAGCTAGAGGGAAGTCAAGTGTAATGGAAAGACCAAAGACATTGATATTTGACCAACCAAAATCAAGTTCTCTTCATTTCACTAGCTGTGTGGTCATGAGCAACAAGCCTAACCTCTCAGTTTCCTCCTCTATGAAATGAAAATATGCTATCTATTCTGTGTAACTGGGGTAAAGATGAAAAGAAATGAAAACTTGTGGAAGCGCTTAGCCTATGCGCGGCCCACGGCAGTGGCGGCTGTAGGCGAGGAAGAGGGAGTGGGAAGACTGGTGTAAGAAGGTCTGAGTCTCAGGACGCGATGATTCAAGGGCCTCCTTTCTTAGGACTAAGGCTGCGGAACCAAGGCAGGACTTAGAAAAGCTGAATGTCCCTCGTCAAGGGAGCTCCGCACCGTGGTTAACAATTTTGTGCCTCAGTAAATTTCTGATTCAGTTTCTTCCACTTTAAAATGGGGATGATAAAAAGGGGATTGACCTTGTGAACTTACTGCAAGAAGTAAATGTAAAGTTAATATTTATAAAGAAGAGTACCAGTCACATAGGAAGTGCTATACAAATGTATGCTAAGTAAACAAGAATAAACTAGGCATCCATGGGGACAGGGAATCAGTTCAGAAAAGACCTCAAAGGCAGCAGGGCAGCCACAGGCAAGGAGGGAGGTGGGCAGCCGCGGCTGGCTGGGAGGCCAGCACACCCCGGCTCCCCTTTTCCGGTGTAGTCTGTTTATATTAGGAACAAGTCACTCATGTAAGTGTTCAAACTGCTCAAGAGGTTGTTAAGAGAAAACCGGTTATTTCTTTGTATGTTGCTGGTAGCGCAGTAAATGAGTCCCATAGTCTCTGGTTTGTATAACAAAAATCACAACAATGCTCATATTCTTTGATGAAATAATACCAATTTGGAACCATATCTCACAGAAATAAAAAAATAGTTCGTATAAAGTTGTTTGTGGCAACGCTGTTCTTAACAGCTCAACCTTGAAAGCAATTCAAATATGCAACACAAAGGAAATGGTCAAGCCGACTAGAAAACATCAGCACAAAGGAATAGTACACAGCCATTGAAATTAACAAATATAACACATAAAAATGGTGACATATTCTCAGGCAAAGATGCCAAGCATTGGAAGACATGCCAATATTCTCCAGAGTAGTTTATAGACTTAGTGCTCTACTATTTACCTTTACACCAGAAATTTATTTGGAACTCAGGAGAAAAATTATTCTAAGTTTCAGATGAACAAGTAAACAAACATATCCTATAATCTTCTAAAGAAGGGTAAGCTCGAATATAAAACATTTTATTACAGGGTAATTGGATGGAAATGTGTCATAGGCACTAAAATATGCATTCAAATCATGAGACAGAATATAAATATTCATAATTGTATCTAAGAATTTAGAGATGTAATTATCGGTACAGTGCAAAGCAAAATTTTAAAAATTTGGGCTAGAGATGTAGTTCAGTGGCAGAGCATGTACTCAACACATGGAAAACCAGAGGTCTAACCTCCAGCACCCCTCTAAATTAAAGACTGTATTCATTGTCATCTCAACTGAGCATTCATTTAGTTTGGTCTGGTTTGTGCAGTGCTGGGGATTAAGCTCAGGTCCTCCAGCATGCTAGGCCAGTATTCTCCAGCCCAAAGCCCAGGTTTTAACCTTGATAAAAACCAAAGGATGAAATTCTTTTGATCGGTGTAAACAGCTGATGTTTCAAATGGTTGGAGTTTGGTTGATGAGAAGGTAGGAGCTAAATAAAATGGGAAAGGAGAGAGCAGCAAGTGCTTCCAGCTGTTGACAATGCAGAGGAGACAGCTGCTTGGGCTGCTTATGAAAGGCCCGGCGTCAGTGGCACCCAACAGTAGACATCCTTCCTGCCTCTGAACTGCCTCTGAAGCTGGGCTTTCCTGGCCCCAGACTAGTCTCAGGCACCTATCCACCACTTAAAGCCATACTATCCGGGTTCTAATTCCAATTCTTCACTTAAAAATTGGGTGACCTTGGACAAGTAACTTAACCTCTTTGGATATCAGTTTTTTTTTTTTTACATGTAACACGGGATAATAATAGCACTTTTTCATAGAGTGATTGTGAGGATAAATCAGTTAATTTGTGTAAAGCCCACAGAATAATGTCTGCCTCAGAGTAGCTGCTCAGTAAAAGCTACGATTTGAGTTGAGGTTGATAGAAATGAAGTTTGATTGCCCCAATGTCAGCATGTCTGGCTAGTTTCAAAGCTGAGCCCACCTGGCTTTCTCCTACATCTCAGCTGGTGAGATAGGAGAGACTCGGGCAAGAGAGGCCTTTGGTGTTGGCCCAGAAACTGGTACCTCAGCTGCCTGCATTCCTCCCCTACCCATGGAGGCTCAGCCTCCATGCTCCTCAGGGACAAGAGCAAGCCACCATTACGGATCCAAGGGAAATCGGCTCTGTACCTGGGGGATAGAGAGGGAGCTGATTCTGGCCACTTGGCTGCAGGTCATGTCTCGCCATGGGCAGGTTTCCCAGCCCCTGGCATACAGTCCTGCTTGAAGTGTTTCAGGCTGGGCTCCTCCAGCAATTGCACTCCTCAGTTCCAGACTGCAGCCCCAGCCAGGCATTACCATGCCTATGCCTCCTAGCACTCTGGGAAGCTGAGGCAGGAAGATTGTGAGTTTGAGATCAGCTTGGGCAATTTAACAGCTTAGCAATACCCTGTCTCAAAAGGTATAGGTGTGTGGAGGGGAACTGTAGATGAAGCTCTGTGCCACCAAGACAAAGAAATCAGATTTCTTTGAACTGTCCTCTTTTCCTGAGTCAGGGACAATGGCAGGGCTGGAGATATAGTGATCTATTCTTGTCACCTGCCCATGTATGCCTCTAATGTAGAAACTCAGTAACAAATTATTTTGTGTTTATTATTATATTTTATTATTATGACATTCTTATTGTAATAGCCTGGATGTAATTTTCCAGGACCTAATTACTGTCCTCCTAGAGGCCTCAGGGAAGAGCAGAGGTAGTGGCTTCTGTGTCCACACCAGAGTTTGACACAGAGTGCAAGGCTCTGTGGGGGCCAGACCGTAAAGTGCTTTCTTCCTTTGCCGATGAACCTTTGAGAGCCAAGAGGACCACAGAATAAAGTAAAAATCATCCCTGGGAGAGGAGTGGCCAGAAGTCAGTGCCAAAGGAGGAGAAAGAGCCTGGGCAAGAGGTACCAGCTGGAATGACTCCGCAGCTCAGCTAGCTTCACGAACGTACCCCCATCCTGACAGGTAGAAGCTCAGACAAGGTGGAGAGGTCGATTTCCAAGACACTAACTTCATTCATCCCTCTTTACTTATTCCCCGGCTTCTCCAGGCAGCAAATCCCACTGAACTGTGCCACAAACCAGGTGGCTTCGTCACCTTTTCATTGCTGGGACACAACAACAAACACCCACTACCTAAGGGAGAAGGTTTATCTGAGCTCACACTTTCAGGATGTCTCAGTCCATTTGTAGGCCGCTGGCAGTGGCAAGAAGGGCATGCCTGCAGAAAAATCTGCCCATGGCATCACAGGAGCAAGAGTCAGGGCTTGGGGAGAAGACAGAGCCACTCCCTCAGTGATCCACTCCACCTGGAGCAACCCACCACACCCTAAGTAATCCTCCCCTTCTGACCAGCCCCATTTCTAACAGCATGAAAATTCAGGTCATCCACAATATTCATATATATATATATATATATATATATATATATATATATATATATATATATGAGGACTTTAGGGGGCAGTCCAAATCCAAACCACAACATAAGGGATGCACTTGTGCTGAGCTGAGCAGGTTCCCTGAGGAAAATGGTTCAGGAAAGACACACAACACTCAGGTCTAGCAATACTCTCATCCCTGAATCAAATCCAGAAGCAGCCACTTCTCTGTCTTTCTGGGATTCCTGCTGATTTCATAGTTCATCCTTATGTTTGTTATTTTTCCTAGTTCTTAGTTACTAGGTCCCAGCTTTAAGAAAAATAAGCAAATTAAGCCTGAATTGCGTGAAGAAAGACATATACTTGTTTCAGAGCCCAGGAGTAGAAGAGACCTGGAGAGCCTGCGGAGAAGGGCCCAGGTTCAGGGAGCTGGAAGTCAGTACTCTCCTGCCTGTCCCCACCCCTCCCCTCCCTTCCTAAGGCCCCAGCCCCTTCCTGTGCCCAGCGCTTCTTTCTTTACCTCTATTCCCTGTACATGTCCCCTGCTCCCATACATGGGTTTTAATATCCTCTCCCGGCTTGGGAGCCTGGACAGAACTTGGGCTGGACCTGAGAATCCCCTTCCTAATGAGGGTTTGTTTGGGGATGTGCTCTGGTCTCCAAGGTCAGAGGTGGCAGCTTTATTTACTCACAGCTATGCTGTCACTGTGCGGCTCCTTTCATCATTTTTTTTTTAAATGATGGAAACAGCCCAATGGCTACAGGCGCCCTGGGAGACCACCCCACCTCCTCCCTTCTCCCCTAGTCCCAGACATAGGCGCTGGTATCCCTGCAATAAGAGCTCGGGTTTCTCAACAAAGTACAGCCTTGCTCTCCAGACAGTTTTCAGCTGTTGCTTCTGCTGCATTCTGCTTTCTGTTCAGGGCTTAAAATGCAGAACATGGGAGCCACCAGCGCGGGAATGAGTGAGCCTGCGTATGTGGGAAGTGGGGTGTGTGGTGTGAGTGCGGGCAGTTGTTAGTGGGACTAAAAGGTACCTAGAACAAGCTTGGGTTTTTCTTTTTTTCTTTTTTCTTTCTTTTTTTCTTTCTTTTTTTCTTTTTTGTGATACTGAGGATGGAGCCTAGGACCTTCACACTGAGCTACAACCCCAACTTATTTTTATTTTTAATTTTGCAATAGGGTCTCTCTAAGCTATTAAGTTGCCTGGACTGAGCTTGAATTTGTGCTTCTTTCTCTCACTCACCCTCTTTTTGAGACAGGGCCTCCCTCTGCAGTTAAATGCTCTACCACAGAGCTACACCCACTAGGGCCTCACTCTGTCCTCACTTACCATGTAGCCCAAGCTAGCCTTGAACTCATAACAATCCTCTTGCCTCAGCCTCCCAAGTGCTGGGATTATAGTCATGTAACACTACGCCCAGTTTATGTGGTGCTGGGGAATCAAACTCAGGGCTCTGTGCTTGCTAGGCAAGCACTCTAACCACTGCACTATTCCTCCAGCTCCAAATTTGCAATTCTCCATCCTCAACCTCCCACAGTGCTGGGATTACAGGTTTGAGCCACATTTGGTTTGAGTCTGTTTGGGAATGTTTTTTTATATGTGTGAGATGTTGCTTGAGTGTGCCGGAGTATGAGGATTCAGGCAAGCGTTCATACATATAGCACATATTGTTATGGATGACAATTGTACATATGTGTACATAATATATACATGTGAACTTCTGAGCCTCTGAGGCTGTGTTTGAATGTATATGAATATCTGTGTGCATAGGATGTAATGTGTGTATATAACGAGAGTGGTCATATATGCAAAAGAAACTGGGATTATATATATGACTGTGTCTAAATGGTTTAAGTGTACATACTTGTGGCAAAGCCACAAGTACATACATGGGCCTTCCTGGGTGTGTGAGCTCTCTTTTTTTCTGTTTTTCTTTTTTTTTTTTCATGCTTGACATTGATAGGTATGTGCTTTTAAAAGGATAGGTGTATGCCCTGGTATGTGAATATTGTTAAGAAAGTGTATCGGGGGCCTGGGGTGTAGCTCAGCTGTTAAAGCGCTTGTCCACCAAGCTCAAGGCCCTGCCTTGACTTTTGGGGATATTCCAGGTCCATAACATAACAATGGGTGTGTATACTTTGTGAAACTTCATTGAGCCAATCCCAGCACTTGGGAAGCTGCAGCAGGAGGATTGCCATGAGTCCAAGGCCAGCCTGGGCTCCATAGTAAGTTCAGGACCAGCTTGAGCTACAGAGAGACATCTTGTCTCAAAAAAAAATCATTGAACCCTATACTCATATATAGTAATAAATCATAAACTATATATGTGTACATATATATACACATATGACTTGTGTACTGTCTTCTGGGATGGATGAGATCTCAGGTGGCACCACAGAGTTGTCAGTGCCAGGCCAACCACCCCTAAGAGGGAGACAACAGAGGGAAGAGTGGCTACAGGAATAGCTCTTTAAGAGGAAATCCTTAAAAAGGCCTCTCTTGGGACATCTCTACGGGGGATCTTGGACAGACTATTTCAGCATTTAGAACCTGGTTTCTTAACCTTAAGGCAATCAGCAGCACTCCAGAATCCAGTATTGTCCCTGTGTTATTGTGCCTGCACATAAACTTCTGTGTGCATGACTGTGTGCGTGGCCTCCTTGCTCATGTGTGTGACTGTGTGTGCTTGTGCTGAGGTAACCAAACATGCACATGAATCCACAGAGTGAGTTTATGGTTATACGTGACCAAGCGCCATGGAGGAGGTAGCGTTAAGTATGTCCCATTTTAAATTACACTTAAACTGTTCCCAGGAACACATGCTTGATGACATGTCCCAGTTTGATATCAGAATCTGATTTCTGCTGGTCTCTGGAATCTAGAGTCTATACGGGAGGGTCTGTGTTTTTCCATAAGGGGAGAGTCAGCCTTCCGCTCCCCCATCTCCTTCCAAACCGGGCTCCACCTATGAATATATTATTCCCCTCCCCAGACTGGCGCCTGCCTTGGCACCCAAGTCCAGGTCCCTCCCCCAAGTCAAGGCCCCTCCCACCTTCTACCAAACCTGCTCAACCTGCTTGGCAGCCCGGCATCTCCCCGAGTGCCTCCCAGAGGTGAAATGGCCTAGAACTACCATCCCACCAGAATCAGAGGTGGCAGGAGCTGGGCATGGAGCAGGGGTGGGGTGGGGGAGTCGTGGGGGGGGGCATGCACAGACGGAAGCTGCGTTGACACCTCTCCCTGGCCTCTGTTTGCAGATTCCCCTCCCCTGGTCTCTTTCTCCTGCTGGGCTGAACTCTGACAGTGACCTCCTTCTTCCCACCTCCACTTTCACCGGCTTCCTCTGGGCTCAGCTGACATTTTCTCAAGTGACCCAAGGAGATCTGGGGGCACTGCCACCCCCAGGAGTGTCCTGGAAGCCTGAAAGAAGAGAAATGAAAGCTTATATGAATCACCCTCTTCTCTCTGTGAGGAAGGCTTCTGGGTCTGGACTCCCCACAAAGTGTAACCCCAAGTCTTCTCAGGTGCCCTAAATGTCTACAGTAGGTGCCTGCAAACAGGCCAAAAGACTGGGCAGCCCCATTTGGCCTTCTAGCCTGCCTGGATGGAAGAAAGACTGTGACCAGTGCTCCTCTGTTCCGAAAGGGAAACTTGAGCATGTCGGCACAGAGGCACAAAAAGAATGTAGTCTGTTGTGCCGGGCTGAGTCTTAGGTAACACAGTTCATTCTAACCTTCACAGCAATGCTCTGGAGTATGCGCTGTCATTATTCCCATTTTAAAATAGGAAGATTGAGACCCAGAAAGGCTAAGGAAATTGGTCAAGATCACCTCTCCAGTAAACAGTGGGCTCAGGATTCAAACTTAGGTGGCAGGGCTCCCCCTAGCCCTGCTCTGAACCAACACCCTGCAGCATCTGCATAATCACCCTTAAGGATGTATGAGTCTACACTAGTAAGGCAAGCGAGCTCAGCTCCTACATATAATTGTGCATAGTCAGACATCATTACCTAGATATTAATCATAACTAGCATTTATTCAGCAATTCATTTACAAATCACTTACACTTTGATACGATGCCCCAGGAAGGAGGGATTCTTACCCATTTAACAGATTAACAATTAAAGTACCATTTGTTGACTCCAATGAGTCCTGGCTACACAGAGGATAGTGGCTTTTCGTTTCTTTTCTCTCTTTCCTTCTATAATAAATATAAAGTGGGCTTAGTAGCAAATTAAAATGGTACAAGAGAAAAGAAAATGAAAAGTAAAGTCTCCTTCCCCCTGATAGTCCATTGCCAGAGGAAGCCATTGTTTTTGTTTTTGGCTTTGTTACTTTGGTACGCGGGTTTGTGTTGGGGCTTCACACACACAGTCTGTTTGTATGCATACCTCTCTGGAAATCGTCAACACGTGCGTAAGTGAATCATATTTGATATTTTAACATGGCTTTTAGTCTTTGCAACAAAGTTTTATTCTCTTCATTTAAGAATTAAGAAACCTCAGGTTGGAGGAATAGCACAGTGGTTAAAGCGCTTGCCTTGCAAGTGCAAGGTCCTGAGTTCAATTCCCCAGCACCACATAAAGCTGGGCATGGTGGCACATGCCTGTAATCCCAGCCCTCGGGAGGCTGAGGCAGGCAGATTGTCCTGAGTCCAAGGACAGCCTGGGCTACACCAATGAGTTTAGGACCAACCTGGGGTACAGACCCTGCCTCCAAAAAAAAAAAAAAATGAATTAAGAAACCTCTTAATAGTGGAGTAGCTCTCCAAGGTCACTAAAGCACTATGTGGGAAAGTTAAAATTCCCGCCAAGCTTCCCTGACTTAGAACATGCCTCCCTGCTGCCTTGTTCCAGGGCCCGATACCTCCTCTATCCTGTGGGCATGATGATGGCCCTCACTGTTAAGGTAGGAGGAGAGTGTGCTGACACTCAGCGTAGAGAGGACTAGCTGACTGAGCCCTGATTGCGTGGAAGACAGGGAGCAAGCCTGGGAACTGACTCAAACACTGCGAAGACCATATTGCCAAGGAACGGCTACCAGGCTGTCCCTCAGGTTTCACTGAGGCCTGGAGGCTCCAGAGAACTGTAGGCATAGGCCTCAGGATGAAGAAAGGGACAAGGAGATTATTATTCTTAGCTTTTGGAGTGGGGAGTGTCTAGAATACCCTGCCCCTGCCCTAAACCCTTCCAGGTAAATTTTCAGAAGAGCCTCCCCAGGCCTGTCAATTCTTCTTTGAAACAGAGTCTGGGGCAAGGCCCAGGCACTGAAAAGGCTGGGGTCTTAGGAGAAGAGCACTGCCATAACTCCAGCGGCTGAGGAGTGACAGATTTCCAGGTGACTGGCAACTGAGGCTGTTCGTGCTAGGTCCTGAATGCCTCAGGCTTGGACTTAGTTCTCATACCTCCTGTCCTCATACATCATGTAGAGAACAGGCCAGGGGCAGGGCCAGGCTGGCTCCTCCCTCCCCCAATCCTCAGAGGGCACTCTTTGGAGGAGGAGGATGCTCAGAGAGATAGCCTCTTCCTGTATGGCCAAGAGGAAGCTGGCCAAGGGACAGGGAGTCCTGAGATCAGGAGTTGATAGAAGGAAAGAAAGCCAAGCAAGGCTGTGGGAGCCAGAGGAAGGACTGAGGTGGGACCTGCCTCATGTATCCACAGCTTCTGGACAAAGCTGACCCGGAGCATAGGGCAGGTCTGTCGGAAAGCCCTTCCTTCCCCACTCTGGACACAGCAGAGGCCCCTCATGCTCAGTCATCTCCAGGATCGTGTCTCATGCTGCCACCTGGAGGTGCTACCTTTGATGCCTACGAACAAACTATGGACTGTGAAACTGTGAGCTAAATAAATCTTTCCTTCCTTAAACTGTGCGTGTTGGGTATTTTGCCCTAGCAATGAATAAGTACCTAAGACAGGTTCCATTTGGAGTCATGAGAATCTGGGAATGAGCTGGTGCTGGGAGGGGATTGCTGAAGGATGTAGGCGGTGAGCAGAGTAGAGACTTCTCTCTATGGCGCAAGGTGGGGACCCCTACGGGATATGTCAATGAGTAGTCAGGAGGAGATGGTACATGTGGGTTTATTATGAGTGTATAGGTGAGGCAGGCATATGTGCACAGAAGCATGACTGTATGTATAGGGTGTGTGTGTGTGTTCACACAGCAGCAGCTAATTGATCCCTCCCTCCCAGTTGGAGTGGAAGGAGGGGCTGGGAAGGCAGTCACTCATTAGGAGACAGCTAATGGGCCCAAATAGCCATGTCAGCAAAGGCTATACTCAGATGGGCTTCCTCCCGAAGGAAAAGGGGCTCAGTGTGAACTAGGAGGAGAAGGGGGAGACAAGAGCGCAAAGGAGGAAGGGGGTGAGGGAAGGAACGGAGCCTTCCTGGGGGAAACTACATGGACTGCAGTGTTGGGCTGTCCTCATTCACAAACGTTCCTGCCTGTGAAGAGGAAGCTTCATGACCCAAGGAAGCGGAGGGTAGAGAGTTGTTGGAGGACAGAAGGCAAACACACGTGTATCCCTGCACCCACAGACAGGGTGCGCTGGCCCAAACACACATGCTAACATTGTCTGAGACGTGGGTACACAGGTAATGCATCTGTGCACTCTCACCATGAGCGGAGATGCACACTGCCCCCACCAACCAGAGCACACAAGAGTATTAATGCCCACACTCACCTGAGGATGCCAGCTCAGTGTTGGGTATGAAGGAGACAAAAATGAACACTCTGTTTCCGGGGCCTGACATTTTAGTTGAGAATGGAATGGCATTGCCAAGAACATCCAAGTGCCCATATGAATAACTTCTCAGGACCTTCTGGAGATCTCTGGACTCACTGCCTGAAGCTGTTTTCATACTGAAGAGTGGGCATGGGAGAGCCAAGGCAGCATGCCCCACTTGCCTTTTCTTGGGGATTCCCTTTGAAACCCTACCTGACACTCCCACCCTTCCTTCATCTCACCTGGCACTAGCCATTGCTTACAAATACTATCACTTCTAAATTAAGAAAACACTTACCTGGGTGCTTTGATATCAGCAGAGCAGCTTCAATGTCCAGATATGTTGGGGGGAGGGTCTCCAAACTTTAATTTATACAAGGATTATTTCTATCACACCATTCACAAAGTAGATTCTAGAGGAAATAGAAACCCAAGTCTAAAAATATTACAAGGAAACCTACATTAAAATTAAATACTTTCATATTAAGGAAGGCTGTTTAAAATAAGACAGTAACCATAAACGCCATAGAGGAAAACATGAACTAATATATCTCAATTTAAAACTGCCATGCCAGAAAGGATCATACAAGGGATGATTTTTAAATATGGGAAATGTTTACATTTAAAAGAAATAAACCTATTACAGTAGAAGACTCATTGCAATTAATTCTCCTTAAAATACTCAATCTTGCTTCTGACACACTTGTGCCATCATTCTTGCTATGTTCTAAAGCAGTTCTAGAAATCTTTACTGAGTGTCTTTAGTTGGACATCATGGCTGCCTTGATGTCCTGAATTACCTTTCATGATCGTTTTGACTTTGGAGAAGAGCCAGAAGTCACATGGTGGCAGATCCAGTGAATAAGGTAATTAAGGACACCACAGAATGTTTTTATGAGCCTGCCTGTCTTGTAGATGGCACTCAGCAGCAACATTGACTGTATTTTTTTTATCACATCTCGTAAAGATGCTCACCAAAGAAAACTTCTAGAACTGCTCTAGAAAGAAGAACAATGGGAGATAAGTGTGTTTGAAGACAGAGGGAGTATTTTGAGGAGGATTAATGGTGACATTTTATACCGTAGTAAGTTTTTAGACACTCACTGTATGTTTCAAGTACACCATAAATGATACTGAAAGACAAAGTGTAACAAATCTGAACACCCAGAAGTAAAAATTCTAACACAATAAGGAAAAAAATTAAAATCCAATAGAAAATGGGGAGATACAATTTAATCAGAAATACAAACCATCCAATGAGTAGGAAAATATATTCTTAAAGTGAAAAATGCAGTAAATTAAAACATACATAGGGACTAGAGGTGTAGCTCAGCAGTTAGAGTGCTTACCTAGCAAGCACAAAAGTCCTGAGTTCAGTTCCCCATCACCGTATAAGCATGGTGGTGTATGCCTGTAATCCCAGCACTCAGGAGGCTGAGGCAGAGGACTGCCCTCTGTTAAGGCCAGTCTGGACTACATAGCGAGCTCAGGACCAGCCTGAACTACTGAGAAAGACACTGTCTCAAACAGAAAAGGGCTGGAGGAATAGCGCAGTAGTGAGCACTTGCTTAGCAAGCACGAGGCCCCGAGTTTGATTCCCCACAGTGATGATCAGGGCATAATGGTTCACAACTGTAATCTCAGCACTTGAGAGGCTGAGACAAGAGGACTGCTGTGTGTTCAAGGTCAACTGGACTAACACAGTGAGTTCAGAACAAGCCTGGACTGCACAGCAAGACCTTATATCCAAAGAGGCAGAGACACAGAGAAAACAAGAAACAAAACACATAGGATTTGCTCCCTCGTGATCCATTAGATAAGTGTTAGTGTTTGGGTGTGGGGTGTCTCCCAAAAGCCTCATCGATCTGGATGCAGTAGAATAACTGAGGAACTATGTTGGGAGGTGGGGTCTGGCTGGAAGGGCAAATCTGTAAAGCTTGACTTAGAGGTCAGGGATGCCCAGGCAGAGCTTTTAGGTGAGTGTTACTGACTTGTGAGCCAGGAAGTGAGGGAGGAGAACTCCCCCTGGGTAGAGCTTGGAGTAAATAAAGGAAGAAGAAACATTGCTTCAGTTTCTTCCTGGGAAAGCTCTGGCCTTGCCTTAGTCTCCAGACATCTACTTGCTCCTCAATTCACTTGGCTTTCTGTCTAACATGCCCTGAAGAGCTTTTCTCCAACTAGACCACCATCATCTGCTTGCACTGTTGCCAGCTGCCCATGAATGGACTATGTGAGACCTTCTGAAACTATGAGCTAAAAATCAATCTTTCCTCCCTAAAGTCGTGGATATCAAGTATTCTGTCCAAGTAATAAATAAGTAACTAAGACAATTAGCAAAGTACAAAAATAATCCACAGGGCTGGGGGTGTTGCTCGGTGATTAGAGCACCCACCTAGGAAGTTCTATGCCGCAGATTTAGTCACCCAGTGCCACATATTAGCTGGGTGTGGTAGCACACACTTGTAATCCCAGCACTCAGGAGATGGAACCAAGAAGATTGTGGTGAGCTGTCAGTCAGCCTGAGCTAAATAGTGAGTTCAGGACTAGCCTGGACTACAAAGTGAGACCCCGCCTCAAAAAAAAAAAAAAATTAGTAAGATCCAACATGAAAGAGCACACATGAGTGGAATTGTCATGTCCTTTCTTGGAAGCACCATAAATTAGTTCAGCCTTCTTGGGAGGTATTTTTGCTGTTTCTTTTAAAATTAACAATGTCCTTCTTCACCTTAGCGACTTATTTCTAGATACCCATTATCCCAAAGAAATAGCCACATCTGCCCACAGAACCACATATCAGGGAGTTCACTGAGGGTTGTTTATAATAATGAAAAATCATAAGTGATCTAGAAGCCCACTGGTTGGAATGTCAAAAGAGCCGTGATCTCTCAATGCTATGGAATAATTAATATATACCAGCTTGACATAACAAAGTGGACCTATATGTATTAATACAGAAAAATGCCCAAGTCACGTTTTTATTCTACATTTTTAGGAAAAACAAATTGTAGAAAAATAAGAATGGTTATGTGGAAAGATTAAAATCCACCAAAAAAGTATTGTATGTGTTATATGTTCCTGTACATACATGTGTAAGAAATGATTTGGAAAGACACCGGCACACTGACTGCAGCAATAACCTCAGGAGAGGACTCTGGAACTTGGAGGGGTGTTTCATCTATTTTTTATAGCAAGAATGCACATACAGCTTATTGCTAAAAGGTAAAATACATTTCGGCAAAATATGTTGAATGTATGAAGTGTTCATCAGTGAAATCTGACACAGATAAACATGAGACACCAAAATTTTTATGCTCTTCACAAAGAAAGGCTCCAATTGGCGGCAGTTACGCTTGAACTCGCCTTCCACTCCACTCCTGGGATGTTAAAACCGGCGGGCTTGTGTCCTTCATTTTAAGGTAAGGAAAGATGGTAAGTCAAGCTGCCTAAAGATCACAAAATGTTAGTGGAAGACACAGAGTGGTAAGTTGACTGTGCTCTTGTTTGACTTGTAATTTGTCCTCTCAGGGACAAGACCAGGTCTAGAGGCTCCTGGCAGTACCCACCGTCTCTGGATTCACTCCCAGAAATCCATGACAAATGTTGAGTGACTTTAGGCCCTAACAGTCACATCTAGCAGCCCTTTGCTGTTGATAAAATCCTGCCTGGTGCATCTCCTCGCTGGCTTCTCAGAACCTCTAAGCCGTAGTTTCTGCTGTCATACCATATGGCTGGTGAGAAAACTAAAGCTCAGAGTGGTTAAAGGATTGGCCAAGTTCACTCAGGTAACAAGAGGCAGAGTGAGACTCCACCTTATTTCTTTTGGCCCTTTTATGTACGGCAGCTAAATTCCTCTGGAGTTATTTATCATCCGCTCCCTTCTTCAGTTTATCTGGGTGTGACCCTTACGCCAGTGGGAATAGTCCAGTGAGCCTGATCCCAGGCGGGGGACTTAACTCAAGCCTTGAGTTAGTAACGCAGACAAAAAGGTGAGCAGTTTGGTGGTAGAGGGCTTGGTTGTGGCATTGCATGCTCTGGGACTCCGTCACAAGTCCTGCCCAGTGACCTTGGGCAAGTTGTTTAACATCTTGGTCTCTATTTATTCATCCATAAAATAGGGATGGTAAAAGAATTATCTGTTGGTGATATGACAAACATACACTAAGATAATATGTGTAAGAACCTTACTCAGCACATTATTAGGTCTCACTAGATACTGAAGACTGGATGGCAAACATTAATGGCGCTGTCCACTTGTCCACTGATCCTGGTGAGCATGACTTGAACCTCCATTTTGCTGTGTGCTTGCCCCATAGAAGGAGTTATATTTTAGAGGCAAGTAACAGAGCAGCCAGGGAGCTACAGGGGGCTGGGTTAGGGAGTGCTGAGTCAGAAGCCAGATGTAAATAGGAAAACACAGGGCCCCCAAAGAGGAAAAAAAGGCTGTTTCCTTGGAGAGGATGATCTGAGAGACAATCAGGGCTCAGTATGGGGAAGGTGACCAGGGTCACCTGGGAAGGATGGGCCAATGGGCTATAGCAGAGATTCAGGAGGAGTAACCAGGGGAAGTTTTCTGGGGAAGGGAGCCCTTAGGGTTGACCATAAATCAACCAGAGGACTTAAAAGCAACAGTGCTTCTTGGACCTGGGCTTCTCTTCATCTGAGCTTCACTGTCTAGAAAGGGGCCAGAGAGAGATAAGGCAAACAACATAGCCTTTCAGACACCAGGTCCGCAAAGCTGCATCCAGGCCTTGGCAACTACTGACAGGGAAGTTGCAAAAGCCACTGAAGATCAAGGGGAGGGCCTCCAGGGCACCAGTTCCAGCTCCAGGACCATTCCAGGTTACTTCTTATCACCTTCCTGACCCTTGGCCCGGAAGCCTAAGGCAAAGCAATTACCAGACCCTGGGGTCAGTAGATACAGAGGAAGCTTTCTAGGCAGCTGAGGGGGAGAATACCCCTCTTCACAAGCTTCCAGTGAGCAGCCAACCTGATCACACTCATCTGGACACTACATCTTCTCCAGGGTTACTATCTTCCATTTCTCTGTCCCTGCTTCCTTATCTCAGGCCACCATCTTTCCCCTGGATCACAGCAACAGCCTCTTGTCTGGTTTCTGATTCTCTGATCCCTCTCCCACGCGGCCACAAAAATAATCTTTCCAAGCTGGGTGAGGTGACACAGGCCTGTCATCGCAGAACTCTGGGAGACTAAGGCAGAAAGCTCACAAGCTTGAGCCCAGCCTGAGCAACTTAGTGACTTAGTGAGATCTTGTCTCAAGGAGATCACAACTGAAAAAATGTACTGGGGATATAGCTCAGTGCAAAGGCCTTGAGTTGAACCCCTAGTCCCTCCTAAAAAAATCTTCCTAACATATGTGTCTGAATAAGTTCCTCCCCTGTATAAAACTCTTTGATGGCTTCTCGATATCCAGATTCAAGTTCCTCATCATGGTTTAGAAGGTCCCTGCTCTCCTCTCTGTCTTATCACTTATTGCTTACCATCTCCTCATCTATGTTGTGTCTGGATGGAATGTCTCACCTCAGGACTACGAAGTAGAACCGGCAGGGCAACAAGATGCCCTGAGGGTTCTTAAGCCCACCGAAGTTTGGGAAACACTGCTGTGCTAGCATTTCCAACATCCCCTGGTAATTATTAATAAAGCACATTCCTGGGCCTTACCTAGACCATCAAGTCAGGATTTCCAGGAAAGGGAAAGGGCTGCTGTGTATTGACAAGCACCCCAAATAATTTGCTCCCCAGTGAAGTCTGGGAAACATTAGCCTGTGTTTCTAAGCTTGGCTATACACTAGGACCATTTGGCAGAGCTTGAGGCCTATGTTAATATCCACACCCCAGCCCAGACAGACAGATCAGGGATGTAGCCTGGGCACAGGGAGCTTTCATATCTTTTCTGTTCGTGGTTCCTTCCTGAGGTAGAGACAGAAATGAGAACCACTGAACTAGGGGGATGGTTTCCAACTACAGGTTTGTGGACTAGTGATACCACAGGCACCCAAGAGCTCAGGGGAGCTGGGCTGGCAGTGAAACAGGATAGAGGGCCCTGGAATCTCTGTGGAATCTGCTGTAGAAGGTCAGAAGGAAAGCCCGTGTCCCTGTGTGCCTCCAGATTCACAGACAGAGGAGGAAGGAGAGCTCCAATGTGCCGAGCTGGATGGAGTGCAAAAACAGCCCCTCAGGTCTGGAGCAGAACAAAGGAGTAAAGAGGGGCTGGCTTTGGTGGCAGGTGGGGCGGACTGAGGCAACCCAGAGCTAGTGGACAGACAGAACGGCCACACCTGTTCACTCTTCCTTTCCCTAGCCCGTACTCCTGAGCCAGGGACTTCAAGCCTTGTTGTATAGGCTATGGCTCTGGGTCACCACCTTGACCCAACTGGACACCTGGCTGGGATACAAACATGCTGTAGAGGGAGAAGTGGCAGAGAGTGGGGGACATGGAGAGAGCTCACTGACCTTCCCAGAGACAGACATTGGACAAAGTACAAAGTGCCCCTCACCACACTCCTGCCCTTGGTCCTTGTGACGACAGGACACTATGCAGCTATGGACACTCAGAGAGATGGAGCATATCCTGTGCCTCAGAGCTCTCAATCAGCAGACCGCCCTCTGGGTCTTCTGAGAATGCCCCTCTGTGATACTCAGGCAGCAGTGCCCTTTACGTTCATGCGTGTGCTCTTTTACCAAAGGACAATAAGTTACATCCCTACGCTTCCATGCCCTTCATGGTTACATTAGCACACTTGCTTAGTGACACTCATTCTTTCAAAGATTCATAAGTTCAACTCTCATGGGTGGACACGTTCAGCCTGGCTTCCACATCATGGGTACAAAGCTCCACACAATCTACACATACACAACTCAGCTCCAGCAGGCACACTAACACAGGATCAAATGTACCCACACTCACCTTCACAAGCCCCTGTGCCTCTCCCTCCTTCCCAGAGGCCTCTCGCCCTGCCTCACCTCACTGATGGTGCATGTGTGTTTTGGTGGTAGTAGGGAGGCTAGTTCTAACATCCCGTCTTGCTTTCTTCCATCAGCCACACTATGGCTCCAGCCCCAGGGCAGAGGCTGCCATGTTTAGGCAGCAGCCAGGGTTGAATGAGCAAGAGAGGGCTGAATGGAGACCAGAATAGAAACCCACCCTCAACCAGATACTCTACAGGGGAGCCAGAGAACCAGGGCCCTGCATGTTCTGACGCAGACTCAGAGCTGAGCATGTGAAGGCTTACACCCAGCCCTTGAGAATGGATGGTGACATTCCTTGCCCTGTCCAGCTGACTGAGTTGCCGCCCCTGGGTTTCAGTGGGATTCCAAGGCTTCCCAAGCTCTGAGTAACCAAGTAGCCCAAGTAGTCCCTTGAATCCTGAGTATCAGAACTGAAAACAGAGAGAACCCCACAAAAGCCATGATCCCAAACTTTCAAGCGTTCAATAAACAGAGCAAAACCCTACTCACTCCAGGATCTGGGGCCTGGTGCAAAAAGCGTGGGTTCAGAATTACGACTTCACTGGGTTTGAATTCAGTTCTATCCCTTCCTAATGTTACGGCTTAACCTCTGTGGGTCTCTGCGGAGCTGCCAAGTCTGCCCTGAGGACTGCTGGGGGATCGAATTGCACCAGCATCTGGCACAACACATGCAAAATGTCCAATACATGGGGCCCCGGTTTTTGCTATCTCTGCCATTGTTATTAAAGATGATCCCAGGTGTGGGTCCTTTGCAGAGATGCAATGGGCAGATGAGCTGAAGTGGCCTTTTCAAGACAGAGCAGAAAGTCAAAGTGAGGGGAGTGGCAGGGAGGGTGATGGAAAGGCGATTATGGAGTAAGAAGAGAAGGCAGCAGTAAAGGATGAGACACCCTCCCAGCAGCGATAAGCACAGCGGGAGGGATGCTGACCATGGTCTCTGCGAGGTTCTCTGGTTCATGTCATACTTGCAGATGAGCTGGGGCCCCTTTCTTACACTGGGTGCCTGGCCTCCTGGCCTCGAGGCTGTACATGGAAGCCGGGGCCTCAGGCATCAGCAGACCTCCCCTCATTCTCTTCTACCCTGTCACTAGCATCCTAGCGGCATTATGCCCTGCTTCCCTTTTCTCCCTGGAGGCATCCTTGTACTCTCCAGGCACCTGGGGAACTTGGGGGGCCCAGGACTTTTCTCCCTCATGTACATACAGGGGTCATTTGCTGCTAACTGACCTGGAGATGGGAAACCAGGGCACAGAGCGTGAGGACCACAGCCCAAGCCACAGGGATGGGCTAGCAGAGATGGGTCTCGAATCCTTCATTTTCACCTCTTTTTCCAGACACTAACCATGGTCTGAAAGAGAATAATAGGTCTTTGTGAGCTGGCTTGGGTTGAAGCGTCAAGATCTTTGTCCTTTGGAGTTAAGGTCACATTTAGCCAGCAACTGGAGAGGCAGGTTACACCATTGTCCAGGCTTCTGTTGAGACCAAGGAAGTTCTGAGAGATGGACGGGCAGGCCCTGAGACCACGATAGCATTCCCTAGCCAAGAAGGCCAATTACCCACGAGCCCCTGCTCCCCTGGGCCCCATCACTAGAAGCAGCTCTCATCACCTCCAAGCCGAAGCGGATCCCCCTTTATCAGGACCCCTGGCACCAGCCTGTCTGAGCCTCCCCGACCTCCGACGCCCAGGACATTTGTTTTGGTATCTGTGGTGGCTGTGGTCAAAGCATAATTGGGGCTAAAACACCCACTTGGACCCCCTGAAGGATAAACAGGCTGAGTTGAGGCAGCCCTGAAAACATGTGAAGACAGACGTGAAGACAGCAGGACGGCGGAGGCTGGGCAAGCTGGGTGTGGAGGGGCCTGTGGCTGGCAGAGAGGGAGGGGCCCAGGTGGAAGGACAGGCAGGAGGCCAGTGGCATGCCCTCGTCCAGGGCAGCTGCTGCAGGAAGTCAGTGCTCTGAGGCCCACTAGGGAAGCCAGCACTTGGCTAGCCTGGCCTGGGGTGCCCTCAGGAAACAGCAGGGCTAGTGATGGCATTCGCTGGGTCTCCCGGAGTCTCCTGTGCTGGAGTTCTCAGACTCTAGGAAACCTGGTGGCATCCATTTGCACAGTCTCCAGCTCAGTGGTCCTGAAACATGAAGGGGAGTCACATTTGCATAAACACTGCTTTTTGCAGATGGGGACAACTTGACCTTGTCTTCAAGAAGCTTGAGATCAGCAGATGAGGCCCTCTCTGGACTGGGAGCTCATCAGGACCTAAAAGCCCTGCTGAGAGAGCCCAGGGAACACTCCAGAAGCCCTGCTAACATCTCCAGAGAGCTGAAGGAGACATCTATAGAGAGAACAGCCAAGGAGACATGAAATTCAGGTATTTTCTTAGGACTCAGACAGAGGCAGCTGGGGCTGATGGAGGCCTGGCTGTCCTTGAGAGCCGGGTTCTGCCAGCCCCACCCTCAGGGCTCAGGGTACTTAAAGGCACAGAGCCCGTGTTTTCAGGGAGAAGCAAGTAGCCTGTTGCTAGGTGGCAAGGCAGACACGCCACAGTTCTCAGCCCAGCCTCAGTGGGTGTCATAAGACTGCACTGTCAAGGTGTACGCAAAGGAGAAAGAGTCTGGAGAAGTGTCAGGCTGGGGACCCTCTGGCAAGCCCAATGTTGAAACCACCAGCCCCTTGAATCTTAGGACCCATTTGGGTCTCTGGGAAGACAACCCCCAGGTGGGGGAAGGAGTGAGCCTGCAGGGAACAGGGGGTGCTCCAGGTGCCAAGCACTAAGTGTTGCTTGTCTGACCATGACGACCATGATACACCATTAGCTCCCATCAAGGCTGCCTCCCAGGGGTCTTCCACTCAAGAGAAAGAGAGAGAGAAAGGAGAGTGGAAAGTGATGGGTTTGAGCCTCATTGAGAAGGGGAGTCCTAACAAGGTGGCTGTATTGGGGGGAAGTTGGGCCAAGGCCAGCAAAGTCAGGATGTCTTCAGCTTCCTTCTCCTGGTCCCATTGTCTATACTCACGTTCTAGGTTCCCAGCTCTTCTGGGATGATCCCATGTGCAGGTGGCATCACGTGTGGGTTAAGGTGTGAGGTGGGTTTTGTCTTCTAATTCCATAGAAGCTAAGGGCTCCCACCCCATCAGACCTCGTTTTCACCAACTCCTTGTCACCCTCTCCTGGTAGACCAGACCTTTCTGCCCAGAGGGATTTCCTCACCCCATCAGTTGCCATCCTGGGTTGTCGGACTGCCATCTGGTGGACACTGCCTTAACTACTACTACTACTGCCACCACTGTCTGGCCAGGATCTTCTCCAAGGTCTGGCCAGACAGAGCAGCCCCGACCCCAAAGTAGATAGGAACCCTGGGGGAGACAGGTCTCCAAAATACAGGGTCACACCCAAATCATGCTTTCAGAGTTGGTGAACTCTCAGGAGCTGGGCTGAATGAGTGGGAGAGACTCAAGTGACAGAAACCTCTCATTAAAAGCTCCCCTGTGGGCTGGAGAAATCGCATAGTGGTTATAGAATGCTTGCCTAGCAAGTGTAAAGCCCTAAGTTGATTCCCCAGCACCACTTAAACTGGGCATGGTGACACACACTTGTAATCCCAGCCCTTGAGAGACTGAGGCAGGAGGATCGCCATGTGTTTGCAGACAGCCTGGGCTACACAGTGAGTCCAGGACAAGTCTGGAGTACAGAGTGAGACCCTGACTCAAACAAACAAACAAGCAACAAAATATCTCCTGCTTCATTCCCCCAGAGCCTTAGAAAGTCCAAGGCCCACCCAGCAGTCAACCTTCCCTATTTCCCTGCTCGGAGCTAGAAAGTTCTCCAGAGCAGAGCCTGTTTTCCTGAACCTGAGAGTTCCTATAGGAGCTCCTGAGTGGGATGGATACACCTGATATGGTCTTTCTCCACCACCACTCCCTAGACTCCTTGCCTGTGCCCATTGCTTGGCCAGACCAACAAACACCCACAGTTGAGTGAACCAGAGGTCTGAGGCTCCACCTCAGAGAGATAGGAGGATGGAAGTCCTCATTACAGGATTCCTCCAAGCAGCCTGGCAATAGTGAATAATTTATGTACAAGGCAGAGAAGACAATAAATCAGCAGCAATGATTAACATGAGCTATTTTACGTGTGAGAAAGATCTATGGCAGGAGGCTGCCAGGTTGCTGGTGATTAATGTTGCTGTTTGCACTGGCTTCTGGGCCTTTATATTCAATTATGAGCTTAGAGTACGTGGGGGGTCTTGGGGATGGCACGGGACCACTGGAGCACCAGGCAAGAGGGCGGGTTGCCTAGACCAAGGGTGAGGTGACAGCAGGTGGCAGCCTGGCCCTGAGGACTCCTTTACTAATGGAAAGCTAAGTTTGTAGAATGGAGTAGCATCTATTTTAGTAATGGGAGTCACTTTGCCCCTGGGTCAGCTCCAAATACTAGTCAACTGGGTGCCCTGGGAGGGGCGCACAGATAAAAGGAGAGACACTTGGGAAAACTGGACTCTTCCCCAGTAGAATATTACATTTCTGAACCCCTTTCCTGCCTGCCTGACTCCACATCGACACCATCACCCTGCTGGGAGTAAAGTAACATCCATCAATCACCTCTGGATGGGGAGGGGAAGGGATGACACTGGAAAAAGTTCCCAGTCAGCAGCAGAGCCAAGGAGCCAGGTCCTGTCCCCACATCACAGCGGGGGATGGCAGCAGAGGGCAGCCTGGGACAAAGCGCTGGGTGTGCTCCTCCTTGCTGACCCAGGAAGCCCTGGGACATCCTCTCCCTGCATTCCCACACTTGGGCCTTTGGTCCTCGGCCAGCTCCAGCTGGCCCCCATCAGCCCTGGGGGTTCCAAAGACCAGGGGCAGCTTTGAGGTTAAGTGGTTTCCCCTTGCCCAGGCCCTCCCAGCCACGGCTACTATCAGCACCTTCCTCTTCTTCCTCATCTTTAGTGACATGTGGGCAGTGGGTCCCTGACTGCTCTCAGAATCCAAGAAGTCATGAGGCGTAGGGTGAGCTTGGAGGTTTTTCTAGGAGCTGGATTGACAGCAGGGCTCAGGTTCCCTCTGGCCCAGGCTAGATTTGGGGTGCTGTGTGAGAACACCCTTCTTTCCCTCAGCTTGGTTGGAAGCCTGCTCTGAGCAATTCTACCCACAGGCCAATGCTTCAGAATTTCAGTGCTGAGGTGGGAAGAGGTACCCAAAGAGAAATTAAAGGGACCATCACCTTGGCCAGAGCTGGATGGAGCTCGAGTACAGGCTGCCAGGGACAGACCAGTTTCTGGCTGAAGAGACAATGTCTGTGGGTCACCGACCCAACACTAATTCTTGTGCACTTCCAGGGCTCATTAGAAGCCACTATAACTCCTGGTAGTGTACATTTGTGTGTGAGCCTGCAGGTATGAGCGTGCATGTATGTCTCTGGTAAGTATCTGAGTGCCTATCTCTATGAATGCCTGCTGGGTGAGTATGACACACACTTGGGGCTGACCCCTCTTCCGGCCCTCCAGGCGCTGACTAACACAGCCTTCCCCGTAGCAGTCTTCTTCGGCCTCTAATCCCTTGTTTGCCCAGAACATCCCCTGGACTCCTAGGGTCTCCATTAATGAACCCTGGTCATCCCCGGACAAGCCCCAAATTAACCCTGCCTCTGACCCCGACATGGACACCTGTAATTAGTCCAGGAGTGGCTGAAGCAGAGAAGCCCCGGGGCTCTATGGGGTGTGGGTTAGGCTGCGCTAGGACAGGGCCCTAATGCCCAGGAATGCTCTAAAAGCCGTGCCTGGCTCCAGGACGGCCGCCTGGCTCACCTCTAATACCTCACAAAGCCTCCAGATGGGCTACTAGAGGATTACCCCAGGGGCCCTGGAGGTGCACAGGGCTGTTCACAGGCCCACCCTGCCAGCTCTGGACTGGGGAGGTCTTAGGAAATCAAAGTTCTGCCCTTTTCTGCAGGGCCCAGCTGTGTGGCGCAAAGGTCCTCAGCAGTAGAGAGCCTGTGCCCATGATGGTAGCTGCCTGGGAAGGAGCCAACAGCCCGCCCTCGTGGATGGTTGGCCCCTCCCCTCCCCCCAACTTGTTTTGTTTGCTTTGTGCTGCGTGTCCCAGTAGCTCCATCCGCATTAACCCCTGACCCCTGCTGTAGCTCTCCCTCTTCTCTGACAACTGTGTTTACCCATTGGCTTTTGCAGGGCAGGGCAGAGAGGGCTGGATCCTTTCCCCCTCTCTCCTTCTTCTCAGGGGAAGCTGAACTCTCTTTGGGACCATCCATCCCAGGGCTGTGCACAAGACACTTGCCCAGGAGTGTGCCTGAGCACGGTGAATGTGGTGACAGCCAAGGGCCCAGAAGACAGCACACACACTGATATGATAGAGGGGGTGTACTGGTAGACTAGTGTGATGTGTTTGTTCTTGTGCTGGGAACTGAACTCAGGGCCTCCAGCATGCTAATACTTTCTGTACTACTAAGCTACACCCCAGCCCTCCATATAACCATCCTGATGTGCCACCTGGCCATATCTATCAAAAATTTTCAATAAGTACATTATTTAACCTAGTAATTGCACCAGTTGGAATTTGTACTGGACTCAAAGAACAAGTATGCTTATTATAGGATGGATGTTATTTATTGGAGCGTTGCACAAGAGCTAAAGACTAAACATAGTCTAGGTTTCCCACTAGGGAACAGACTCATTAACACACAGCCATACAATAGGACACTCTGCAGCCATTCCAGAGAGTGGTGAGCCTGTCAAGATATAAAGATAGCAAGGCACCCATAAAACAAGTAAGGTATAGGGCAGAGTACAACGTGCTGTCATTTGGGGAGTAGGGGAAAAGAAAAATATGCAAATTAACAGTCAAATATCTTTGAAAGTATTGTAGAAAAAATTCTCCCAGATGTAACAGTGGTGACCTTTGGGAAGAAGGACTGAGGGCTTAGAGCAGGAGGGACACAGATTCCTCCTATCCTAGCCTTTTGTATTATATGATTTTTTTAAAACATTGTACATATTTTACTCTTCAAAAATAAATTTATTATACATACAAAAATAAATAAAATGTACATAGCTTTGAACTCAACTATTCAATTTCCAGAACCATAGTTCAGAGAAATACACAAGTAGCTACACGTGGTGCACTCCCATAATTAGCCAGGAGGCTGAGGCAGGAGGATCATAATTTTAGGGCCAGTCTGGGGAACTTAGGAAGATTCTGCCTCAAAAATAAAAATAATAATAAAAACAGTTGGGAAGGCAACTTAGCACTAAAGTGCTAATCTCATGTGTACAATGTACTGGTTGTTGTCATCCAGAAAGAAAAAAAGAAAGAAAGAAAGAAAGAAAGAAAGAAAGAGAAAAAGCAATGTATTATTTAAATGATAAGCTATTGAAAGCAAATACTCATCCCTTGGGGATTATTTAGATAAATGATGGCACATGCCTAGTATAGACTACTGAGTTGCCAGGTAAAAGATGAAGGATGTCTATATGTACTGGCGTGGAAAGCCCACAAGGACAAATGTAAGAGAAAAACAATAAATTGCAAAACAATACAAAAAGACCATTTCACCTGAGAAAGGAAAAAAAAAAGATGAAAGAAGAAAGAAAAGTTGCTCGTTTCTCAGTGTACATATATTACATAAGCGTATCCTTTAAACTCTGGAAAAATTGCTATCAACTCAATGACAGGAACAAGCAGGATGGGGAAGTCTCTCAGTGGGCTTCCAGACATACAAGACTTCAGTAAGCATGGCTTGTATAATTATAAAATTTTTAAAAATGATGAAAAGAATAAAAGTTCTATAGTTATTTACCTAAGATGTTTCCACCATGGAATCTCTGGAATCCACATGCATTACCCACAAGTTTCAGAAGCAGAAACTGAGGCTGAGAGGGGTTCCGACATGTTCTCAAGCTCACACAGCAAACGTAAGCCAGGGTCATGCTCCGGAGCTCGCGATTTGTCATGCCAGCTCTCCTAAGAAGGGACATTTCATTCAAGTTCTGAGTATCTCTGAGATCTGGGTTGGAGGTAATCATTTCCCTCCAACATCTTAGGAACAGTAAAACGTGGTGAACTCCCTTCCCTTGGTGTTCACCTTGCCCACTCCAGTTCCCAGAGGACTTGCTGGGAAGACCAGCCTGGGGTGGGCTCCAGAAGACACAGCAGCTCCTGGCTTTGGCACGACTGCCAGCTTCCCTGTCACCTGCGCCTGTTCTGGTTCTATGCCGCCAGTGAGAGCGGCGCCCATTCCCTGCCAACGCCTCCTCCTTACCATAGAGCACCCCTTAATTATACTTAATGGCAAAGACCATAAGAGCTTTATTAACTTTATTATGGACCCAATTAGCAGCTAATGCCCCATGACTACTGTCCCCCCCCCCCAATAATCCCATTAAACATAATGAAGCAGTCTTACCCCCTTCCCTGCTGGGCACAGGCTGAGGGGACAGGGAAATCCATCTTCCTGGGCCTGATTCTGCCCCCTCAGGCCCATTGGATACAACTCAGGCCCTGGAGCGTCCCAGGGATCAGAGCTGGGTATAGCAAAGACAAAGACTAATCAGCAGGTATTTTGGTGCCAGCCACTGCTTAGACACACATACACACACTCCCTCTCTCACTCACTCACTGACATACACACACAGCCTGGCTGATGTCCAAACAGTTCCTTTCTCAAAACAGAGATGTGGAAACACATTCCCTGAGCACACCCCCATCAAGTACAACAATGTTCTTCAGCCTTGTCCAAGAGCTCTTTAGAGTGGGGGCTGTTCAAGTTGAAGGCCTCTGCCTGGGCTTGTCACCGAGTACAGGATGGAAGCACTGGGAGAAGAGGAAGACTGAGGTGGAAGAAGAAGTCTCCCCCAAGCCTACACCCCAAACTCTACTCCTCTCTGGCTGTTTCAAATAATTACTCAATATCCACAATGTGCTAAGACAGTAGTAGGCCATTCTGCCATCTCATCCAAGAAAGGAGATATTATTTTTCTTCCAATCTACAGATGAAGAAACTGAGACCACAAGCAGTGACCAGTTTTTTAAGCAACTGTTTTATGGGATATGCCTTAAAAGTGTCTCTCTCCTTCCCAGAAAATTGCGTCTGCAGTCCTGAGGCTGAAGAGGCAGAGCTCACAGAGAGAAGGTTTCCTTTCAAATGTGTTTGGAGCCAAGCATAGACAGGTTGTGAAGGAAGGACAATGGTGACCATGACAAGACAGTCCCAGACTCGGATACCATATCAACCTGGATGGAGTGAGAGGACTAGACATGAGGGGACACTTCTTGCCACAGCAGCTCCCAACTTCGCAGCCTTGAAAGAATAAGAAAGCCAGTGAGGTAAGCCAAGAGTAGCCACAGCCGGCTAGATCCCCCAGCCACTAGCATTCAAAACATTAAGAATGGGGGACTCTGGTCCCTTAGGGTTTCCATCCATCCTTACTCCAAGCGCAACAATTGCCTCAGATGGGACAACTGCAGCCCTCACAAGTTTCCAGGAACTTGGGCCCCTCTGTCCAGCCTAGGTCCAGGATGAGGAGTAAACATCAAGAGTGACAGGACAGAATCAGTGGCGGCCCTGAACAAGGGGGTGAGGCCTGGGAAAGGAGACCTTTGAACTGAGGCTTGGAAAGAGGTTCCTGTTCCTGTTCACCCTCCCCCGCTGTCCCATCCTGGAAGCAGCCACTTGAAATGGGTCCCAGAGAGCCGGGGAGAGGAGCTGGTCTGGCTCCAGCCTCCAACTGCTGATGTCTGGACTGGGCCCACTGCTCACCTCCCCCTCTGCCCTGCCCCAGCTGGGGGCAGGATATGGAAAGGAAAGCCTCCTCTCTGGGCCCCTCCACATCAGGACCCCAACCCCACCCTCAGTGCACACCCAGCATGTCCCTCCAACTGCTTCATCTCTGGGAGAGGTAGGCGGTACAGGAAAGTCAACATCCCTCCATTCCCAAGAGGCCATGAGGCTGGGGAGGGGACAGATGCCACTCCCTGAGGTTATTCCAGGGCAGAGAACCCTCCCTGGGTGGGGCTCCAACCCTCGTTTACCCTGAATGAGTGTTCTTTGACAGTAGGCTCCTACTCCCCTGAACAAACAGCAGTACTGCCCTCGCCACTCTCCTCAAGCCCAGAGGGATGTGGTGCTCGGATTGCCTGAACTGAAGACAGCAGAATTAGCCAGTAGGGAACACTGATGAACTTTGGTGCAAGACAGGCTTACGGGAGGAGCAAGTGAAACCTGGGGACCAACGGGAAAGTTAGCTTGTGTTGAGACTCCAACTGGAGAGCATGCAGTAGCTCTCCTGTTTCTGATTGTGCAAACTTGAGTAAGCCAGCTTCTCTGAACTTGTTTCTTATCTTTAAAAATGGGACTGAAAATGGAACCTGCTTCATAGTACTCTGTGAACACTAATCCAGTAATGTATATAAAGCCTTGGCAGGACTCTGGCATTTGGAGCATAGCAGATGAGCATTGTTTCTACAGTAGTATTATTTAGAGGGAGAGGTGGTCCTTGGATTGGTAATTTTAATGACAAGAAGAATGGAAAACTTGTGATATTACTACAGGGAACACAGTCTCCTCAAATACCCCTAGGCCTGGATCTTACTGGGAATGGAGGGAAGGAATCATCTGTTCACGTCTGCCTTCCAAGGCTCCTGCTACCCTGGCATGACCATATCAGAGGACTGATGGGTTCTGGCTCACTCTCATGAATCCCTAAATGTGCCCCATCACACACACACACACACACACACACACACACACACACACACACACACGCACGCACGCACACACGCGCATGCACACACACACAGGGTTCCTTCTCTCTTCCTTTCCCTGAAGCAAGAAGGAGAAAGAGACATCAGAGTTTGAAGGATGTGAAAATTAGCTAGAGCTAAGAGAAGTGTCAACTTCAAGGCAGCACCCACACCCCACCCCTTCTCTGCCCTAAGGATGAAGTTTCCACAAGTCTCTGCAGGGAGACCCCCACCCCACCCCCAGGTGCAGACTGACACTGTCAGGCAGATGGGAGTGCGAAGGAGTGGAGGTGGCCTGCCAGGAAGAGCAGTGTCCCAGCCCATGGGCCCGTGCCAGGTGTAAGTCCCCAGCCATCCCACCCAGGCTCTCATTTGTTGCCAAGAAGGGTGTCTTGGCAGCCAGAGGAGGGGTCAGTGGGTCCTCGTGAAGCCCAGCTTCCATGGCCAGGGTTGAAAATGCCAGGGGCTGAGCCAGACGGTTGCTGAGGGCAACACTTTTCCCAGGAAGTAGGAGGGATTTAGACACTGTCCTTTTCCCCAAGTCTTCTCCCCATCCCCACTTCGCGCCTGTCTGAAGGCCTCTTTGGACCCTTCCACCTCTCAAAGAAAGCCCAGAGCTGGGACTTTCTACTTCGTGGGCAGGTCAGACTGCACACTGGCTGGTGCTGGGAGGGAAGGCCCTGGCAGAGGAGGCAGGCCTTCATCCCGTCTCTGTCATCGTTAACAGCCACAATTATTATTATTCGGAGAGACGGGCCAGAGGTGGTCAGGGACATGGTTGGGGTGAATGAAATGAGGTCCTCCACACGTGCCGCCTCGCCAGGTTAATACTCCTGCCTGTCGGCCTGACAGCTACAAGATTGATTACACAGGCCTTCCGCTCTTTATAACTCGATCAGTTGAATTAATCTCTGGCTGTCGGCCCATCTGATGCCTGAATCACAAATTTAATTTGGAGGTGTACAGCTCCTCCCCCATCCCATCTCTCCTCCTTCCTTAGCCTCCCACTTCTTCCTTCCTTTTCCGCTCCCTTCTTCCTCTTTCTGCTCACCCCTCTTGCCCTGGAGTTTCCCATTCCTGTTCTTTCTCCCTTCTTCAGCCTCTCAGGCCCCTTCAGGAGCAGCGGGTGGAGTAGGAGAAGGGGGAAGGGGAGTGGGTGGACCTGAGTCAGCAGCCCCTGTGCCCAGGCCAGGGGAGGGGTCATGTCCCCCACCCGCTGGGCAAGGCGCCCACCCCACCATACTCCACCCCAAACAGAGAAAGAGGCTTAGCTGACACTAAGTAAGACATATTAATGTACTAAAGACTTAATGAAGTTGGGGGGGGGGTGGTGAGGGGTGGAAAGTGCTTGCTTTATTAGTTTATGGCCGATTAATGGGGACGCCATTACTGTGATGGAGATGGATTGCTGCTGTCAGCAGGCTGGGCTGAGGGCCGGCCGCACTCCTTTCTCGGGTGGTGGGTGCCCTGAACAGAGTCAGAGAGAACTTCATTAGAAGCATCCGAAGGATCCCCCTGGGGTGGGGGCAGGGGCTCAGCTTGAGGCTTTGCAGGAGAATTCCAAGGGGTCAGAGGGTGGGAGCTGGTACCAGTGAAGAACTCCCCACTCAAAGGCAACAGCAGGGCAGTAAGGTGGCCCTGCTCTGGACCTGCATGCAGCAAGGGCCTGATAGTCACCAGGGAAACTGGAGGGAAAAGATAATGTAGCAGAATAAGCAAGACCTTTCTGGTCTGCCTGAGACCTTTCCCAGGGAGAGTAGAACAAGGGAGTGTCCCTATTTATTCACCCTTCTTCAGGAAGAGACAGTGCACCACAGCATGGGTCTACTGCCAACCAGACACCAAGTCAGCCCCAGTACTAGAACATCCAACACCCAAGTTGGGACTTCACCCTAATATCTCTAAATGGAATGGTGGTTAATTAGAATGGAACTGTTAATTGATGCAAAGACGCCTTGTCTTAGCTACTTCTAGGCTGCTGGCCTCTGGGCTGCCCATGGGAAGAACTAAGGTAGAAGAGGGGTCAGGCGACGAGGAGAGTCAGGGGAAACATGGGCAGACACTATTCAGAGTCTAAACTTTCTCAGGCCTTGGGGACAGGAGGGCCCAGTCATTGGGCAAGCCAACACAAACACATCCCAGTGGCTTCCCCATCTTCCCAACTCCTCACCTCTATGCTCTATCCACACGACCCTGCTGTCTACCAAGAAGGAGCAGGAGCTGGATCTCACACAGTTCTGTGCCAATGAGCCACCTCCCTTTGGAAGCCCCCAGATGACCTCACACCTCAGTCCTTCTATAAGTGCACATCTCCCAAGAGTATATGACATTTAGATATGGTTATTTTGATTCAGGGGTATTAAACTTAGACCAGATTTAAAAAAAAAAAAAAAGATTGAGATTGAGATACTTCTCAGCCACTTTCTAATCTCCACTTGGTCTTTAGCCATTCCCAGCCCAAAGTCCACCCCAGAGACACATCAGGGATCAAAAAGATTCCAGGATGGGACTAGAAGCATAGTTGGTTGCCCCAGGTATACAGGACTATTGAGACATTACTACATTTTGATGAAAGCAGGTGAAACAATTGTGTCAATAGACTGCACCAAAGTGCCCCTTCTGGACTCTTCGCCTTTTTCCTCGTCATGTGTGTAATTCTCTGTGGGTCTATTCTCTACACACAATGTTTACTGCGTGTGAGTAACAACCTGCAAGTCATGGCTGACACCTGGTACGATGTATCCTTGGGCACCAGGAGGAGCTGTACCTGTGTGTGCTTGAGTGTCCATTGGCATCTGGCATAGGCACTCTCCACTAGTCACTGTGGTTGCTGCTCTGTGCCTGTTCAGGCCAACGACTACCGCCAGTTCAGGGGTCACCACCCCAGCCCACCCCCCAAGATAGGAGTTACTCGCTCAGTGTAACTGGGAAATAAATACCCTGTTTCTGAGAGTAAATTAATTATTGGCTCCTGCGGACTAGTGGGTAATTAAATTCCATAACTCCCAAAGTAATTAATTGCTATGCAAATAGTAATGCCCTCTGCTTTGGAGAGGAGGATCCCGGCCTGGGTTTGCCCTGCAATTAGAAGCTAATAATTACCCTGTCAGTTCCCAGCTTCTGCCGGGTAATTACCTGCTGAAGCCCTACTGGTCACTTAGGCCATTCCTATCACCTGCTCTGGCTCTGGTGGCCCCAACAGCTATAGCAGAGGACTCCACAGCGCTAGTTAATCTTGAGGTTCTCTCCATCCTGCATTGTGAAACAGCTGTGGAAAATACTGACCTACAGGAAATACCTCAAGAGACACCCCACATTTTACCAAGGAGAAATAGATAGGACTCCCTCGCCTCTCTTAGCTAAGAGAAGATATGCCCTACTTCATCCTGGACTAGAATCTCTGCCAGGTAGGTTCAATTCACCTACATTGAATGGTTCCTTGGCAGGAAATTTCTCAAAGAGAATGGAACTGTTAATTGTCATGAAAATTACCTTCCCAAGTGGCCCATTTATTTTGTTTTGTTTTCTGGTGTCAATTAGGCTAGGCTAAGCTATGAGATGGACAAAGAGGTGGGCAAAGGTATTTTTGTAGCTCACATGTACTTTCTCTCAGTTATTCAACACACACTAATCCAGGTCCTGCTATAAAGGAATTTTGAAGACGTAATCAAAGACCCTAGTCAGTTGACTTCAAGCTAAAGAGATTATGTTCCATGGGCCTGGTCCAATCAGGTAAGTGCTTAAAATGCTCTGGACTCTTTCTTACAATGAATACTCCAGACAGTAACTATTGCTCTCCCCTCTATAGATTATCCCAGCCTGGTTATCCCATCCTGGCTTCCTGTGGACATCAGCTTCCCCAGTGCTTAGGGGGTTCCAATTTATTCTTGATCTTTCCTTTCCACTGCCTGCCCTGTAGGTTTCAGATCTGCTTGGCCAACTCACACAACTGCATAAGCCAATTCTCAGGATAAATTTCCATGTACAGTTTTATATATAGGTATGGGCTGTGTCCCCCTGAGGCCTTACTCCCTTAGGAAAAAGTCAGGAGTCCAAGGATTCAAAAGGATCAATGAGTAAGAGAACTCTCCCCCTTCAATGAACACACATGTGGATACCTCTTACTTGTCTTTCAGGCCTCAGAGTCAATGATCTGCCTCCAGGAAACTCCTCCTCAGCCTGAGATGTGGGCAGGCCACAGGTTCCATATTCGTCTTTTCCACGCTTCTGGCCCAGGTGAACAAAACTCGGCTAGAGGTGATAGGTTTTTCAGGTAACTAGCTCTCACGAACCCTATGGCCTCAGAAAAGCTGGAGATGATAAACAAACCAGCTTCTCAAACTTCAAAGGGAAATGTGGGCATGAACTATGTACAAGGAAACATCCAGTATTCTCAAAATGAGGCGGTGATGATCACCTGATATTAGTTGGGTATCATGTATTTGGGAAAATGTGATCTTTCAGAGGACCCTTTCTCCTACCTTCTAGACTCACCTGGCCCAAACTTCATGGGAGAAAGCAGATAATGGCATTCCATGGGATGGAATCTGTACAAAACTTCTGTTCCCAACTTTTGCTCCTGATTTCTTTCCAAGACTGGAAATAGTGATGTCCTGTGGACCCTGCATGAGGAGAACAAAAATGTCTGGCCACTCCTAAGTTAGTATTGTGACCTAGAGTGTTGAAACCATGCCTCCCCTGTCTTTTAGACTCGCAAAAGTAGGGTCCATGTATTTACCTTTTAAATAAGGGCTCTTAAAGGTTGTTGATATTTTTCTTCTATCTTCCCCATCAGCTCCTGATCCTGAGATCTGCAAATAAAAATTCTCAAAATAAAGGACCTATGAAGTAGCCTGGTAGGAGCCAGCATGCAGCATGGCCAGGGCTGACAGGCACTACCACCCCCTCACTGTATGTCCTCCTGAGCAAGTCAGAGCAGTTACCATTTCATTGACAGCTCTTTAGAATCCATTCAGAGTTTTTGGCCCTGCTGTAATCTCTGGATGATGAATATCTCCTCTAATGAATGTGTAAGAATTGGATTAAGTTGGAATGCCCGTGTGTTTAGACTCTAACTGATTAAACTCCCATCTGTACAAGGCACGTCTGGGAATGGCTCATTGCATATAATTTTTTAAAGGAGGGAAAAATGATTTTACTATTGAGTTCTTCAAAGTAGCTGTAAGGCAAATGGAAGCAAAATGTCTATCCAGACCTTTTTGTTTGTTTTTTGGCAGAATCTAATTGCTAAAAGTACTGACTAGCCAGTACTCCCCGTCCTGAAGGATTCCCAATTTCCAGTCAACTTGTCCCATGAGGCCAGACTCAGGCCAACGTCCTCTGGGGCTTAGGCATTTGCACTCTACTCCAGAAGTTCTGCCATACCTCTGAGCCTAGAATGATTTAACTCCCCCAAGAGCATTGATCTGATGGCGGGTTGGAGAGAGGTGGGAGAGGGAGATGGTATAAAAGCAGAAGAACTCAGATCTATGGACTTGGCTCCTGCCCACTGCATCTCAAGATCTTTATTCTTTCTCTAAAGTTATGCGGTTACCTTCAAGGGAAACTGCAGGGAGCTAAGAAGGGTCTATCCATCGTAGACATTTTGAACTACTCCTGGACTCTTTGTCAGTCAGGACCAAGGACAGCGCCCCAGCCTCTTCTGGTTTTTTTTTCTCCCCAAGGAAGGACATCCAAATTTCCACTTCTCTCTACCTAGCTCTCTTCCTTTGCTGCCAAATTTATTTCCCAGTTCTCTAATATTTTCCTTCTCCTTTCCTTCCTCTGATCCTTCCTATCCTTGTTCTTCCTCCTCCTCTTCTCATTTCTTGTCTCTAATCCCAGGGAGACAGCCTAGTTTATAGTTCTTTACCACAAGTAGTTAATTTCAGATCTCCTCAAGAGGGCTGAAGGAGTGGCTCAGCAGTCAAAGCACTTGCCTAGCAAGCGCTAAGTACCTAAGCTCCATTCCTCAGCACCACATAAGCCAATCATGGTGCCTCTCAGGAAGCAGGGACAGGATGATTACTGAGTCCAAGGCCAGCCTGGGCTCCGTAGTGATTTTGGGAACAGCCTGGGCTACAGAGTGAGATTCTGTCTCAAAAAACAAAACAAAACAAAACAAAAAAAAAAAGATCTCATCAAGAAAAGTTAGTTTAGCACCTCAAGAAGCCTATCTTTACCAAGCCCAATGACTCAGATCTGCAATGCCAGGATTCCCGGAGGCTAAAACAGGAGGATCACAAGTTTGAGCTCAGCCCAGGCAACTTGGGAGACTTAATGTAGACCCTGCCTCAAAATCAAAAATAAAAAGGTGCTGGTGATGTAGCTCAGTGTGAATGCCCTGGGCCTGATTCCCAGTACCACCACCAAAAAAAAAAAAAAAAAAAAAGAGGAATTAAGGAGGTGGTTGTAGAGGTAGAGGACCTGTCCTATCCAGCCTCTATTAAAAGATAGTGGTATGGTGGCACACATCTGTAATCACAGTATTCTGGGAATTGCAGGCAGGAGGATCTCAAGCTCAAGCCCAGCCTGGGCAAATTAAGAACTTAACCAAACTGTCTCAAAATAAAAATAAAGGAGAACTGGAGTGTAGCTCAGTTTAAAGGCTCTAGGTTCAACTCCCAGTTTTAAAAAAAAAATCAAAAACAAACCTTATTCCCATGTCTAGTCTACCCTACCCTATACAAACACACATGTGCATGTCCATGCACACACACACATACTGAAATCTAGTGTGGAGCAGGAATAAAAGTCAAGGTGATTAGTTTTGAAAAACTGGACAACTCCCCTCTTCTCCAGTGGAGAATAGAATCAGCTCACCTGATTACTCCCAGCACGACTATGGCTTAACTTTAGAGTCCCCTGTCTTCCTCCTCTTTCTCTCCACCTCTCTTTCCCTCCCCTCCTCTCCTCTGTGTCTTTATGAAAAGTGGCAGCAGCTGCTGGAGAAGACATACCCTTCAATGAGCATCAGCAATTGTAGTGACTGAGTGTCCCAGCTTTCTTTCCTGGTTAATCTAACTTGGGAAGAGTTGAGGTATATTCTGGCTCTGCTGTCCATGAAAGGCAGAGAATAAATAACAAGCCAGAGGCATAAACAGATGTGCAGATATGTGCAGCTGGCTCTTCCCTGCCAAATTACCATGGACAGAACACTGGCAGAGGGCCAGATGCCTCCCTCTCTATTTGGAGTTCGGCCACCAGGACCCATCCAAGCCTACCATTCATTTGGCAACCTCCTAAGTGAGGGGAGGGGATGTCAGGAGAGGGAGTAAAGAGACTGCAGGTGCCCTCCGATTGGGTGAAGAACTCCAGAAGCTTCCAAAGAGTCAGGTGGACAGTGGATAAGAGTAACATGGCGGAGGTGGGGTAGAGAAGAAATTCTCTCAGTCCCTCCCTGAACATTCCTTAGAGTCATTTCCCAGAGTATGACTGGGAGTGACTTCAGAGCTGATTCTTACAGCACTGCATGGCCCTCTCACTCACAGATTGGACATTTCTGGCTCTATGAGTTATCTGACATGCTTAAAGTTCACATGGAGCACAGGAGATAGGCAGAAACTGGAAAAAAGACAACAGAAACTTTCCAGCATAAAGAAAGTCCCTGAGGTCTCCAGCCCCGGAAAAAGAGTTGGAGAAGAAAGTGGTTGGAACTGTTATGGAGTCAGGCAATGAAGCAGGTAAGCTGGGGGAGAATGCAGAAGCTAGAAGTATTGTCCAAGGCAACCTCTATTTACTGACATGCCCAGATCTGAATTTAAAGAGACACCAAGTGTCTTAGTTCCTTTACTTTGCTGTGACTCAACACATGACATCCACAACATAAGGGAGGAAAGATTTATTTTAGCTCACAGTTTCAGAAAGTCTCAGTCTATTCAGAGGTGGCCAACAGTGCTGGAAGTACATAGCAGAGGCATAGCCAGGGGAAGAGCTGTTCATCGCATGGCAGACAGGAAGTCAAGTGAGGAGGGAAGGGTGGAACTAGTGCATACCCATCCAGGTCCAGTCCCAGTAATCAATCCTTTTTAAGTCAAGCCCCTCTGACCCACCCCTTCCTGATCAAGCCCTAGTGGTCTTCTCCTTCTGACCAGGTCCCACCTCTTCACAGCACATGGTTCCACAGGTATTCCACAACATCCAACACATGGGGCTTCTGGAGGACATTTCAGATCTAAACCATAACACTAAGCAATTTCTGGGCTTCCCTCGGATTCCAAGGAGTCTTTCCTCTTTATTAATTTGATTTTCTTGGGCCAGGCCATCTTATTCATATTTTTAATGTCTCTAATGCCCTTCTCCAAATAAGGTGATGCAGTCTCCTGATCATGGGATGGGAATGGCAATGCGCGTTTCATGATAGATCATTAAGGGACTTGGTTCTGTAGGCAGTAGGGAGCCAGAGAGCCATATGAGACAACTAGGAGCCTAAAAACGCAAGACTGGCAGTGAAACGGAAGGGTAAGTAGAGGAGAGGAGAGACACAAAGTTGGAAGGCTAGGTAGAAGCCTGTTGTTTTCCTTCAAGATTTATGATGGAATCCTGAACCATACAATGGGAAAAGAATGGAGGGCCCAAACCCTGACAACGAATTTAAGAAGAACAGAGATGGAGACGGATGGTGTGGCTGTATAAATTATATATTTCTAATCCAAAACAATTTTGAGCATGAACCAAGTTCTATCAGTAATTTGCCAGGACAACTGACCTAAACTGAACAATCCCACACAAATCTGGACACACAGACACTTTGGTTAAAGATGAACCCAAGTGTGGTGCTTTGGAGGAGTGTTTATAGAGATGATGCTGACCCAAGCAAAAAGGATAGGAGGCAAAGCAGCCGGTTGGAAAAGAGGGGCTAACGAGCTTGGTGTTGGACGGGTTGAGACAGAGGTGCTTAGAGACATGGACCTGCAAATAAGCAGATAAGCAGCAGGCTGCAGAGCATCCACAAATGCCAGTGTGGAAATGTGTGCTCCTAAATCAAAAAAGAAGATTAGCTATATAATGCTATGTTTTGACTCAACTAGTGCCGCTTCTAGAGGTGTGAATCTCAGAAATACTCCTTCTTGCACAAAATGGCTTCTTAGGGAGGTGCATGGTGGCACTGCTTATAACGCTTAGAAAGATCTAAAGGCCCATTAAGAAGTAAATTGTTCAGTCTCTTCTGGGGTACCACATGAAATATATTCGTATGTATTGAGATATATCCATGTTATTGACCTGCAAAATACCTCTGATATTCTTAACTGGTAAGGGAAAAATGCCAAGTAACATTATAATCTGACTATACAGTAAATGCTTTAAAGCCTATGTTTGTGGAAGGGGGTGGGGGGAGCAAATATGTAAAAGGCCCAAGGGAACACATCCACAATTCTCAATGGCAATGACTTAGGGAGCAGCCAGCAGGATTGCAGGGACGGGAGAAAGGCTCTATCTCCTCCATATGCTTCTGAATTATTTGAAATTGGAATTTTTATAGCATGTAGTCATGTACTTTTAAGAACAATAAAAATGATTTTTAGACGACAGACGAAGGCATCATCTTATGAAGGTGATAAGTGACATTCTAAGCATGGCTGAAAGCAGAAGTAAAGCTTGTGACCCAGTCCCATGGAAGAGGAGGCTAGGAGAAGGAGGTGAGCCAGAGAGGAAACCTAGAATGTGGCCGCCAAAGAGGGTAGAAAACACTTCTGCCCTCTGAAGCTAGGGAAAATGGAATTTTCATTCCATAAGTGAGGCTGCCTAGCCCATTCCCTCCAAACTCCAGCACTACCTCCTTCGAGATCACTGAGCCCCATAATTGTCCATCAGGCTCTGATGCAACCCAGATGACCCACAGTTGCTCGAGACTGTGTTCTAGCAGAGAAAAGTTCAGCTCTATCTTCAGTGCCACAGCCGCAGAGAACACCAGCTCACATGACATTGTTCTGGGCAACCTGGAGAAAGCCTAGGTGGCCCAGTCCCAGACACTGCCTTCTTTCTACTACACTGTCAGAATTCCCAGCGCTTCTCCAGGTGAAGAACATAATAGCCAGAAATTAGTTCTATCCTGTAGAGCAAGGCCGTGTGTGTGTGTGTGTGTGTTGGGTGAGTGGAGGATGGGGCGGGGGAGATGGAGGGCATGGAGAGCAGTGTGACTCACAGGGGCTCCTCCCCTGGGAGGACAGAATCTGACAGGTGTGGGGCTCATCAAAGTGACTTTCTGACAGGGCTGTCAGCTCCTTTCACTCCCTGCTCTTAGCAGTGTGTCCCCCAAGCCTGAGCTTGGGTTCCTTGTACTTTGTCTCTCCACACACCTCTAAGGCCTGTCCTTTCCCCGTGTCTCTTCCCCACTGGACAAGTGCTTTCTGATGCTAACTTCCTGTTTTAGTGCTCCACTTTCCCAGCTCCACTAGGCTGTTTTCTCCTTTATCTTTAAACAGAAATGCACAGAGTCAGCTTATCTGTTGGGGTACCTTGCCACTGGCTCCTTCTCCACCACAGCAAATTTTACAGATGACTGGGAGCTCAGGGATGTATACAGTACATCAGGCAAGGAGACTCTGTGTGCGTGTGTGTGTGAGTGTGTGTGTGACAGAGAGGGAGAGCACTTTTTAGGCTCTGTATGCTGCTCAAGGGTAGAAGGGGTTTAGAGTGAGAAACGACTGGAAAAGGTACAGCTGTCCCCAAACATAAAGATTAAAGATTGCAAGGTATCAGTATCTGCAGTGTTTAGAGTTTATCTCCTTAGCAACACCTTCCCCTCTATAACTGATAAATGAGAAACCTGAGGTCCAGAAAAGGGACTTACCTTCCTTCACTCAGCTTGCTAGTGATGGCACCTGGGTTAGAACCCGAGGATCATAACTCACGCTCAAGGCTGTGTATCCACAATCCTATAGAAACCTTAGAGCAAAGGCCCTTTTCCTGGGACACTATTAAGACGACAAATTTGACTAACAACTTCTCAGAGAAGCTATAATCTTCCGGTCCCGGGCAGGGCCCTGTCTCTCCGCACCTCCCCCACCCCCAGCCCTGACAGTGACATCTCTGCTCACCCTCCTGGCTGCATCCATCCCGCAGAGGAGACTCCAAGATCAGCTCTGTTTTGGACACACCACTGCTTAGGTAGAGTTGGACTGGAAATCTGTTTCTGTTTCCTCCGCTTGGCTGAATGTTCCTTACCTGACCCGAGTCCCACCCGATTCATCCAGGGACCTAGCCGGAGCCCGCCTTGTCTTCTTGTCCAAACTGATTCCAGCCCTTCCCAGGGATTTGTGTTACTTTTTCTTCCTCAGGCCCTCAGATCTGGACCCTTTGATCTGCACTCCCTAGGGGTTACAGTCCCTTCCCACTCACTAATTGGAAGAAAAATCGGTCCTTAACACAAGTTCTAGCCGCGTCCCATCACCACGGGCCCCAGCCTGGCGCCCCCCAGGCTGCTCCCGGGCAGGCCCCACGCGCCTCTCTGCACAGCGAATCCTGCCTGAAGGGTCCCCCCCCTCTTCCCACACTGACCCCCCTCTGTCCCACGCTGCGGGTGGGGTCGATACCGCCCAGATCAGGAGGAAAGCGGTGAATTTGGGCGCGCGCTTCCTGGATCGGCGCAATCACCTCTCCAGGCGGGGAGGAAATGGGGTGCGGAAAGACGCGGGCAGGGCAGTAGCGAGGTCGGGGGTCCTCCGCTGGCTCCTATCCACAGGCTCGCGCTCCCCCTTCGCCCCTCCCCTCTCCGTGCCCCCCTCCCGCTTCTGGCCCGCAGACCCCGCAGCAACCCAGGCTGAGGCAGCGGCATTTGGGGACTGAGGCGGGAGAGGTTAATTATTGCTCCCCCGCCCCCCAGGCCCCCCCACAAGATGTATCTGACTGTCAAAAGGGGTGACAGATGAAGACAAAGTACAGGTACGGCTCCCGCGAACCCGGCCCTCGACGTACCAACCGGGTGGGGGTGGAGGGGGGCGCTACCGAAGTTTTAACCCCTCTGACGCCGGCGCGCAGCAGGAGCCGGGCGAGGGCCTCCGGGAAGTCCAGGTGGAACCCGCGCTCCCCGAGAAACCTGTGGCGCCTCCTGCCGCCCGGTTCCGGACCGGGGTGGGGGGTGCCCGGAGCCTAGGGCGACCCTGCCCCGAGACTACCCAATCAAGGGCGGGAGCAGTCTTTCGGAGAATGGTTCGGGACAGAGATTGGGGCACAGAGTAGGTAGGCAGAGGTGGGGGTCCCGGAACTCCACTCAGGGAGAGTCCCAGGGCTCTCCCACCCTCTTCTTCAGAAAGCCTTGGCACAAGGCTGTCTCCCAGGGTCCTCGCGTAGATGTGTAGTGTGCTGAGTAGGTCTGTGTAATTGTGCATCTAAACCTGAATTGTGGTGTAACTAAATATGCTCGAAAGTATTTGAATACGGTGTGTGCACGGGTGTGCTTTGTGTCTCTGTGTGTGTACACTGGTTGGTTCCTGAAGTGGGTGGGGTGCCTGTGCTGTGTTCCTGTAGGACACAGGAGAGAGCCTCTGCCTGTAAGTCCAGGTTGAAGAAGGCATGTACCTTCAAGATAAGCGGGTGAGTGCTTGGAAGAACGGAGGTGCTTGCGTGGGAGACTGTGGGCAAGGTGGGCCTTTCTGTGGGTATTTGCCTTGTGCTGGCATGATGGTGTATGTGGGTGTGGATGCTGGAGTGTCAGCATGACTGTGCACATGTGTGCCTGTGCATGTGTGTGTGTGTGTGTTTACCCGCAGGCTGCAGTCTCTCCCTCCCTTTCACCGGTGTCCCTCCCTGTCCCTACTCTCGTCTCTCCATAAGCAAACAAGGTGAAATACTTTTCCATCCAAATGGCCTATGTTCAATCCAGAATGAAAACAAAATGATTTCATACAGTTGTCTTTAAAAGGAAAAGGAGAAATATAAACGTCCACCCTATCGCCCTCCCTGGTGTTCACAGAGGCCCAAGTCCTTCGAAGTTAATTAAAACAGGAACTAAATTCACAGAATCACAAATTCTTTTCGAATCTCTGCCTCAAAGCTAAGACATCCCCCAGAACTCCTACTTTAGGCCTGCCCTAAGGGTTCCTCCTGCTCTAAGCCTCCACTTCTCCAGGGACCAACCCTCATTGCTGCTAGGCATCGCAGCCTTCCTGCACCCACATCTGAGGGAACTTCTTTCCTCTCCACCCCCGACAAAGCCTCACTAAAGGCCTTGTCTGACCATAGGAAACATTTGATAGACACTGTTCCCCGTCAGAAACTTCCGGCCCTGCTTCCTCCCAGGACACAGCAGCCTCAGCCACTGCTGCCGCTCCCCACAGGTTCCCTGTGCCCCCAGCTGCTCTGAGTTTTATCTGTCTTCACTGACCCCTGGCCTGGTCCTCAGCTCCAGCTCTGCACAGTCCCAGCTGCTTCCGCCTGGGCTGTGTCTGTTCCCCATCAGAGGCCCCATCGGAGCTCCAGCCCTTCAGCAGCCCAGATAAAAGAGATGGATGGAGGTGAGTTTGGGGGAACGCCCCTCCCCACAAGCCTAAGCTAGAGCCCTGGGTTCTGACAGGGTCTCCCTGAGGATGGTTGGGGGTGGGGTAAAAACTGCCAAGTTTTCTGGAATCCTAGTCTGGTCCATCCCCAAA